>CAOLHI010000269.1:0-150000 GCA_948474755.1 Ctenosaura bakeri | reverse complement strand
GAACTGGAGTGGGGTCATCATTTGAGCAGTTCTGGAGACCAGGGCCGTCTCCACACTAGATTGTTATAGTGCTATTATTCCACTTTCAGCATCCTATGGAATCCTGGGGTTTGCAGTTTAGGGAGGGGCGTTTAGAATTCTCTTTGGCCTCAATAAACTACAAACCCCAGAAATCCATAGGATGTTGAAAGTGGAATAATAGCACTGTTGGAACAATAGTACGATATGTTGGATTAATGTTGGAATAATAGCACTAGAACAGTCTAGTGTGGAAATGGCCCAGGGCTTAGCAACAGAAACCCACTGGGTGGCGGTGGGCAAGTCACACTGTCTCAGCCTCAGAGGCAGGCAAAGGCAAAGCCCCTCTGAACCAATCTTGCCGGGAAAACTCTGTAATCGCTTCGCCTTAGGGTCACCGTAAGTCTGAAACGACTTGAAAGCAAACAATGTGCTTTACTTGTAGTGAGAAAGGAAGCTTTGGGAAATGGCGTAGTTCAGGGGGAGAGGGCACAGGTCAAGATTCTGGGTATGAGAGGGTAGGTAGGTCTTTATGGGCAAAAGGAAGGGGATCCACACTCATTATAACCCCATCTGTCCTTAATTTTGGCCGCGGTAGGGGGGATCAGGACCTGCAGACAGGGTCCATTAAGAGAGAGAGTGGCCATTTCCACACTAGACTGTTTTAGTGCTGCTATTCCACTTTCAACATCCTATGGAATCCTGGAGTTTGCACTTTAGGGAGGGGCATTTAGAGAGCTCTTTGGCCTCAGTAAACTACAAACCCCAGAATTCCACAGGATATTGAAAGTGGAGTAATAGCACTATAGGCGGAAATGGCCTAAGATTCTACGATTGCCTTCTAGCCGTATGTGTGAAAGCAAAAGCAGCACAACAGACACTTGTAGGATCTGTACTAGGCCACAGATATGCGTGCGTGCACATGGACCAGCAAACCTGTGGCCCTCCACACTACTGTCCTGGTTAGCCAATGGGAAAGGATAATGGGAGATTCACTCCAACATGACCTGGAGGGCCAAAAGTTTCCCCCTTTGCATTATCTTTGGTAGGGGGCACACAGTTGCTGGATCAGGTTTGGAGGTGATAAAAAGCAAAATCTGAGTTTCAGAGCTTGGAAAAGTTTTTTTTTTGGACTGTATCTCCCAGTATGCTGGGTAGGAAATGTTGGGAACTGCGATCCAAGGAGGAAAGATTTCAAGCTCTTTTTCTGAACACAAAGGGGTTTGGGAGACCATCGGCCAGAGTTACTGAGGTCTGGAGTCTTGAGTTGTATACCTATATTTTAATTTATACTGTTCTTTCTTTGCTGAAAAAGGCAAAAAAATAAGGGTATGGGCCACTCTATGTCTTGGACCCAGAAAGTGAATATATAGGCAAATATTTCTTTCCATTTTTCTGCCCGAGTTTCGGTATTGAGGATACAACTATGCCAGCATTTAAATCACACAGAACTCTTCAGCAGGGAAAGAAGGGGTTAAAGATCAAGCATGGGATATCGAGATCTCACGGAAGGCAGCCTTGTACCATGGGCTAATCCAGCCTTATACCCCACCACCACATTCCAGATGTATTGGACTACAGTTCCCATCACCCCCGACCCAGCGTGGTCATTGGATGGCAGTCAGCTGGAAGAGCAGGGGGGAAGGCTAGTTCTAATCCTTTAGAGATCCATAGCCCATGCAGTCTGGGGATGATGGAGATTGTTGTCTTGTGGCCTCTTAAAGACTACCCAGTTTTATTTGGCACAGTGAAAGCTTGTGTCAAATGAAATTTGGCAAGCTTTTTTTTCCTAGAAGAGACCCATCCATCCAAAGGTTGTTGGACTGCAACTCCCAGAATTCATCACCATTGGCTATGTTAGCTAAGGGCTGCTGGGATTTGCAATCCAACAGCATCTGAAGGGCCATGTTGATTCCTACCTCTTCTTCTTTAAGGGCTCACAAGCCCGTGGCTGTTTGCAGCAACGAACCAGACTGACTCCCTCCTATCATATCTGGAGGCTGCTCGGATGCAAGAGCTAGCCCTGATTTTCTGGAAGTGGCCACTGTTCCTGTAGCCCTTCTGTTAAAACCCCACAAAGCTGATCTGAATATATGGAGTAGGAAGAGTTTGCTCTTCGGTCCTCTATGAGGGCAACCCAGCTAAACCAGGATGCCATCCAGGTTCCTTTTATTTCATCTTGGCCATCCCAGTGCCTCCCCAAACCCTCACTTCCTCTACCCATCTTCTTGGTGTGCAAAGGTAGACTGCCTCTAAAAGTGGAAGCTCTATTAAGGAGCAGGTAGACCTGTTCTTCCTCCTTCCAGCTCTGTGAATGTGTTTCCTGTTCAGGCGATGGAAGCAGGGGGGCTACTATATATACTGAATTTGTGGCAATGAATTCCACAAGCTGATGGTGCTTTACAAATAGCGTTTGAGTCTATGCTCAGTTCGTGCCGTGAGTCATGGGGAAGTAGGCAAGGAACTCTTGACCTCACTACTTCCAAATGCATGCATGCACACACGAACATACAACATCACACTGGGATCCCAGGGGATTTCTTTATAAACCTTCCCTAATAAAATGCCCCCTTCCCCATAAAAAAATTCTATTCTGTCTCCCCTCCAAATGCACAGTTCTCTTCGATCTTTTTTTTAGCGAGGGGATTGATGCACAAATATTCTACTGAAAAACATGATGTAAAATCCTTTTTTTTTTAAGTGGAAGGAAGGAAGGAAGTCTTTAGAGGGACAATTTCTGTGACCCTCGTGGATTGAAAGCTGTTTGGAGTTTAGATGGAGCAAACGGGGAGAGGGGAGGTTGCTTGGTTTGCTAGGGGACCCCTTTCCGTGTCCCCCCACCCAGCCACCCAAAAATCAGCAGGATGGGAGAGGCTGTGTGCTTTTCTTGCTGTGTCATCGTGTGCTGTGTCATCCCAAGGTGACTCATCCAGAATAATCGTCAGACCCAAGTCAGCGGCAGCTCCGCAGACGGGCTGGGTGGGAGCTCCTCCCGGGATCCACTTGCCAAGGCAGCTGGGAGATTTTGTTCTCCCTCCCTCATCCACTCACCTTCCTGTCCTCTTATGAAATATACCTGAGAACATCACTCGCCGTCCCTTCTCCCCTGGCCAAATGCCCTCGGGCCTGCCTTGCAAGGGGGTTGTGTCAGAGTGATGGCATCTGTAAAAATGCTCTGCATATCTAGCAAAGATAGGCAAATAAATCCTGCTCTGCATATCCAAGGAAGATAGCCAAATAAGCCCATTGCAAGAGTTCCTGGTGCCTCAGGGCGGAGAGCTGCTCTGCAGTCCCTCCAACAGCCCTGCAAGGTAGGACACTATTTTCTAGGTTGAAGTTAAAGTTCACTCCCAAGAGAAGGGGGTCCCCTGAAAGACCCTCGTAGCCACTACATTCTCTCCAGCTGGACTTGAAATCTGTGACGTCAAGGTTGTTTTATAGATATTTCTTTGCTGGCATTATGTTGGAGATTCAGAGCAGTGCAGAGTTAAACAGTGGAATTCACTGCCATAGGATACCAGGTCTGTCTGGATGGCTCTAAAAGGGGATTTAAAAATTTTGTGGAGGATGAGCTAGCAGTGACGGCTAGTCGTAAGTTATTTGCATTATTCCCCATTTTAAACAGTCTTGATTAAGCCCTGACTAAAGACCTTCTTGGACCGTCTCCAACTCCAGAGTTAACTCGAATCCAAGGCAGGTGGGGAATGTTATTACCTCTTTGCACATTTGTGTGCAACTCCCATCATCCTTCCCCCTTGACTCTACTGGCCAGGATTGATAGGACTTGCAGTATTCGTCAATATCTGGCAGGCCACAAGCTGCCCACCCACCTCTGATCTACTCTTTGCCAACTTTTCAAAAGTGTGATGTGAAGACTGTAGCCTGGTTGGTTGGTTTGTCCTCAGTGTCTTGTATCCAGATAGACTTCCTCCAAAAGCAGAGGTTCTTTTTGGATACCATGGTTTACATGTTGGGAGAGGTGTATCCTGTGAATCGATGCTGCAAGATCTCCTCAATGTGCCAAATAGTTAAAAAAAAAACGGTGCATTCTTTAAAAAATCTGGGCCACATGGAACTCCTTGGCCCACTAGATGTTTTGGATGTTGAGCCCGGTGGCCAAATTTCAAGAATTATGGAGGTTTGAATAATCCTTGACCCCTAACCCTTAGCTGTAGGACTTTGGAAGACAGAGTTTGACTCTCCACTCAGCCACAGAAGCCCACCAGGTGACCTTGGGTAGGGCACACTCTCTCAGCCTCAGAGGAAGGCAATGGCAAACCCCCTCTGAACAAAGAGGAAACTCCATCATAGGGTCACCTTAAGGTTGCCATAGGTCAGAAATGACTCAAAGGCACCCAGCAAGCAACCCATCTATGGGGTCAAGGATTCCCCATCTCTTGCCTCTAGGCCTCTGTCGTCCTATTGAACTTCATGGCCTGTGTTGCTGGAACCACTACGCTCACTCAGGGTGTGGAATGTGTTTCCCGCAGAGCCGAACTTGGCCAGAAGTCCTGAAACCTGAACTCTTTAGCCCCTCCTAGAGACCCTAAAGTTATGGTCTGTTCTCCTCTTGAAATTGTGCCAAATTGTTCCATGGATCAATTTCTTCTCCTTCCTTCCCCTCCTCTCACCTCTTCCATCCCTTCTTGCGGTTAGTTTAAATTCTCCTCTGATTAAGAGTTCTGCAGAATTCAAACACCAGCTCATTATTTTGTAACTCCTCCGTTGACGTAATAATACCATTCCCTTGTTGTGGATGATTTCCTTTCCTCTGATGGGTCAACACGGCTGCTTCCTGGTCTCTTGCAAGCAGTGAAGTCTAGTGGCCAGAGTGTTGGGCTAGCAAGGGGAAGACCTGAGTTCGAATCCCCCCACTCAAGTTGTGAAGCTCGCTGGCTGGACCCTAGAGCTATCTTACAGCTTGATCTACTTGACAGGGTTGTTGTGAACTTGGTAAATGGCTCTCTTGCTGACAGCCTACTTTGCAAGGTTGTTTTGTGGGGATAAAATAGAGGAGTGGAACTTTGGCCAGTCCACTTGAGGATGACCCTACCTTAAAAGATTGTTGGAGGGATGAAAGGAAAGGGGGATACCCCCCCATAGATACACAACAGAGAGAGAGAGAGATAAATTTGTGGCATTCTGCTACCTTTCTGAGTACAGGAGAACTGGTTTTAAAACTGAACGAGCCAAAACAACAGACTAGCATAGCAACGGGCAACCGTGGAAAGCTTTGGGCACCCTTCCGGCACACATTAGAGGGTCACAACCCCTCGACACACTCATTCCCCCACAATCTCCTCAAGTTTTCTCAGGTTCCGTGGGAAAAGAAGTGCTTGAGGTGGTGGGGGCAGAGATTGGAGAAACTCACAAATAATCAAATCTGTGAAAGTGAAACCCGCAAATGTGGATGTCCAATTGTGCAAAATAAAGGTTCGGTCTCTTGCCCACCCAGCCCTGGCAAAACATTCCCTGGTACCCTTGGGACAGGTTCTCCTCCCTCGCCATTGCTTCCTTCCTCAGTCCAGGGTGGCAGAGGGAACCCAGGCATTTCGGTTCCCATCGTGCCATCTGGAGCTGGAGTGAGTGGGTATTGAAAGTGCCCTTCCCTTCCCTTGATAGCAGGCAGGTAGGAACAATGTCTCAGAAAGATGGTGGGCTGATTCTGGGCTGAGTTCAATGCCTCGCCCAGGCGAGGAGGGTGAAGTGACGTCAGCACCCCACGCAGATGGCCAGGGTGTGACTCCCCAAGGAGGGTGTGCCAGCGTGCCCAGGGGCAAGACTGTGGCTACCTGAGGGAACTGGGTCAAGGGGTGTGGAAAGGGCACGGAGTGCATGCAACTGCAGAGAAAGCGCATGCCTCTGATTTGGCCATCTTAGTTCTTCATGGTAAGAAACTTTCAGCTTTGCATCTCCTGCATTGACCAGGCATTGACACATCTTCAAGTCAGAAGGGACTTTTTGACTTTCGAATACTTTAAAAATGATTTTGTACTGCTTTTATATAGTGATGAATCATTCTGTGAAGGTTTCCTAGTTCATTCTCTCTGGGAGCTTCCTTGGGAGAAAGGTAGCATAAAAATGAAATAAATAAATAACACAATGGCCATCCAGTCCAATCCCCTGCTAAGCAGGAATGCACAACAAAAGCATGTCTTAAGGATGCTCATCCAATGAAGAGTCCATCAGGCTCTAAGACGGTCTGTTCCAAAGTCAACACCCTGATTTTCCCGGGTTGTCTTTCATGCAAATACCAAGGAGAAACATCTTAGCCCAAAATTGGAGGAGTTTGCATGCGTTTAGGGTGAGATGGTGGCACCCTTGTAGCTTAAACATCAGAAATAGCAAGTACGGTGATACAGCACTCCTTTTATATTTTCTTTTGTCTCCAGCAGGGATGGCAGAGAGACTAGACACCATTTTTGAAAAACGGGGCTATATTTCTGGAGAGCAGCCTTAATCGTTTCCGCCCTAGATGTGATCTGGAGCAACAGGTCTCAATTTTTGGTCCTCTTTCAGTTCCCAAAATCCCTGCCCATCAGCCATTCTGGCTGGGGCTTCTGGAAGCTGGAGTCCAAACAGCTGGAAGACTAAAGATTGAGAATCGTTGCTCTGAAGAATGTGAGAGTGGTTTTTATTTCACAACTGGGTCCCATGCATATTAGAAGAAGCTTCAACGTCCTTCTCTTTGCAAAGCTCAAAGCACAGTTGCTGGGCTTACTTTAGGCAAATAGAGGTGGCTGCCTCAGGCAGCAGATGTTGAGAGGTGGCAGCAAGGTTTGGGAAGAAGAGACAGCGTGCTAAATGGCCTCCCCTGAGCTTACCTGCTGCTTGTAGGTGCAGTGCAGGATGCCAAACTTTTTTAAAAAAGGATTCCTTTGCCCATCCAAGTCCAGCTTTTTATCTGAATGGAGAGCTGGACACCATCTTATTCTCTGGCTGCTTGCCGTAATAAATAAATTCAAATTTAGACCCATCTTGTTCTTGGCCTCAGGTAGCAACAGGGATATATTTAAGTCTTTTACTCTAAGTCTCAACTCTCTACCTTCAAGTCTCAAGTCCTTGAAGACACTTTCGGGGCAAGTCTCGAGTCTGGAAGTCAACTTTATACCCCAACCAAAATTCCAGAATTATTGGATAGAGAGAAATAAATTCAGTTTTAACAATTTAAGCAGAGCTCTCCACATTTTGCCACCTGCAACTTTAGAAGTGGGGAATAGGATCCTATCTTACTCCCCATTGCTGAAGATTCAAAAGATTTAGAAGGAAGGATCCTTCCTTCTCAAGCCCGTTGCTGGACGCATTTGCTGTTCCTCTCTGAGAAATACACCCTGCAATCTGGGCACAAGTCTTGTCTTCTGCTCTTAGGAAAAGTTTTGGAAGGCTCCTCCGATATGTAGCGGGGACAGGCTGCTGAGCAGACCTCGAACTCACCTCAAGCCCATTGCCTACCCTGTTTGCTGTGCCCCTCTGAGAAATGCACCCACACTTTGGGCTTGAGAGAGATTGCCATGTGTCTAGTAGGCAAAAAGAGACAGAGGCGTCCTTCAAAGTTGTAAGGTTTCTGGATGAATGTGTCATGTTACTGAACCAAAGGCAGCAAGTCGGTCATTAAAAATATACAAATCTCGAGCTGAGTCAATCCAATGCATCATTTATGACCAAGTCGAGTCCCGAGTCGAGTCACTGACGTGACTTAAGTCCGATTTGAGTCTGAGTCTATCGACTTGAGTCTGCGTCACTGGGTAGCCATATGTCTTGGGCCAGCCCTGGTGGTTCTTCATGGTCTTTTTCTTGGAATCCTAGAATCATAGAAATGTAGAGTTGGAAGAGACCCCAGAGGCCATCCAGTCCAACCCCCTGCCATGCAGGAGCACCCTCAAAGCACTCCCTTGGACAGATGGCCACCAAGCCTCTGCTTAAAAACCTCCAAAGATGAAGACTCCACCACACTCCATGGAGGCAACAGATTCCACTTCTTTCCTTTCCCTTCACAGAAGTACCAATCCGATCCAGGTGCTGGGAGCAGTGGAGGGAGCGGCTTCGTTCCTAACCTCAATACTATCGCCAGCAGCCACAACCTCCAGTGGATGGTCCAGCCCACCATTATGGGTGCCTCGCCGGGGGTCCCCCCCTATCCACGGCCCTACCCCTGCCCTCACTACGGTGCTGGAATCCGGCCACGCGTGATCCGCACTGCCGGCCCAATCCTTTCGCCACGGAGGCGTCATTTGGACCACGTGAGTATTTGGACACAGAGGGCTGGGTGGCGCAGCGATACGTCCTTCGAGTTTTATTCCAAACAAACCAGCCCAAAACTGCTATAAGTGTGGAATATAACCCAGAGTAGATAAACGTCAACCTGGACATAGAAGCCACTGCCTGTCATGGTTGAATCTTGTGGAAGGTCCCTGAAGAATTTTGTCTGCCTCTCCAACAAGTCCTGTTAGACCTCAGGGCTAACAGGACTTGTTGGAGAAAGAGAAAGGCACAATTTCACTTTTGGGGCACCAGCCAATATACCCTCCAACTGTCCTGATTTGGTAGAAACAGTCCCAATTAATACCCACCCTCTTGTTAGAATAAATTCAATAGCCTTTCCAAATGCCAGGGTTTTGTTGCAAAGACTAATCCAGCGACCCCTTGGGAAAATATTTAACTTAAATCTACATATATATATATTTTTCTCCTACTTGGAAAGAGCAAAACTAGTATGGGAAAAAATAGTGGCAACTTTTCCTAATGAGAACCTAAGAATGTCTTTTAGATTCCAGATCTGTGGATCCTTCTTGTTCTCTTGAGACAGTGTTGGTTCATTTCTGTGGCGCTTCCGCCCTCTGGCGGCCGCGAAAGGCTCTCTCTAATTCCTGACAGTTGCTTCTTCCAACAGACTGGACCAAATAGAGCCTGGAAAGGCTTAGCGCCTTTCCGCACTACATGTTATAGCGCTATTATTCCACTTTCAACCTCCTGTGGAGTTCTGGGGTTTGCAGTTTACAGAGGCCCAAGAGCTCTCTGGCTGAGAATCCGAAATACCCCTCCCTAAACTGTAAACCCCAGGATCCCATAGGATGTTGAAAGTGGAATCGTAGCACTATAACAGTGTGGTGCGGAAAGGCTTAGCTGTAACAATTTGGAGTGGAACCTCCATGTTCTAAGGCAGTCTACTCTAAAGGCCAGTTGGTAGAGAAGGGCACTCATTTCATGTTTGCGGGCTTCCCACCGGGATGGGGGTCTGGTTGCCCTTTTGTGGAACAAAATAGGCCTTTTGACTGATCTAGCATCGCCTTTCTCAGGTTGTTGGAGGCACTCTGTACATGCCTGGAGGCTCTTTTTTGGATCCAAATGAAAGAAGGGGGCCTTTCTGCAGCTAAGCCGTGGCTGAAAGGAAATGGTGCTTTGCAATTACCCCGCACCCAGCGATCGATCATCATTCGGTCCTAATTTGACCTACAAACGGGACCCATCACTTCTAGCAGGAAGGAGGAAAGAGTAGAGGTTAGTTCTGCTTGACTGATCATCCTTGTGTCTCTTTCCAGCTGACTCCCGAAGAGGAGGAGAGACGCCGGTTGCGACGGGAGAGGAATAAATTGGCAGCAGCCAAATGCCGGAACCGACGGAAAGAATTAACAGACACCTTGCAAGCGGTGGGTTGCAAACAATGGGCATGAACTTATGAGCGATATGCATGCATTGGTGGCTTACATGGGCATCTCTCTCTCTTTTTTTGGTGGGGTGCAAGGAGCTGTTCTATAGCCCTTAGTGGTCTGTAGCGATCAAGTCCCAGGAGGGGTTGCCACTGTTGCTTCTTCATGGGGACTGGAGGGTCAAGAGGGAAGCCGTTTGGATAATGAAGAAACAGCTGGTCTCAGCTCAGAAAGGGAAAGAAGTGAGGATGTACTTGCAGATGGAGGGCACCTTTCTTTTCCTTCCCCTCGGAGCCCAGGGCTGCTGTCTGTGAGTGCAACCTCATTTCTTTCTTCCTCCAATCTGAGACCATTTGTGTGTGCAGAAGCCACGCCAGCAGAGGGTGCATTGTGTACTGAATTGTGTTAAGTATACTTAACTGAGGCCATTTCCGCACTAGCCTGTTATAGCGCGATGATTCCACTTTCAACATCCTCTGGAATCCTGGGGTTTGCACTTCGGGAGGGGCCGGCCGGCCTCTCCCGAAACTGCAAACCCCAGGATTCCAGAGGATGTTGAAAGTGGAATCATAGCGCTATAACAGGCTAGTGCGGAAATGGCCTATGTCGTAGATCTAGCAACTCAGCCAGCATTGATCAGTTCATGAAATCATTATTTTTTTTAAAAAAAATCAAAATTACTAGAAACTTTAACCAGAAGTTAAAGTCACATAGTCGCCACTGTTGTTGCCATTTAAAAAAATTAAAGTAGCAAATATCTGAACAGCTATTTGAAAAGGTTAACACACTGTGGCCACCAAGTTGATATTTTTAGGAGTTATTTCCAAACTCTATCCCCAAAGGCGCTACATTTTGTCTGATCTTGGAAGCTGAGCAGGGCCAGCTCTGGTTAGTACTTGGATGGGAGACTTGCCAAGAAATTCCAGGTGTGTAGGCTATATTTCAGAAGAAGGAACGGGTAAAACCATCTCTGAATAATATTCTTTGCCTAAGAAAATCCTAGGAAATTCATGGGGTCGCCATTTGCAGACATCTACATGTACTTCTTTGTCACCAAAGTTGAAGTAAGGTTCAATTGCTAGTCCAGTTGTCTGCTGGGCATGAATTGGGGATGAGGGCATCATGTGTCCCCCATCCACCAGCCTCGCTTCTCCTTGTTCAACCTGATTTTTTCCATCCTCTTCCTCTCCCACCAGGAGACAGATCAGCTGGAGGCTGAGCAGTCCGGACTTCAGAAAGAGATTGCGGAGCTGCAGAAGCAAAAAGAGCGCTTGGAGTTCATCCTGGAAGCCCACCGTCCAGCCTGCAAAGTCCTGGGAGAATCATCATCATCTTCGGGGGACGAAGAGGAAGGCCGAACCCAGCCCACGGCGGCCACGACCCAGCCTCCTGTCAAGAAGGGGTCTCCGCCGGGGCCCAGCGCCTCCCGTCGGACCGCCCCGGTGCCTCCGAACATCACTTTGCCACCCAGCGGCACCCTGGAGCCTGAAGCTCTGCACACCCCGACTCTGATGTCCACCCCTTCTCTCACCCCCTTCACCCCCAGTCTGGTCTTCACTTATCCGACCCCCGGAGACCCCGACGCGCCTTCCGGTTCAGGCTTCCCACAAGAGCCCTGCTCCTCTGCCCACCGACGCAGCAGCAGCGGCGACCATTCCTCCGATTCTCTCAATTCGCCAACCTTGTTGGCACTCTGAGGATGGAGGGTGGGCTGGGGGAGTCTTGGAGAGCTCTTCGGCACGGGAGAACGGCCTGGAAAGCGCTTGGCTGGAGACCCCACCAGGCTCTGGGTTCCAGTTCTGGGTTTATTGTTCACCCTTCCAAAACTCCTCTTTTTTGCATTTGCGTCTCTTGCTCTGGAACCTATCGCCAGTTGCTGGAGAACGGGCCAACTGCTCTTGCAACGCAGCTCTGGGCTCACGAGGCTAGTCCTCAAGAGCGGTTGTAGAACCCTCTTTTTAAAATTTTGACAACGCGTGGCCTCATTCCATAGTATCAGAACTCTGGCCATTATTAATTCTTTAGAACAGTTTTTTTTTTTAAACTTACACTTCATTTGCTCCCTTTTTAAAACACACCTTTTTGCTCCCTTTTCTTTTCCCTTTTCTTCTGAAACTACCAGAGGTGTAGAGGAACAGGGTTTTGCGAGTGGGTTTCTCGATTAGCCAAAACGACATTGTGATCTGCCAGTATTCTCAGACTTGGACTTCCCTCTGAGTTTGAACGCAATCCGCATCGGAGGTCACAGCTAGACAGATTTTCCCCGGCAAAAATGTACTGTTGTGACTTGCTGCTCTTGTTTCGAAACGCTTAGGGACTACATGAGAAATCAAGCCCCGTTAGCTTTGCAAAAGACCTGCTCCGGGTGGAAACTAAAATGGTTAGAACTGGTTTGTAGGTCTGGATTTTTGGATTCTCCTTGGGACCCTGATTGCACAGACCGTCAGGGCGAGTGTTTGAAATTCAAAATTTACCACTACACCATTGGATGCCAGTGTGATCCAATTTGTAGAGCCTTATACTCCCTTTCAAACCTGTCGTAGGAGCAAAGCAAGTCCTCTCTTCTTAACGCACCCTACGGATCCATTCCTTTATCCGAAATGACCTACAGCCTCCTGGATGAGGTGGGATAAATATTTGCTCTTGCTAGTGTGGAGCTAGTTGAATGTAGAGAGAGATTATTTTACGTTTATTTGAGGTTTGGTTCCCCCCCCCCTCCTTGTCTTAGTCCTTTTGGAAACAGTAATATATTATATCAGATGCTCTTAGCAAGCACTTGGCTGTCTTCTCATTTTTCTTGCTGCTTTGGGAGGGTGGGTTTTCTTGGGCCAAGACCCTGCTAAAACAAATGTGTAAAGAGATAAATAGTATATTGTCGAGGGAAGACGTAGTTGCAGTGGTGTGCCTTCAAGTCATTTCCAACTTATGGTGAACCTATTGTGGGGATTTTCTTGGCAAGATTTGTTCAGAGCGGGTTCGCCTTTGCTGCTGAGGCTGAGAGAGTGTGACCCACCCAGGGTCAGCCAGCGAGTGTCCATGACCGAGTGGGGGTTTGAAACCTGGTCGAGAAAAGCTGTCCCCTGAGCCAAGCAGGGGCAAGGTGGGTGAGAAGGAGATCTTGTACGAATTAGGGTTGGCTTCATTTAGTAGGAAAGGCAGCTATCGTAAGTTACTTTAATGCAAGCTGTGAAGTGTATCTTATGGAAGAGATCTTTCTGATTTTTCTTGGAAAAAGGGAGTTTCTTGGGCGCAGTGGAAATACAGGAAACTAAAACTGTTTGTCCGAGATTAAGACATTTTTCTTCCGTGCCTTTTGGTTTCCTACAAAACCAACAAGCTGTTTAGGTTTTGACAAGTTCCTAGTCCTCATTGAACATGGTAGGAAAAAACAAGGGACCTTGAGGCTGTCATTTTGCAAAGTCTTAGAAATACAGGCAGTTGTGTTTGTAAGCAAGGGGTTGGATAAGATTTTTGCAGGGATGAAACAAATGTCGGAGTCCAGCTGGATTGGACCCGAGGTCTAACTAGTCCAGAAATGTGGACAACTAGAGGCATTTGGGAAACCCACAAGCGGGACATGAAAGCCGTAACTCTTTCCTGCTGCCCACTAACTGGGGTTCAGGGGTAAACTGCCCCCAGATCTGGAGGTTCCACTGGAAATAACCACGGCTAGATATTTCCTCCATTAGATGGCTATGAACAAGTGCCAGGTCAGCCTTGGAATCACTGGGTAATTAAGTTTTTTTTTCCCCTTAGCAGCGCCCTTCTTGTAAAATTGGAATATGAATGATCTTGGAGAGGATGAGCAAGCAGGAAACATATTGTGGCCCTATTTAGGAACAAGGGATTTGCGGGGACGGTCTCTCAGAGCCTGGGAAAAGTTACTTCTTTGGAATCCTCCATTCAACTGGCCATGGTGGTTGGAGGATTGTGGGAGCTGTAATTCTTAAAAAGTAAATTTTCCTGAGCTCTACCATACGGTTAGCCAAGTAAGGCTATAGCAAATAGTCCAGAAGAGGGCACCTGGAATTGTAAACCGGATCTGGAAGTCAAGCCCTTAGGGAGCTGTTAGCCTGGAGATGGAGAAGCGATGTGATAGCCATTTTTAAATTTCCGAAGAGATATAAGGTAGAGTGCATTTGTTTGTTGCTGCTCCAGAGACGAAAATACAAGCCAAATTGCAAGAAAAGAGGCTCCTCTTAAACTTCAAGAGGAAATTCCTGGCGAGAGAGCAATTTGTTCAGTGGAGTGGATTATTTAAACAGAATTCGGATAGGTATCTTTCAGATATTCTTATTCCTGCATGGCAGGTGGAGGGGAGGTTGGACAAACTTCCTTCCAACTCTGTGATTTGAAATAAAGACAAGCCTCTCCGCAATCCGTTTTTTTAAAAAAAGACTTTTAATGCTTTTTCTGGAAATGTCAGCTTGTCCTCTTCCCTTGTGTCTTGTCTTTTTATTAGTTTGTAAGCCAGACGGCAGGGTTTGAAACAATGCAGATGTGCACTCCTTGGGAAGACAGTATTTTTGTGTGAAATGTGGGATTATAAACTATAATAAAAACTCTTTACTTCACAGGGAGTTGTGTGTGTTGAGCAAGGGTCTAAACCTCACCATCCGATTCCTGTTTTTATTGTTATTCGCCCACCGAAATAAGAAAGTCTTGCGTTTGTGCCGAGTGAGTTAAATATTTGAAGGGATGTCCTGTTGAAGATGGAGCAAGCTTGTTTTCTGCTGCTCCAGAGACTCGGACATGGAGCAATGGATTCAAACTACAGAAAAAGTGATTCCATCTAAATATTAGGAAGAACTTCCTGACAGTAAGAGCTGTTCAACAGTGGAATATGCTGCCTGGGAGTGTGGTAAGTCCCCTTCTTTGGAGGTTTCTAAACAGAGATTGGATGGCCATTTGCCTGCGGTGCTTTCAGTGTGTATTCCTGCATGGCAGAAGGGGGTTGGACTCGATGGCCATTGTTGTCTCTTCCAAATCTATGATTCTACAAGCAGTTTGGATCAACCAGAGGCCAGGTGATTCTGCACCTATTTGTCACAGGAAACTAGAATTCCACATAGGTGAATAAATGGAACTGCAAACCTGAGATTTTTGCACATGGACAGGCATCCCTTCTCACTGTAGATGAGGGAGCAATAAAGCCCATCTCCATTATGTTCTGGTTTCAGTGATTTTTTTCCACCACAAGTCACTGCAGTAGCTTTTATCCTCCATCCTGGCAGTTCTCAAACTCTGGTCTCCCAAGGGTTTTGGACCCTTATCACACTATGCTGAAATAGTGCTATTATTCCACTTTAATAGTCATGGCAACATCCTATGGGATGCTGGGATTTGCAGTTTGGGGAGGGGCATTTAGAATTCTTAGCCGCAGAGCTCTTGGGCCTCCCTAAACTACAAATCCCAAAATTCCCAAGGCAATCAAATGGCAATATAACGCAATAACAGTGGAGAGTGATAAGGCTTTTTAAACTTCACTTCTCCGAAGTCCCAGCCAACTGGGTTGATGGTCAGAGATTGTGAAAAACATCTGGAAGTCCCAAGTGTGAGAATCACCGTAACTCCCTCTCTCCAACAGTATTGGGCCATGCTTCCCAAAAATTACTCTGTTGGGGCTCCAGTTTCTACAAACCAGTCCATCTGTGCTGGCTTGGGGATTCTGGGAGTTGCAGTCTCCCCCCTCCATGCTCTGGTGTTAGGGACGTGAGAGGTTAACTCCCTCGCCTTTCCTTTTAGCCCAGGGGAGACCCAGCAACTCCAAACAAAGGAGGGGAAAAGATCACATCCGGTGTTTGTTGACATTGGCTCCTTGTTATCAGGATTCCTGGATCCCGACACCTGCTTCCTGGCCCGGAGACCTTTTGTCTCCAATCTGGCTGGGCAGGAAGAGGCCGCCAAGATGAGGCTTTTGGTTTTACAGAAGTTGTTGCAAGTAGCCAAAAGAGAGCAGGGCTGGAGCTTCATGCTCCGGACTCAGCCAAAGACTCATCCTTATGGCAGCTTGCTTTCCTGAACAGCCCTGGCCTGCAGAGCCTGGGGAAAAGTTGCCCCTTTGGAATACAACTCCCAGCATCCCCAGGCTCTTGGCAAGAGACTCTCCAGCACTGTGGCACTCAAGGGCAAGACTTTTGGAGAAGAGGTCCAGGGCTGACCCAAGACATGTTGCTGCTCAAGGCCAAATAGCAAATGATTCCACGCAAACACCCAACAAAAACTAAAGCCATCTGAAAACTGGGAAAGGAGATGCTACAGGACCAGTCTGAACTGGTTGATCTGGAGCACTCCAAAATAATAGGTGCAATGCTGTGCCCCTTTTCCCCTTAGTATCTTTCAGTCATTGTTAAATTTAACCTTGACTCCTTCTTTGGTATGTTTTTAATGGTCCTATTATTTTTCATGGGAAAGCTGCCTTGTGTCCCATTTTTGGAGCAAAGGCAGGATTACAAATAAAGACCAGAATTCTGTATCTGCTATTTTCAGCACTTTCTGGGCAGCAAGTAATATTTCTATGCACAAACATTATTTCTGCGCAATATTTCTGTGTAGAAATGTTATTTCCTATGCAGAAAACGTAAAATGGGAGCGTGCAAGTTTTGCATAGGGTTCCAAATTGCAAATAATCTTCTATAATGACATGGCTTTTCAAGACTTCATCCAAGTGGGAATAAAATGGCTAAATTTTTCCCTCCGAGAAGAAATTGCGCTCCTATTTAGGTGTATATGTGCCTATTGACTTACACTGAACCTATGAATTTTATAGGGTTTTTCTTGGCAAGAGGTGGTTTTGCCAGTTCCTTCCTCTGGAATATATCCCACAGTACCTGGTATTCCTTGGCAGTCTCCTATCCAAGCACTAACCAGGGCTGGCCCCACTTAGCATTCCTATTCATACCTCACCCTTTTTTTCCAAGGACTAGTTTGCAAAGAGAAAGAGTTACTCCCTTACAGCCAATCCTACAAAGCTGAGAGGAAGTGGAAGTTCCTTCAGACCAACTGCTTTGTGGGTTAGAATTTGGATCCAATTCTTTTCAGGCCAAAATCCCTCTGATGCTTTCAGAAGCTCCAGATACAGCAGCTGAAGGTATATCTTCGTCTTTGCCAGCTATACACCACATAGATTGTCCTGATCTTCTCAGCCAGCCAACAGACATTCCGTTCTTACCTCTCCAAAGAAAGCATTCCTTTACCTCTCCAAAGAAAGCATTCCAAGTTCTCCCAAGTTCCTCCTACATCCCATTCTACGGCTGGCCTCCTTTTGACCCCGGTACGCTCAAGGAAATTCATGTTTAGCCCGGAAGGAAGGAAGAAGGATCACGGCACCCTCTTTTCCCTCTGTCTGCCTGACCCAGCAGACTCTGAACAATGCAACAACTACACACCGGAATCCTTTTGGGGCCTTACATCTTTGTAAGTAGATGTGCATCTGTGGGAATTGGAATTGCACAGTTGCAAAGCATCCGTATCCACTACAGGGCTGCCCTTATACTATATAGCCGAGCTGTGCATCCGTGCACAAAGTACATTGGTGCATGATGCGCATCGGGCGCTCTTGCCGATTGCACACTTGTGCAATTCGGCAGTTTTCCCAGCACTTCTCCTACACAGCTAGGTATTGTACGTGTAAAGCTACAGATCATAGAAGTTTCTGGTCTTTACCACTGAGTTTATGAAATATAACCCTTTCCCCAGCTGTTTTTTGTCTTTCAAAGTGGTTGCTCTAGATTTAAGTTCAGCAAAAACAATGAAAAATCCCACTACTGGGACCGCAAAGCTTGTTTTGCTTCTTGCTCGTACTGGTGGCAATTCCTCCACAGGAGTCAGTGTAGAAAGCGGCTGCTTTTCCGCTTGGGATTTAACACCTTTGTAAATGGCTTTGCACCTGTGCAAAATCGAACAGAGTAATTTTACAATGTCCGTATTCACTGAGGGGCTACTGTGATGACACAGTATATGGTCACCCATTGGGCAGCGGTGCAGTGACTGATCTGCCATGGCCCAATGCATATCTGGACACCGGCCAGCAGGTGCCGGAGCATAGTAAGAGTGCCCCATGCCCACCAGAAATGCCTGATGAGCATTGGAGCTCTCTTGCCAGTACCTGGAGGCACATCTTGGCAATTTGCTAACAGTGTATTGTGGCCTTTCTGCAACGCAGTTATGGATGTTAAAGTTACAAAACACAGATGGTGACGTAGGATCTCGGGCCTTATCTAGAAAACTTAGAAACATGAGTTGGAAGAGACCCCAGGGGCCATCCAGTCCAAGCCCCTGCCATGCAGGAACAAACACTCAAAGCACCCCCAGCAAATGGCCATCCAGCCTCTGCTTAAAAATCTCCACCACACTCCCAGGCAGCATATTCCACTGTCAAATGGCTCTTACCGCCAGGAAGTTCTTCCTGAGGTTTAAGTGGAATCTTTTTTCCTAAAGTTTAAATCCATTGCTCCTTGTCCTAGTCTCTAGAGCAGCGGAAAACAAGCCTGCTCCATCTTTAACACGATATCCCTTCAGATATTTAATCATGTCCCCTCTTAACTTCTACAATTCATTTTATGGACTGCTCCCGTTACAAAGTTATCTAGCTGTGCCTTCCACCTCATCGCCAAAACTGGTACCTCTTGAACACTTGTGGTTGCTTTCTAGGTTCACAACCAACCTTCAAGACTTTTTAAGCTTTTGCAAGTGTTCCTGCACATACAGGGGGTCGTAAATGCCTGTTCCAATGCCCCCTCTCCAAAGTAAAAAATGCTCTATATTTCAACTTTTTGTGTGTGCATTTGGTTTGTGGTGCTGAGAAACTGGGAGGAAGAGGAGAACCAGAGGTCATTTTTTAAAGGGCTGCACCATCTGGTCAGAAAAAGGTTCCTCCAGAAAAGAAGTGCCAGAGGTGGGAGGGCAGCGGGTTGAACTTCTGAGTTTGTGCGCAATCTAGAAACAAATTCTCAAACCTTTTCTGCAGTTCCAAAATTGCTACAAAGCTGGATGGATGGGAAGTGGTTTTTATGGCAGGGGAAGAGAAAGAGAGATACTGGCTTCCCATCACTTCCTTTTTGCAGGGAAAAAAAGCCCCCCATCAGCCTAAAACAGAACTGGGAATCCCCCTGACGGACCCAAAATGACCAGTTGTGTCCCCTCCCCATAATTCTACTGCGGTCAGTCCAGTGTTTTAAGAAAGGTCAGGATCTGAAGCGAGGAAGAGTGTGGTGGCACAAGATTATTTCACATTACATACACTTTTATAGAAGTTCGACTGCTCCATCCTATGGAATCTTGGGATCTGTAGTTTCGTGATCCATTTAGGGCCTTTCCGTATTACACTGTTAATAGTGCTATTATTCCACTTTCAATCTCCTGTGGAATTCTGGGGTTTGTAGCTCACTGAGGCCCAAGAGCTCTTTGGCTGAGAATTTTAAAGGCCTCTCCCTAAACTGCAAACCCCAGGGTTCCATAGGAGGTTGAAAGTGGAATCACAGCACTATGACAATGTAGTGCGGAAATGGCCTAAGATTCTATGATTCATTCAGGCAGTCAAAAGACAAAAAAAGAAATCAAGTCCTCCCCCAGAAGCAACCGTTTCAAAACATTTATTTAACATCCTGAGGAGGAAGAGGAGGAGGAAGATCTTCACATGCCCAGCGCCTGAGGTCAGAGACCCTCCTCCTTTCCAGTTTTGAGACTACTGGCTGTTACAAACACAACCACACATCACTTCCCCTGCAAAGTAATTCTCACCCAAATAGTTTGGCTGTAGCCGGGAAGGGAAGCCAAGCAAACAGCCTTGGCTCAGGTTCCAGTTCCTTGAAGGGAGGGAGGAATCGTTTTGTTTTCCAGCCCTCCATATACTGCTGTCCGAGGATCAGTCTAAAAAAAAGAACAACAAACGGAGGCAGGCTTGCTTACAAAACTTCTCCCACTGCATGTAAGTGGCCTGTGGATCTCAGAAGCTTGCTGCTTTCTCCAGCCAGTGGGTCTCCACCAAAAGGCAGCATCGGAAGCGTTCCTCCGTCCTCTCCGTGGAACCAACGGAGCAGCCGCCCTCTGAAAAGTCAGCCTTGTACTCCATACGCATAAACATCTAGTGCTGCCTGGCTGTTCAAGTGGCAGGGGGTTCCAAGGACTGTGCCCTTTTAACAACCCACGTTCTCAGTCCAAACTGAATCCTCAAAACTATTGCTAATCAGAAGTAAATGTACATGTTTGTGTGGCAGGGGCATTACCCTCGAATGCCCCACTACGGAATTCCCCACACTCTTTATTTCAGGAAGGGAACATTTAAATAACCAGAAAGGGTATTTTTTTTTCTCTCCAAATATGAGAACCTCCCAAAAACAGTGGGAGAGACCTTCCCAGGTCCAGAATCCTCGCCAAGCATGTGATCCTCACATGGATTAGAGGACAGCTGCCCTAAACTACAAGAAATTTTGGTCCTGTTCACACATTCCAAGACTTACAAAGCATCTATTGACCCAGCCCTCCTCTCCTAGTCCTTCTTGCCCTCTAAATTATTACAAATTCTAGCCAAATAGATGGAATAATGTCTTCATTTTTTCCCCTACTGTCTCCCAGCGTAGAAGATATTAGGTTTTCTGTATAAAGGGCAGCAAGGCGGCATGAGGGGGGCCTTAGGAAGGAAAAGAAGGGAGTTGCATGACATCCAAACCGGCGCATCGCTCCGACGGACAAGGCATCCCTGATTTCTAAGCACGTCCCTCGCTGTGGGGACAGCTGAAGACTCCTGTGCAATCCAAAAGCTTGCTACTTTCACAAAATAAAAGCAACAGGCCGAAATAGGCTCATCTGGGGGTTGGTAGCCCTCCCCTCTCCTGTGTCCGAGTTTTGGCAAGGTGGCATCAGAGTCCCATCCCCATTAGGACGGCTCCGACGAAAAACACCCCGCGCCCAGCACTTCTCATCCGATTTCTCCCAGGGATTCCGACATTTGGAAGGCTTCTTCTCTGTGGCTGGTAGGAACAGAAAACCTGGAAATACCGTATTTGCCAGAGCATAACACACACCCGTGTATAAGACACACCCCATTTCTACACTGGCAAATACCATTTACTAGAAATAGTAAAAACCGGTGCATAAGACGCACCCCATTCATACGCTGGCAAATATGATTTACTGGCGTAGAGGAAAAAATGATGCATAAGACGCACCCCATTTATACACTGGCAAATACTATTTCCTAGAAATAGTAAAAACCGGTGCATAACATGCACCCCATCCATACACTGGCAAATACGATTTACTGGCGTAGAAGGAAGACCGGTGCAGAAGACGCACCCCATTTATACACTGGCAAATATGATTTACTAGAAATAGTGAAAACCGGTGCAGAAGACGCACCCCATTCATACACTGGCAAATATGATTCACTGGTGTAGAGGAAAAACCGGTGCAGAAGACGCACCCCATTTATACACTGGCAAATACTATTTACTAGAAACAGTAAAAACCGGTGCATAAGACGCACCCCATTTATACACTGGCAAATACTATTTACTAGAAATAGTAAAACCGGTGCATAAGACGCACCCCATTCCTACACTGGCAAATACTATCTACTAGAAGTAGGAAAAACCGGTGCATAAGATGCACCCCATCCATACACTGGCAAATACGATTTAGTGGCGTAGAAGAAAAACCGGTGCAGAAGATGCATTTTCAAAGGGTATTTTTGGGGAGAAAAAGGAAGTCTCACATGCCAGCAAATGTAGTCATTTTGGGGTCGGGGTGGGGGCCTGAATATGGCTTAACCCAGAAAGGAAGAGGAGCGCAGTGTGGCCGGGAAGCTTGCAGAGCTCCAAGGCGGCGGAGCCGTTCTCTCCCATCACCCACTCCTTGCAATAAACCTCAGTGGCAAAGCTACCCTGGGGAGGGGAATAAGAATCCATCCTTGCTTTGGAGAAAGGGGTCCCCCCGGCCCAGGGATGGCGAACCAGGTCCAGAGGAGGGAGGGAGGGATGGAGAGGGAGGGAGAGGGGGCCTCAGTCGTCGGGGGAGCAGGCCGGGTGGGGCTGGTCGGGGCTGCCGACGCTGCCGGTGCTGGAGCTGCCGTCGCCCAGGTCGCGGGGCCCGCAGGGGAGGCCGAGCTCGGAGGCGCCCCCGCCGGGGCCGGGGCTGGGGCTGGGGCCGGGGCTGGCGTCGGGCCGGGCGGCGGCGGCGGCGGCGCACTCCTCCTCGAGGGCCAGGCAGAGCTCCTTGAGCTCCAGGTTGTCCTGGGCCAGGCGCTGCTGGAGCCCCTCCAGGCCGGCCAGCTTGCGGAGGCAGGCGGCCACCTCGTCGCGCAGCACCTGCGCCGCGTGGTGCCCGAAGAGCTGCCAGTGGCGGGCCAGGCGCTTGGCCTTGAGCCGGTCCTCGTCCAGGAAGGCGCAGAGGTCGCGCAGCTCGCGGTTCTCGGCCTGGAGCCGCCCGTTGACGGCCTTGAGCTCGCGGATCTCGCGGAGGTGCTCCTGGAGCTGCCGGTTGACGCCCTGGATGAGCCGCCCGCGCTGCACCAGCGCCGCCAGCTTCTCGGCCTCCTCGCGCCGCAGCCGCCGCACCAGCTCCTCCTTGCTGCAGGCGCCCAGCTCCGCCTCGCTCGCCTCGGACGCCGGAGGAGGAGGCGGCGGGGGCGGCGGGGGCGCCTCGGGGCTCTCCGGCGCGCCGAACATGGCGAGGGCGCACGGCGGGGGCGCACGGCGAGGGCGAGGGGGACCCCTCGGGGCGCTCACCTCCCGCCCAGGCGGAGGGGCGGCATCCCCGCGGCCCCGCGCTCTCCTCCCCTCCGCGCCTTCCCTAAGGCATCCTCCGGGCGCTTCCCGCTTCCCCGCCTCCGCCTCTTGGAGAGCGCGACGCGCGCCCCGGTGCCGCGCCCGCCCGCCTCGCCGACGCGCCGCGGAGAGGGAGGCGAGCAGGTGCATGGCCGGGGAGGGGCGCGCCTGCGCCGGAGGTCCCGCCTCGCTGCTGGGGGGGCGCCCGGGAGGGGGGGTAAGATTTGGAGGGATGCGGGGAGGGAGCCAGATAGGGGCCGTCGGGGCTTCGCGTGCGCGCAAGGATGCCGGTGCCAAGAGGCGGACCAGGGGATGCGGAGCGCCAGGAAGAGGCGCTTTGGGGAGGGTCTTTCTCCCGCCGGGGGGATGCCTGGAGCCGGAGGAGCAACGCAGCGGCCCTTTAATCCGGATTAGCCAAAACCCGCTGCTGCCGCCGCCATCATAAACCGCACTGGGCTGTATTGTCATTGCGGCCACCTGGGTACCGTCATCAAGCGGCATTTGGTGGATCGGAGAAAGGCGCTTATTCTTCGGAGGGAGGGATTTTTGCGCAGAGCCCCGAGGGTGTTCCACCGCCTCTCATCAATTGTCCTTTTGTTTTTAATTGTGTTTTAATTTGTTTAGTAATTAATGTGTTTTAGGGGGATAGAAGGGTGGGTGGGTGGGGAGGATGGGGTGCATTTTAATCTTTTAATGTATTTATATGTTCCTGTAGTGCCGCCTCGATCCCCTGGGAGAGGTGGGATAAAAATAAATTTTATTATTATTATTAGGGTGTGGAAGAGGGAGGGAAGCGAAGCGAGGCCGCTGTCAAGACGAGGGAGAAGCCGGTTTGGGGCGGTGTGCCTTGCAGTCCTCTCCCGGCTTTACTTAATTCGGACGTTTCCGCACAAGACTGTTATAGCGCTATGATTCCACTTTCAACCTCCTATGGAATCCTGGGGTTTGCAGTTTAGGGAGGAGTATTTAGACTTCTCAGCCAGAGAGCTCTTTGCCCTCAATAAACTGCAAACCCCAGGATTCCACAGGAGGTTGAAAGTGGAATAATACGCTAGAACAGTGTAGTGCGGAAAGGCCCTTGTTTGTTGCGCTTTGGACTCTCGTGATAAAAGGCCACTTCCAGAGAGACTGTTATAATGCTGTTATGCCACTTTCAACATCTGATGAAAGCCTGGGGTTTGCAAAGGCTCTTCCCTAAACTGCAAAGACAAGGATGCCCTATGATGTTGAAAGTGGAGTAATAGCACCATAGCTGTTCTTTTAACAGTTTTAATAGTTAATGAATTGTTAATTGTTATGTGTTTTAGGGGGTTGGTTTTAGCTGGGTTGGTGGGTGGGGAGGATTGGGTGTGTTTTTAATGTAATTAATGCATCATTGCTGTTTGCCGCCTCGATCCATCCGGAGAGGAGGGATAGAAATAAATTTTATTATTATTATTTTATTATTTATCTTGGCAAGATTTGTTCAGAGAGTGTTCCTTCCCTGCCTTCCTCTGAGTCTGAGAGAGTGTGATCGGCCCAAGGTGGGTTTCCACAGCCCGGCTGGGAGGGGATTTGAAGCATATGGCCTTTCCACACTACACTATTATAGTGCTATTGTTCCACTTTGTATGCTTTTTGTTATAATTTTTATTGGAAAATAGAAGGAAACGAGAATGACGAATGGAACATAAAAAAAGAGAAGAAGAAAACAATGCTTTCACATCTGAATAATAGTATGTAGAAATTTGCATGTCAAACTTTAGTGCTCCGTTTTTACATGTATTAATTGAGTTCATTTTATAGCTGTAACAATAAAATCTTCCTAATAAACTGTGCTTTTATACGTCGTGTCTATATTGAAAGAAGCTCTTCGATCCTTCCTTTGTGCCCGTTTTGGATTCCTAAGTAATTATTCTTGTACCCTTTATCAATAAACTTCTATATTGGTGTCCATCACAGCCTAATCCTGATAACTCCTGAATCATTATTGGGTATTATATAGTCTTACAAATCCTTTTACTGATTAGGCCACACAGATTTTTAGTGAGATAGATAGATAGATAGGCTAATAAGTATGTAGAGTTTACTCCACTTTCAACCTCCAATGGAATTTGGGGATTTATAGGCCATTTCTGCCTTACACTGTTATGGTGCAAATTATTCCACTTTCCACCTCCTCTAGAATTCCGGGGTTTGTAGTTTCCTGAGGCCAAAGAGCTGAGAATCCTAAAGCCCCCTCCCTAAACTGCAAACCCCAGGATTCTAAAGGAGGTTGAAAGTGGAATAATAGCACTATAACAGGGTAGTGCGGAAAAGCCCTGTAATGGCCACATCAGCTGTGATGGTGATACCTATAGGAGAGCCAGCGACCCTGTTCCCAAAAGCGAGATGCAGGGATGAAGGAAAGCTTCAAATTGCTATCAAAGGGAGGGGAGCCCAGCCAGAAACTTTCGATGGGAGGGACGAACTTGCAGCCTATAACGTTCCCATGTGGGTGGAAAGAATGGGCTTTTGTCTTTCTCCAGGGCACCAGCGCTGGGATTGGCGTCATCAAGATTGGCACTGCCCAAGGGCAGCCAGAACTTGGAAAAAAAGTTACCTTTGGGGCCATGAATGCCCCTGGCTATGCTGGCTTAGGGATTTTACAAGACGCTCATCCGATCTCGGTTTGAAGACCTCCGAAAACTTGTGGTTTTGTTTGTTTGTGCTTGTGTTACTTAACAGCAGCTACTTTGAGGCCTAGTTTGGTTGGAAAGACAGGACACAAAAGGAAAAAAGAGGAATTAATAGAGAATTTCACACAGTGCACAGTTTATCGTGGGATTCAATACAACCAGAGTTGTATGTCTGTGTCTTCAGGTTGCCTGTCAACTTATGGGGACTCCATGAATTTTGGAGGGTTTTTTAGGCACAGGATACTCAAGGCATGGTTTTGCTAGTTCTTTCCTCTGAAATATTGCCTCCGGCACCTGGCATTTGCCCATCCAAGCACTAACCAGAGCTGAGCCTGTTCAGCTTCCAAGGTCAGACAAGATTTAAGGTGTTTAGGCCCTTTGCAAGAAGCCGTTCTTATGGCTAATTATAGAGGGTTATAGGAAAGGGTGAGACGGAGGATTTGGTTGCCACTTTTGCCCTGCCGCTGGGCTTCCCAGGGCAATTGGTTGGCCACTGCATTTCCTCCAATTCTCCTAATTTGGTGGGGAACAGTATCAATTAATCCTCTGCCATCCCACTTTTCGGTTGCTCTTTAAAAGTCCCAGGTTTTCTCCCACCTTCCGCCTTTGTCCCCAGCTTACTTCAACTGCGGAAACCTGAGTTCAAATTGGAAAAGGGATTTGAACTCAGCAGAGGGAGAGGATGGGCTGGAATCTTGCAAAAGCAAACTGCTGCCGACTCTCCTAGTTTGTGTGTTTTTCCTTGTTGATAATCTTTGTCATTTTGACCATATTCTGATGTTGGTTGCACACCTGCGTCCACGTTTCCAGCTGTGAAATGTTGGAGTCTATGCCACTGTGGGGAACTGAAAGTTGGATGAGATGGGACTGATCCATCATAGCTCTTCTTACTTTAGGGCCATTTCCACACTACGCTGTTATAGTGCTATTATTCCCCTTTCAACCTCCTGTGGAATTTTGGGATTTGTAGTTTATTGAACCCAAAGAGCTCTTTGGCTAAGAATTCTAAACTGCAAACCCCAGGATTCCATAGGATGTTGAAAGTGGAATAATAGCACTATAACAGTATAGTGCAGAAATGGCCAAGATTGCATTCCACTATTTGGAAGGCTAGAAGGAAGATTGCAAAATTGCTTGCACTAGTGAATAAATAAAGATTTTTTTTTTCCAGGAGTAAGAAAGTTAACATAACTCCACACAAGGCGAAATAAGACTCCCAGATCCTTTTCAGTCTTATCAGGGTGGTCGCCTTTATAATAACTCCGCAGTCTCTAACCGCTAGGGAACACTTCCCTTTTGTTGCCCGTACTAAAGATGGCGAGGAGGGCGTCAATTTTGGAGTGCAAGGCGCACTGCAGGCGTCACCCGGAAGAGATTCTCCTGGAAGGGGGTCATGTGAGAATGCTCTATCCAAAGCAGTAGAAAAGGGAGGGGGAGAAAACGGAATGTAGCAGTGCCTGGGGGACTAAGTGGTTCTTATTTTGCATGGGCTTTCCTGGCTATAAACCCATTTCTTTGGATGCAAAACAGTCCTGGGGCTGCAAAGAGGTGGGGAAAGACATCTGGGATTTGGAGAAACGGTGCCTTGGATAGGAAAAGGTAAGGAGAGATGGAGGTTGGAGCAAAACTCTCTCCAAGGCTGGAATGCAAAGCTTGGATGGTTTTCTGGGGAGGGGGTGGGAGACCTGCCTTTCTGTTGGCCTCTCGAGCTGGGTGCCCCTGAGCATGTGCAGAGTGCCACCTTTTTCTGGAGCAAAACTCTTTTGCAAAAGGACCCGAGGGGGTCTTCGCCCAGCTTGGAACTCATACCATGCTTCTTTCTTACCCAGTTATTGCAATCCAATTATTGTATACTGAACTCTCTTTTAAATATTTTTATTTATTTATATTTCTATCTATTGAATTTTTATGCTCGTTTCAATGTCTTAATTGAGTCGTGTTCTGTCCTCAATGCATCTCGTTCTGTCTGGTTCCTTTGGTTTGCTATTTGTTTTGCTGGAATTAAAAATATATGTTTATATCAGGCTGCATTGCAACCCACCCCATTCACCCTGCAAACCGCCCTTTATGGGGATGATGGGAGATGTCTTAGGAAACAGCTGGAGGAAATTATGTTGGAGGGGGCTGAGCTAATGACATTCAGGGAGAGGTTTAAAAAAGGGATCCATGTGGCTCTGTTTTCACATAGTTGACCTGCCATAAGGTGCCATCTTCTCTCTTTCCTTTTTCTCTCTCTTCCCCCCTTTGGATGCATGTGCAAAAAACTCACAAAAGGCACGTGTTGTTTTTTGTATGTGTGCATCATGTGTTCCTCTTCCTCTGGCAGTTTAGTGCAAAGGGTACATTTTGTTTTAAAACATTGCTGTATCCCTCTTTGGTTTTTCTAAGGAAATTTGCAACAACTCCTAAAACAGAATAAACTGCAATGTAACCATTTACAGTGTGAAAAAAAGGCAAGCAAGCTGGTGGGTTCGGAATTTAAGAGGCGCCTCTGCTTGGAGATGGGATGCTGCCCAGTGTATTTTATTTATTCCTCTGTTATATTTATTTTGCCTGCTCTGCCATTCCTCCAGTGAACTCCAAAAAGTCTATTTGGCTTTCTCCCTTTCGTCTCCCTCCTCTGTTCTTTGCAAGAACCCTGCAAGGTAGGTCAAGGAGACAGAAGCCATGTCTGCATTGCACTGTTATAGTGCAATTATTCCACTTCCAACCTCCTGTGGAATTCTGGGCTTTGTAGTTCACTGAGGCCCAAGAGCTCTCTGGCTGAGAAGTCTAAATGGCCCTTTCTTAAACTGCAAACTCCAGGGTTCCACATATAATACAGTGTATAACAGTGTATTATTATTTTTATTATTATCCTTTATTTCTATAACAGTGTATTATTATTTTTTTTATTATCCTTTATTTCTATTGCACCGTCCATGTACGTGGCGCTTTACAAAATTAAAATGCAACAGTTGACTTAGATAAATACATAATAAAATGAAGATACAAAAAACGAAAAAAGTCAAGGGTATATGCAATTACAACCAGTGCAACATAACGTTACTATAATGCCAATAAAATGCAATATCTAATTAACAGGTGTGGAAATGGCCAGAGAGAGTGGCCTAAGGGCGTCCAGTGAGTTTTGTAGCTGAGTGGGGAGTGAACCTAGATCTCCCAAGTCTGTTGGATTACATGTCCCATCACTTCCGCCCTTAAAATCGTGGCAATTGGAGTGCGGCAACATCTGGAAAGCTGCTGAAAAGGCCAAGTTAAGCTAAAAACCATGGGCTTTGGTTGAGTGGTATAAATGCAACAGACCTTGTCTTCCTTTGTTATTTGTGCAGCTGTCCATCCGAAATTTAGAGACACTTGGGGACACCTTGGAGGGGTGACGTTTTGAACCCAAAGGCGACATGACCAGCAATTTGGATATTTTTGTGGGGAACACCACCCTAATTGATGAGGAGGTCTACCAACTCTGGCTGGATGGCTACTCAGGTGAGACAGAATATATATAGGGTCCATTTTTTTCTTTCTTTAAGCTGGGAGGGGGTTTGGGGTCCAATGCAGCCTTCTCTAACCACGACCATGTTGCTTGGGGACGATGGGAGCTGCAGTCCAGCACGTCTCCAAGACCCCAGGGCAGGGAGAGCTTGTGGAGCAAGTTTTACCCAAGGAATCTTGGCTTTGGCAAGGTGTTAACCGAGAGCTGGACTTAGGTGGAGCTTGGAATTGTTTCCAGCTCTGTGATTCTGTCGTTCTTACTGCATTTTAAAATCTCTATATTTTTCTTTTTTTCCCATTGCTGTATATTTGAAGCCAGGATATAAATGTTTTGAATGAATAAATTGTATTTATTTATATTGGTTGCCAGCTGGACAAAAAGAAAAGGAGATAGAATAGATACAATGCAATAGTAGGTACAGAATTAGAAAGAACATTAAATGTAAAATGTTTGTAATAGAGTAATAAAGAACATAAAGCAGTGATAGCTTTGCTAAACTACCTATTGCTAAATTTCTGTCGGCAGCTATTAAGATCAGAGAGAGAAAAGAATCGAAATTATGTTGGGATATTGGCGATGTACTTTAAGATCAACCCAATTCTATTCTTTTAATGAGATGGAATGAGTAAATGCCTATTTACATTTTATCTAATGACCCAGCTTGTCTTTGATTTTAATTTACTTCCTGTATTTATATACTATTTTACGCATTTATATCCTATTTTATGCTTTTATATCCTGTTCATAGTCTATCCTATTTATATCCCATTTTCAGTAGGTGTATTTTCTCTGTATTGTACAATCGGATGGTTTGCTATGTTGGGTCTATGGACCATAAAATGAAATTTGATATGAATACATATGTTTTAAGTATTAATTTTATGGTTTGCTATGTTGGGTTTGGATGGTTTGCTGTGTTGGCTCTATGGACTATAAAATGAAGTTTGATAGGAATACATATGTTTTAAGTATTAATTTTATGGTTTGCTGTGTTGGGTCTATGGACCATAAAGTGAAATTAGATATGCATACATATGTTTTAAGTGTTTTAATTAAGTTTAAGCCTACGTTAATGATTAGAAGGCTTGGTTTCTTTTTAACGTTTGTACACTTGATGTTTTAGTAGTACCGTTCTTAGATTGCTGTACACCGCTTTGGATCCGATTTGCAAGAAAAGTGGGATATAAATTTAATATATAAATAATTTTTAAATTTATATTATTTATTATCAATGAATATTAATATTATATATTAAATAAAATATTTCCTTTCTCCCGTTGATTTATTTTTACAGGTAGGATATACATGTTTTGAGTAAATGAACGGAGTGATGCTGGTGGCGGGGCTAGGCTTTCAGACACAAATGTGCCCTTTGCTTTCCCGTAGTAAATGATGCTGTCGCACTCCGCCTGCGTAGCGGGATCCTGGAGCAGACGGGGGCCACGGTGGACGTGCTTCAGAGTGACACCATGGACCACTACCGGACTTTCTACATGCTCGAACGGCTCCTGCACTCGCCCCCAAAATTGCTGAACCAGTTGCTCTTCCAGATCCCTCCCTATCGCCAGACCATGCTCATTGAGAGGTGGGGCGTGGTGGCGGGAAAATGGGGACCGAGTTGGGAACAGGCAGTGTCGTGTAGTGGCTTGAACGTTGGGCTGCGAGCCTGGAGACCCGGGTTCAAATCCCGGCTCATCCTGCATTTCTTGGGAAATTGTGATGAAATGAGAGGGCACCATTTTGACACCTCTGTACGAGCTTCTTGGGAGAAGGCTGCGTAGAAATGTTAGGAGCAAGAATACCATATTTGCCAGCATATAAGGCGTGCTTCATTTATACGCTGGCAAATACTATTTGCCAGCATATTAGATGCGTCGGCATATAAGGTGCACCTCATTTATACGCTGGCAAATACCATCCACCAGCATGTTAGATGCGTTGGCATATAAGGTGCGCCTCATTTATACGCTGGCGAATACTATTTGCCAGGATATTAGATGCGTCGGCATATAAGACGCGCCTCATTTGTACGCCGGCGAATACTATTTGCCAGCATATTAGATGTGTCGGCATATAAGACGCACCTCATTTATATGCTGGCGAATACTATTTGCCAGCATATTTGATGCATCGGCATATAAGGCGTGTCTCATTTTTACGCTGGCAAATACTATTTCCCAGCATATTAGATGCATCAGTGTATAAGACGCGCCTCATTTATACGCTGGCAAATACTGTTTACCAGCATATTAGATGCATCGGCATATAAGGTGCACCTCATTTATATGCTGGCGAATACTATTTGCCAGCATATTCGATGCGTCGGCATATAAGACGCGCCTCATTTTCAAACAGTATTTTTCAGGGAAAAAAGTGAGTCTTATACACCAGCAAATAGGGTAAATACTGGAAAGCATGTATAACGAGTCAGGAGAAAAGAAAGAGACGATGCTCCACTTGCTTACAGATGGACCAAATTTTATTCTTTTAAAAAAGCCCAACGCATTTCGGCCTGTGTTAAAAACAAATACAACATTATTGATATTATATAAAAGAACAAGACACGTATGTGAAATCTGTCATCCTTATAGCAAATCTTCTACATGCCGTAAATCAAACAGAAATTTCTGGAGTTGCTGCAGCGCTCTCCTTAAGAACCAAACTGATATGCAACAAAAGAGATAAACTACACACATATATTTTTCTTGTTATTTATCCAATTCCTCAGACGGTGGGAAGCATGGGTTAGCCTAGAGAAAGTGGTGTGACCACATTACAGAGACATCTGATGCTACACTGGTTTTCAGATGATGACACAACCCGACTAAAACATTTTAGTGTCCAGTGTTAAAATAATACAGGTTTTTATTTAATTTACCTCCTGCCTAATCCTAAAACGAGCTCATGGTGGCTCACTTGGCTCTCCTTCGCCACCCCCAACAACAGCCCTGCGAGGTAGGCTGAGAGAGGGAGTGGCTCGGATTAATTTTGGTGGGTCTCGTGGCTTGGCGAGGGCAAAAATTTAGACCTCTCATGTCCTACCCGGATTGCGACCCTGCTCTCTCGCGGTCGTCTTATCCTTTCTTTTCTCTTCCGGGCGGCAGGTACTACGCCTTCGACGAGGCCTTTGTGCGGGAAGTGCTGGGTAAGAAACTCTCCAAGGGCACCAAGAAGGACCTGGACGACATCAGCGTCAAGACCGGGGTGACGCTCAAGAGTTGCCGTCGGCAGGTACTCCCTGAGTTGCCCCCTTACCCTGGCTTTTGGGGGTGGTCTTTGGGGGGAACACCCTGATTTGCTCTAAAAATGCCAAAATTGGGGAAGTTAGCGGAGCGCCGGCTTTTAACCATGCGGAGCGCAGGGCAATGCCGAGCGAGATCTTTTAACCCATTTTTTTGTGTGTGCCAATGTCGTGGTTGATTGTTCCGGAGACGAGCTTACTTAATTATAGTTTTATTGTCTCTTTTAACTTAACCAAACTCTAAATTTTTTTAACTTACCATATGATGCATTTTGCCATACTGTTTTTACATATGCATTTTATTTTAACATTGTGTATTGTACTGTATTGTGTTGCATTTTAATATTCTGCTTGCAAATGACCTTTGGTCTATGCATTAATAAATAAATTGATGATGACATTTTATGATGTCTCCAGAGAGCCTAACCCCTTTTTCAGTGAAACTTGGTTCCCTAAAGGAGCAAGGGACTGGCTATAACAGTTTAAATTGTTCCTGTTTGTTTCCAGTTTGACAATTTCAAGCGAGTCTTCAAGGCGGTGGAAGAGCTCCGGGGATCGCTGGTGGAAAACATCCAGCAACACTTCCTGCTCTCAGACCGACTGGCCAGGTGAGGGGGTTAAGCAAGGGGAACTATTTTAAGATTTTATATTTTATTTTTTAAGATTGTCACAGCCCCGGCTAGACTTGTATGTAAAGGCAGGTCAGATGATTTGTTCGAATTCTGGCTTACCAACACAAACAAGCCATGATCTGTTAGTTTGCTGCAAGCAGGGTTAGAAACCATGGTTTGTTGCTGGCTTATGAACCATGGCTTGTTTAAAACTTGGAAGTTATTAGTAAAAGGTGAAAGATTTATGCAATCTGAGGTTATTTAGTGGAGAGCTTTCACGTGCGGGATTTTTCACTCTCTCCGAGTTCTCTGCTTCCGCATTGTACTCAATCACTTTTTCCCACCTCGGTATTGAAGATCTCAGGGCCGGCTCGGTTTTTGGGTCTTTAGCCGGAGAGAGGGTCTCTGCAGCTGTCTCCTGCGAGAGTCTTTGGCCATTTCTGCACTACACTGTTATAGTGCTATTATTCCACTTTCAACCTCCTCTGAAATCCTGGAGTTTGCAATTTGGGAGGGGCATCTCAGCATTTTGGCCTCAGTGAACTGCAAACCCCAGACTTTCACAGGATGCTGAAAGTGGAATAATAGCACTATAACTATGTAGTGCAGAAAGACCCTTGGTTCTTGCTGGACCATTAAGTCTTCAGGGTGTCTGCTTTTTGGGGGGGGTCTGGGAACTCCTTCCTCCTCACTTCTCCTGGAGCGAGCATGATGTTACCATTAACCATGCTCAGAGAGGCCGTTGGGAACTATAGACTCAGAATATTTGGATGGCCAGAGGTTCCTGGATCTTGGGTTAGCATAATTGTGAACATGCCTGTTGTGTGTTTCCATTGCTTCCCCTGGCCAGGTGGAACAGGCTTTTCCAAAAAACTGGTTGAGGGCAGTAGAGAGGGAGAGACTGCAGTGCACTAAGTGATTGCTTTATAAAGAAAAAGAATAGTGTAACACAGGCCATTTCTGCCCTACACTGTTATAATGCTATCATTCCACTTTCAACCTCCTGTGGAATTCTGGGGTTTTGCAGTTTAGGGAGGGGCCTTTAGAATTCTCAGCCAGAGAGCTCTTGGGCCTCAGAAAACTACAAACCCCAGAATTCCACAGGAGGTTGAAAGTGGAATGATAGCACTATGGCTGTTTCTGCACTAGGCTGTTATAGGGCTATGATTCCACTTGTAACATCCTATGGAATCCTGGAGTTTGCAATTTCGGGAGGGGCCTTTGGAAATCTCAGCCAGGGACCTCTTTGGCCTCAGGAAACTACAAACCCCAGAATTCTACAGGAGGTTGCAAGTGGAATAATAGCATTATAACAGCGTAGTGCAGAAATGGCCACAGTGCCTTTCAGTCTTTTCCACCCAAGTGGAAAGGCAGGACGGTAAGTGATTAAATTTCTACGCTCTTTTACAGGGATTACGCGGCCATCGTGTTCTTTGCCAACAGCCGCTTCGAGACGGGTAAGAAGAAGCTGCAATACCTGACCTTTGAAGATTTTGCCTACTGCGCTGAGCAGATGATTCAGAACTGGACTTTGGGAGCCGTGGGTAAGTTTTAAAGTAAGTCGAGGGTATAGGGTATGGCTCATCACAGCAAAAGGCCTGCATGCAGCTATTTAGGCTGTATTGATGGGATATTGAATTGGGGTCATGGTGGGAAAAGAGCAGAAAGGAGGCAGCTTAGCCATCCTTAGCAAGGACTTTCACAGCTTGGGAGCAGACACTGAAAATCTTACCAACTAGGGCTTGTCTGGGATGATGGAGGAAAACGCTGAGCTCTCCCTTCTCCTGTCTTTTCTTGGCAGATACCAACGTGGATGACATGGATGTTGATCTCGATAAAGAATTTTTGCAAGGCCTGAAAGAACTGAAAATCCTGATTACCGACAAGGACTTGTTAGACCTGCACAAAAGGTACTTCTGATAGCTCTGCAGCGGGAGAGATTTGCAAAAAGACCAAGTTTCTTTTTTGCCTCCTCTGGGATCGATGAGGAAGGTTGGGTTTGAGTGAAAGATGAACGATAATAAAAAAGATAAATGGTCTGGAGCAGAGATGTCTCTTTCTGACCGCTTCTTTTATCTCTTCCCCACCCAGTCTGGTGTGCACATCGTTGCGGGGGAAGATCTCTGTGTACAACGAGATGGAGGCCAATTTTAAGGTGCGACCTAGAAATGCACCCTGATTTTGAGACCAATGCTATTTCACCCCCTGCTTTTCTTTCAGCCTCTCCCAGCTTAGGACCTCTGGATGGCTCACCCCAGGGTGTAGCTTTTCCAAAAAATGTGTTGGCACGCCTGGCATGCTGCTTTTATGGTGGCCATCAGAGGGCACCATTGTGCTTCTGAAAAAAATCGTCCACAGTCTGCAAACCAGGTTGGGTTTGGCCGGGGTGAAGGTGTGGATGGGATGGAAAGACAAGAGAATGGGCCCTTCTCTGATACTTCTTCCCCCTTTCCCTTTCCAGAACCTCTCTCGGTCTCTGATCAACATTGCTTCGAAGCTCACCCACAGCAAAGATGTTCGGGACTTCTTCGTCGACCTGGTGGAGAAGGTAAGCCGTTTCCCATACCACTCCTGCTTTCGAATGACGATGGGACTTCCTGAATACCATCAGATAAGAAAAGTTATAATGATGGCAACAGCCCACCAGTGTGATGCTGCGGCAAAGACAGCAAATACTATTTCAGCCTGCTTTAATAGAATCATAGTTTCCAAGGCAGGGGAAGTAATAGGTCCACTATAGTCTGCACAAGTCGGGCCTCATTTGCAAGAGCAAATGAGCGTTTTGGTCATCCGAATACAGCTGATGGCCCCATTTCTGAATATATATATATATATTTAAATATGTTAGTTACCTGGATCTCCAACCTGAACAAAAATGCACAGATTCTTTGTCAAGTTTCCATACAGTGTCAGAAGGACAGGTTCTTTTGATGACCCGTCTCTGCTTGGAAAAATGATTTTTGTTGAGTTTTCTTTGTCCTGCATTCTGACATTACATATGTTGGCTGCCTTGAATCCCAGTTCTGGGGAGAAAGGTGGGATGTGAATAAAGTTTTTCAGAAAGTGACATCACATCACTTTCAGTCCCGTTGGGAGCCGCAGACTCCCCGTGATTTTTGGGGTGCCTCACTTCTCTTCTGCTTTGACGTTTGTCCTTTTTGTCCTTGGTAGTTTGTGGAGCCCTTTCGGTCGGACAAGTGGAGCCCAAACGACGTGCGTCTCTTTCTAACGCAATACACGGCTTGCGCTCACACGTTGGATGCTTTCAGGTTTGTGGGTGGAGGTACCAGCTGCTTGTATGTTTCTTCTTCTCCAAATTCTCAATGCCTCCAGTTCCCATAGCGAGTCCATCTGCCCTCCCTGTTCCTTTTGCACCCAAATTCCTGCATCTGGGGGGCCAGGATGAACCCTCCTAAAGCTCCCATTGAGAACAACTTGTGACCCCAATATTCATGGACTGCAGCACCCCTCAGCCTCCTGGCAAACGCAGCCAAAGGTGAGGCATGATGGGTGTTGCAGCTTAACAACACATGGAGGACCCTTTTCTGTTTGTTTTCTGCTGCTCCGGAGACTAGAATACCAGCCGGTTGATTCAAATGACAAGAGATTCATATACGCATCAGTAAGAATTTCTTTACCATTAGAAAATTGGGGGGGGTTCTCCCCTTTCATCAGTTCTTCTTGCCTGTGGGGCAAGACTGCTTGCACACACATGCTGCTTGCAGAGCAGGCTGAGAGGCGGAATAAGGCATCAAGGCAGCCGAGAGACTTCGGCCATTTCCGCACCGGACTGTTACAGTGCTCTTATTCCACGGTCAACATCCCATGGAATCCTGGGGTTTGCAGTTTCAGGAGGACCCATTGAGGCCCCTCCCCAAATTGCAAACCCCAGGATTCCATAGGATATTGAAAGTGGAATAATAGCACTATAACAGGGCAGTGTGGAAATGGTGTCTGTGAGCTGCTTGTGCATGGATGATCCCACGTGAGCCTCCGAAAATTCTCCATGTTCCCAACAGTGCATGGGTTCTATTTTTTTTCCCCAACCAATTCTGTTTCCAGACAGTGCTCCAGTCCCTAATTTGTCCGAGAAATGAAGCAAGACTGTACCCTCTTCCTACATTTTTGAGGCCTCGTACTGATTTTCAGTTCACACTTTTTAAAAACGGTGACCTGTTCTTTTTCCCCCCTCCCCATACAGGCATCAAGCGCTTTGGGAGAGATACATGGGAACGCTCAAAGCTTGCCTTCTGAAGATGTACCATGACTGAGTCCTGTGTGTTTTATCTATTTATTTTTTTTCCAATGACTTCTCCGTGAGGTGGGATCAATTCAAGGCATAATATACAATCCGAGCCTCACCAGCAGCAGGAGGAAACTGCAGTTCATTCTCACTGGCTGCTATCCCTGCAGCAGAAGTTACTTTTCTCTTTTTGGACAACAGCTCCTGCTGCCTGCATGGCAAGAGACTTTGGAATTCTGGAAATTATAGTATTAAAAAAAAAAGAAACCTTTGGAGCTCTCACTGCCCTCCCAGCCCAGGTCTCACTTTTTTGCATCTCCCCTTTTCCTGTCTTTGGAGAGGAGAGCCTGCAAATTCTTTGTAAGAAATAAAAAAGCGCTTGTCGGAAGCCTTTAGGTTGCTTGCCTTGCCTGTTTCTGGCTGGTTGCGACGGTTAATGCGCTTGGACCACTGGTGTGTGTACCAGAATGCAGCTGAATTGCACATAATGTCGGTCTCCCCCTTGGTGCTCCCAGTTCAAATGATGACCATGCAAAGTGTGAGAGAGGATCAGAGTCTTTGATGGGGGGAAACGTCTTTCCTTTCCATGTAGATTTGAAAAACGGGGCACCACGGGCAGTGTTTTCTTTGGAGCAGGACTTTTGGGCAGAATCCCAGAGCTCTGCTCAGCAGAACATGGGGACCCTCAACCATAGCAGAAAAGTTGGACAAACCTATTTCAATGCTGTCCAAATCACCATCTCAAAATTGCTGCTTTTTTATTAAGTCCAATGTGGGAAATCTTGGGAAATCTAGACTCAACTTCCCACTCAGCTACAGTGGAGCACACTAGGTGACCAAGGGGCAATCCATGCATCCGTCTGTCTGCCTGGCCTCCCTTGTAGGGCTGGGTCCCCTTGGGTGTGTCACACATTCTCAGCCCCAGAAAACCCCAAAATAGGTTCACCTTAGGGTTGCCATAAGTCGGAAACAATTTGAAAGCACGCAGCAACAAGAAACATAACAAATGAATAAATCCAGGACCTAAAAGCAACATTTTCTGTCCTTTACAGCTTCCTTCCACCACACCACACCCTGGATCAGTTTTATTTACTGAATATTGTTAAATGTATCTTTGTGCCTCTGAAGACCAGTTTAGTTTGCAACAAGTTGAGAGTTTGTCTTGTCAAAAATGGTTAGAAAAAAATAAACTAGCAACAGTCCCCATTACAAGCAGCATTTGGAAAGGGCATGCAGTAAATTCCCCTATTATCCCTTACCCCCTCTCCTGGGCTTGGATTTAGAAAGCTGCATCTGCAATTTTTGTATAGTTTGCTTTAGGCATCCTCTTTGCATAGCTGAATATTGTGGCAGCTGCTTGAAAGAGGAGAGGAAGGGGAGAGGTGCTCTGTACGTGCCCAGGTGACCTCTCTGCTATTTGTATGTTTCATAGCATCCAGAGTGGTATCAAGGGTCCACCCTCCAATTCAAGTCCCATCTAAATCCACTGCAGTCAAGAAATCAGAAGACTAAGACTTGGAAGGGCAGCTATGAAGGAACTAGACAGAGTCCAAGATATATCATTGAATACCGAAGTTAGGATTGTCCGTGCCATTGCATTTCCAATTTCTATGCATGGTTGTGAAAGCTGGACAGTGGAGAAGGCCGATAGGAAGAAAATCAACTGCTGGAGGAAAGTTTTACAGATACTCTAGATTGCAAAAAAGACAAAGGGGTACAAGAGCAAACTGAGCCTGAACTCTCCCAAGATGACTAAACTGAAAGTGTCACACTTTGGACACCTCATGAGAAGACATGGGCTCACTAGGAAAGACAATAATGCTTGGGAAGGTAGAAGGCTGTTGCAAAAGAGGAAGACCGCATTACAGATGGAGAGACTCGAGGAAGATGTGTCCCTGAATCTGCAAGCAGGGCTTTCGATGAGGAAGAATAGAGGCCTCTAATTCGTAGGTTCGTCATAAGTTGAGGTCGACTTGCAAGCAATTAACAAATCTACCCATTACCTGGCAGATGGAGCATCTGGATTCAAGGGTCTTGCATCAAAAATCAGTACACACTGTGTTTCTTTTGTTCTAGGTGGTCTATGCTCTTTTTTTCCCTCCCGCCCTCCCCACCGACACTTATAGTACCATCCCCAATTTGTCTCCTTTCTCGGCACACCTGCCCTGATGGAGGAGACAGAGCACGGATATTTTCGGCAGGTTAATCGTGCCCTGGGGCCAACTGTCTCCTGCACCTCATTCCTTTGTAACATCCCGGCAGCCAGACACGCTTCCCTCCCCACACCTGGTTTGGGGCTGCAAGGAGCTCCGTGTAGCAGAGGGGAAGCAGGACACCTGGGTTCCAGCTCTGAATCTGGAAAGGAAGGAGAGGCATTGCTCAGTGACGTTCTGCCTACTTTGCACGCGGAAGATCCCAGGTTTGATTCCCTGCACCTTTAGGCAGGATCGGAGAAGGGGATCGGAGAGCGCTGCAAGCCAGTGTAGATGGTAATGAAGCAGACTGGGGGAAACACAATGCATGACAAGATGGCTACTTTATAATGGGTAGTCAAGATGCTAGACCAGCTAGTTAGTTAAGCATCCTTAACACGGAGCCTGCTTTGGATTGTCACACTCTAGGGAGGAGAGTAGAAACATCTGTTTCTTGCAACGGCTGCTGAAAAAAGGATTGCGGAGGTTCGGGCTATGAGATACTATTCAGTTACGTACCTGCAATCGTGCATTCCAGCCATTATTATTTTACTCATTTATATCCCACTTTTTTCCCAATGATGGAACTCAGTGCAGCTTCCAATGTAATTAAAACAATGCAGCTTAAAAACAGAGTGAAACAGAGTAAAACTTCCATATAACTATAAACAGATTATTTAAAAGGCAGATTATTTGTGAAGTTAAAGGCATTAAGATTTGTGGAAAGATGATGTGCAAACCATAAAGAACAGCACAGAACACTATTAAAAGCCCGTTCCAGTCAGTTTCTAAAAGCCTGATGACATAGGAATGTTTTAACGTCTGAAAAAACAGCAACGATGGAGCCCTCTTGATCTCCCTATGCAGGGAATTCCGAGGTCTTGGAGCAGCCACCAAGAAGGTCTTGTCCCTGGTTACGATCAAATATGTCTGAGGAGTAGCATGAGAAGAGCCCTTTTAGAAGATCCTAGAGCTCTTAACAGGCTTGTACACTCTTTCCCAAAGCTTTTTATGTCTCCATTTAGATTTATATGGAGAACAATGAGGACTAGAATCTTAATAGTTCTATTTTCCCCATAGCCAAGGCTGGCCCACGATACGTGGCCGTCCGTGGTGCAGCAACAAATGGTGATGCTGGCAATTCCTGCCAAGTTGCACACAGTCAAAATCAGGCAAGTTATTTTAGCTCCTGATACAGAGATTCCAATAAACACATCTCTTTTCCTGCAGTAAACATGCAATGAATGAAACAATATTTTGCTGGCTTTAATAAGGCATCTCCCTCACTTATGACAGGGCTGGCCCTGGCCACAGGTGAAGAACTTGCTGTGTGTTTGTACGTATATACACATGTGTATATATATGCCTCTAAGTCACCTGTTGAGTTATGGCAACCCCAATGAACCCTGAAGATTGGAGACTTAGGGCCAGGCCCTGAGATCTAGCAAGCTTACTTTTGAAAACTTATGCTATATTTGAAAGCCTAGCACAGGGCTTTCCAAACTGTGTGCCGCGACACGTTAGTGTGTCGCCTGAAGTTTGTAGGTGCGTTGCCTACAATCTTGGAAATGTATGTTGTCATTTATAAATCATATATTTTTAAAAATACACGAAAGGTTTTCACGGGATACGTTATGTCCCCATACATTTTCTTATTACAATTTATGTATGTGCCCATATCTCTCATAAGAGGGTAGTTTAACCCCCGGTTTGCTAGTAAAACTGAATTACTGGGTCGCGAAATGATGCATGTCTAAAAAAGTGTGCCACCAACATGCAAAGTCTGGAAAGCTCTGGCTTAGCAACTTAACTTTATTTAAAAAGCAAGGGAAGATTCTCAGGATCTCAGATGCCAGTATTCCCCTTGTATTGATTTCAGTCATCTTTCATCCCATGGGGAGCTCTCCGTATGCCCACCTGGCAAGAAACGGGGGAAAAAATAAACCCTAATCCAAGCCAATAGTGTTGGAATTGACAAGACTTACAACTCTCGTCATTATGGGGTTAATTAGTCTATTGGTGTTCTAGAGGACCTTCACCTGCTACTGTTATTGGAAGCAGGTGTAAAGGCTCTATAAGAGTAGCATTGTTTTAGTGGACATTTACTTCCTGATTTGCTGTTGCTGCAGTTTGTATCATATCCTGCTTCATTGTGGTATTGTATTATATTTTGATATATTTTGTATTTTAACTTGCCAAACTTGCTCATGTTCTCTTTTAACCTTTTGTATATTAAGAACCAATATGCTATGTTTATTTTTTAGCTAGAATATATAAAAGACTATTTCTCTTTCCCTGTTTTGTCTTCTGAATTCCCTTTTATTCACAACAAATAGTACAAAGGGCAGGTTAACATGTCCGAGGCCACACTCTTTTTCTTTGCACAGGAGTGCAGCACATGTCGGGTTAAATATTCCCTTTGCAAGAAGAGAAACTTGTGTGCATGACCGGGGAATGATGGTTGGGAACAGCTGGCCAGGAAAGAGTGTTTGCTGGAAGCTAAGTAGAACCAGATGTTGGGTGGAATCCTTTGGCAACTCCGGCTGCCTGGCGGGGGGCCAGGAATTCGGTGTGGGGGGGTTGCTGCAAGGGAGGGGAGCCAGCGCACACTGTCCCAGGGAGTCGGAGGCGGCCGCTTCTCCGCTCTGCACCCAGCCAGAACTTAGGGGGGTGTTTTGAGCGCACCAACGCCAGAGAATTGAGGAGCGGGTACCGGCCTGGGCCAGGCGCCTGTCAGTGCGCAGTGGTGAGTGATGTGGGTTGGTATATATTTTTTTGATTGCTTGTTTGGGGATGCAAGGAAGGGAATGGATGGAACAGGCAAGAGAAGGCCAGGGCCTAAGTTGCGGTGAAAGAGGGCCAGAGGGGGAATGTTCAGCCCACAGGCTTCCCAACACGTGGGGTGGAGTGGAGAGAAATGTTGGCCCAGGTTTTTGGGAAAAGGGGAATGAGAGATCGAAGATACCTCTCCGGATGCATCCAATGAAAGATGCCCGCTTTGGTTCGATTGTAGGATCTATTTTGGGGTTGATATTCCTTCTGATTTCAAAGTGAAACTTTTCGGCACCAGGCATAATTTAGGAATCTCGGCTCTTCTCTCTGGCCACCTGGAATGTCTTGTCCTGTTCGTCCTCTTTTCTGTCCCTACCTCTTCCCAAAGGCTGTAGCTTGCCATGGAGTGTCTGAGTTCTCTTTAAAAACTTTTGCACCGTGGCTTCTCTTTCTTCATCTCGGGCCACCTCACCACCGGGCTCTGTGGTCTAGTTCCAGGGGAGATTCCATGTTTCTAGGAGGGTTTTTCTGGGACGGAGCTATGAGATTCAAAGAAACAGAAATGCCTCGTGATGTTCCACCTGGTGTGATATTGGCGAAAAGATGAATCTCATTTTGGTTCCTAGGCTTTCTCGGGCTCTCACTTTTCTTCTAGAACAGATACCTTTCCATGGGTTTATGCATCAATGTGCTTTGGGTCTGGTGTGCTTTCCTTTTCATGCCTTTCTTTTTCAGATATACCTGCTGAAGCTTCCTCTGTAGTTCTGCCTTCCTCCAACCAGGCAACCTTCTAGTATATCAGATTGCAATGCCCATAATCCCATCCTTTCCAAGTGTCCCAATTTGGCAGGAACAGTTTGCACTAATTCTTTGCCAGCATGCTTTTCCTGCCACCTTTAAAAAGTTCCAGTTTTCTCTTTCCACTTTCCACTTTCCACTTTTGTCCTCAGCTTACTTCAATTGCTGCAAACTAAGTTCGACGTGCAAAGATAGTTTTCAGCCAATTCACTCTGCAGAGGGAGAGAAGTTTGCCCTTCCCAGGAGGTTCAGGAAAAAGCAAACTGCTCATCTTCTCTTAGCTTCTTTCTCATTAGTAACTTTTGCCATCTTGACCCCCTTCTGGTGCTGCTTGGCTACCTATGTCCCCATTTTCATCTGTTGGAGGGTGTGTGATCCCTCACCCATGGTAGCTAGGAGTTTATGGGAGCTGTGATCCAACACATTAGGAGCATGCTGGGTTGGAAAGGGACATACATAGTTCTGAAGCCTGGTCCGAAAAGCTTTCCTGGGAGACCCACAGACTTTAACCTGAAGCCCAGGCCCTCTCTTCTCAGTTGTATTTGGACCTTTCTGCACTAGACTGCGATAGCGCTATTGTTCCACTTTCAACCTCCTGTGGAATCCTGGGGTTTGCAGTTTAGGGAGGGGCATTTAGGATTTTCAGCCGGAGAGTTCTTTGGCCGCAGGAAACTACAAACCCCAGAATTCCCCAGGAATTTGGAAGTGGAATCATAGCACTATAACAGCGTAGTGTGGAAAGGCCTTTTGAGTGGGGAGATGGGGAACGAGGTACCTGGAAGGTCTCCTCAGGGATAGTGATGCCCTCCGTACCATGCAGGGGATATTAGGGGTGCACACTCCCGTTGCAGACCCCAGACCTGCCGATTTAAAGAAATAGGTAGCATTTAGATATTCGTGGATGCAGCAACTTAGAGAAGGTGCCGACGCTTGCCTATGGAACCGAAAGCAAATCCAAGCATCTTGTGACACTTCGATATATATATATATATCCGGATGGGACAGAAACTGACCGGTTCTCCCACTTCTGACTTGATTTTTGCCTCGTCGGCTGCTTTGTCCACTTGACAACCGCTTTGAACCTTGAGAGATGCTTGATGATGGGGCTGAGGCGGACGTGTGGGTAAACTCTGTGGCTGGGTGTATGTTAAATATATATATACGTTAGTCCAAACAAGGGCTATATTTAGCTGTGGCTGGATACAGCTTCGCCTTTGAAGAAACACTTAACACACAGGCTCCATTCATCCGACACGGGCGGTGGATTCCTGCAATCAAAGTGCAAGACCCACCCAGTGCCCCCGGAGCTGAACCTGAGTTTATCTTTCGTGGCTCCTTCACGGCTAAATACCTAGCAGTGCTTGGGGGATGATGGGCCTTCCACCTCCTCTTAAGAGACCATCTAGGTAAACTGTTGCTTCCAGGTCACGGGTGGAAAATCATGTGGCCTTAAAGACATGGTCGGACTGTGGCTCCCAGCAATTCTTTTCCTTGGCTATTCTGGCTGGGGCTGCTGGGAGTTGCAGTCCCTCAACAGCTGCATTATTCCCACCCCTCAATAGACGGGGGTGGAGGATTATTATTAGATTACATATTATGAGCCATCTTGGGTGCCCTTCTTTTAAGGGAATGAATTAAATAAAAACAAGGGAACAAAGATGACCTTGAGTCCTAATTCAAGGGGAAAAGGTTATAAATAAAGATGTTTAAGACAAGAATGTTTTTCTAAATTTTCATCTAAGAGACTTTCTATCAATTTTTTGGTCTGGGCCTTTTAAGTCCCTCTAGTCTAAGAGGATGTGTGTACTCTGCACGCACTCAGAGGCTTTAGCATCAATATTTAGGGAGGGTGAAAATAGGGGGAAATGACCTGCTTTCTGTCTTTGGGCCCAATGTGAACAAGGAACTGCAGACATGGCTAAACTCTTGCCTCCCTTTTTCCCAGGCGGAACAATGAGGCCCATTTCATGGCTTCTTCTGGCAACCCTTCTGAGAGCTGCAGTTTCACAAGAACCAGAGGAGCCCGACACGTATACGGTAAACGGCACAGCTCCGACCATGCTCCCCGGCAGCTGGAATAAATGGTTTGAGACCGGAGGGTTGAATGAGATGATAGATTTAGCACTGGGAAGGTGACCGTACTGCTTCCCCAAGGGGTAAAAGATATCTATGTATCACAGCATGTGATTTTCCCCACCTATGCATCTTGCATTTAGCGTGCTTTGTTTGGTGCTTGGACACCTGCTTAATTTGCAAGCCTGATTGCTGAAGCACATATCTCTGAGGAAATCCTGTTGTGAGAGGCAAAATGGGTTAAATTGTAAGGAAAAACAAAGAAAAACAAACAAACTCACTCCTTTTAACTTCTGGTTTGATCCTTGGCTGGATAAATGTGAGTTCAAATATCTATTCATCTAGTACATCTAAGACCAGTATTCACAGGTAATAAAAGCAACCCAAACCGCATCAGAAAAATGGCCTGGGCTTTTATTTTGATTGCACAATAAAGGCATTGTCATTGTTTTTGTGGCTGAGAAATCTCTGTCTTCACAAAAATGGGACATTGGCCTTTGAAATCATTCAAAAGTGAAGTGATCTGGATATGTCCCAATAGATTGCAATGCAGAAAAGAGACGGATGTTGGAAAGAAAGATGATTTTTATTACTGAAAGCATCCCAATGTGTTTCTGCCTGGGTACATTTTTATGGTTTTCTTTGGGGGAATTGCAACTTTGGAATCAGCCTGCAGGGATTCTAAAAAAAAGAATTTCTCCAAAGTGATCAGCCAACCCAAAGTATACCAGAAAAATGGCTAGGCGTTTTATTGAGACATTGGCCTTTGCAATCATTCACAGGAAACTTTAGATAGGAGAATAATATATGAAGGTACAAGAGGTATGCATAATACCTCTGAGCATGTCCAGAGATCCTTTCTTAGCTGTCCAGGGGATGAAAGATAAACCAAAAATTCCTTTTCCTGTTTTAGTTTAGAAATAAGTCCTAGCAGACTGTAAATGCTGTGGATAAACCAAGGTCTGGAAAAATGACTGGTTCTTTTAAATCCCTTTTTGTTTGTCCCTCTGTGCTAGGAATGTACCGATGGCTACCAATGGGATGTGGAGAGCCAGCATTGCAAAGGTAAGGAGATTTTGCAGATAAGACCGACACTGGGTGGTCCCTTGTTAGGTGGGAGGAAGGAAGAGAAGGTTGTATATCAAACACAGTATTAGCTGTTCACCCTTTCTGTTTGCATTATTGTTCCAAAAGACATAGTTCATCTGTATTAGCTGTTCACCCTATCTGTTTGCATTATTGTTCCAAAAGACATAGTTCATCCGTTCCTAACCTGTTGGCCACAGAACTCCAAGGTTCCACAATTTCCTTGCAGGGGGTTCCGCAAAGGCTTGAAAAAATGTTGTGAGCTTTTACCGTTAAAAGAGAAAGAATGATTGAAAGGAAGAAAGAAGTACAGATGTGTACAGAATCGTTCCTATAAAAACATTATAAAAACATGCTTTGATGTTCCTGCATAGCAGGGGGTTGGAGTCGATGACCTCTGGGGTCTCTTCCAACTCTATGATTCTGTGATCACCTAGGAGTGTGTTGCATTGGCTTGTTTCTCCCTTCCACCCAAATTCAAAGACCCTTGATGAGCAACTTTAAATCAATATTTCATGCATTTGGGGTTTTAAATTTTGAATTAAGTCTTGGTGGTCCATGGCAACAAAAAAGGGGGTCCGAGGTAAAGAAAAGGTTAAGAGCCACGGACATAGACCGCTGAATTTACATCAGAGCCAGGCATGTTGGATCTGGCATTTTTGCCAATTCCTCTATCACTGGATAATGCTTCTCTATTATCCAGTGATGGAGAAATTGGCAAATGGTACTCAGCGTCCATCCATCTTCCCACCATGGTCCCAAAATAGTTTACCAGTTCCAGATTTCTGCAAAAGATCGGAATAGAGTTCGGTGAGGAAGCTTAGATCCAAAGCAAGACTAGAAAAGTCAACTTTTCAACTCCTAGAGCCCTCCAGTCAGTAGGCGACACAATTCTGTTACGAAAGATAAGATTTTTCCAGCATTGCCTTTTACCCTCTGGACATTTTGGCCTGGAGATCCCATAAATCCAACCCAGTATTGCCAAATATAAAGAGACAGTGGAAATTATATTCCAAAACATCTGGAGGGCCGGTGTTTCGCCACTCAAAAGTATGCGAATGTGTGTGCACATCCCTGAACTTGTATCTAGCCTTAAGGATACCCCCGGTATCATATATCTCTGCGGAACTAAAAACTAACACCCAATGTCAACGTTCTGGCTTTTTAAAAATAATATTTTCCAACTGCAAAAAAATACTATTTTTAAAAATAATATTTTCCAACTGTGTAGAATGAATGCTTATTTCTGAATCTGCCTTAAATCTGTAAAGAAGTCATCTGTCTCTTCCTGTTCTTTTCGTCACATCTGGGCTGACAAAACTGGTACCTCTCTCATGTTCACAATAATCCTTGAAAATTTCTGTGAAGATTTCTGTGTGCTCGTTCTATTGCTCCGTTCCAAAATCCTGTCTTCGAACCGTAACATGTGTCCAATTTTTTAAAAAAATATTTTTATGGAAGTGTCGATTCTTAAAATAGTCACATAAATACTTTTTCCAATATAACATAGTATGTAACATAAAAGGGTTTTACAATCTGAAATATGCAATATACATTAAGCAAGGAAAAAGAGGAAACGTTTACTTATGTCACGGCTTGACCGACTGGAGCCTTACTAAGTAAGAAAAAAGAGGGAAGTAAGGGAAAAGTAAAGGAAAAGAAGCGATGGAAAAGAGAAGAAAAAGAAAAAAAAAAGGAAAAGGAAAAATAGGGGAAAGCAAAGAATGTGAACTTCCCCATATGATGAGTTGATAGGCTTGAATAGTTCAGATAAGGTATCAACCTTTCTTGAGTGGGAGGGGAAAGAACAGGGGGGAAAATCAAACATGTGTCCAATTTTTAATCTTCATTTTTTTGGTCACAACTGCACATCCGTCAGTTTTCCGACTGCACAGTTTTTTCCACCTGCACATTTGGTACCCAACTGCATTCTAAACCCATGTGCCTGCTTCCTCCCACCGCCAGCTGACTTAACATCCTTCTGCCCCATGATTTTAGACATCAACGAATGTGAAACCATTCCCCATGCTTGCAAAGGAGAAATGAAGTGCATCAACCATTACGGAGGGTACCTCTGCCTCCCTCGCTCGGCCTCCGTGATCAATGATGTGAACTCCGAAAGAGCCGCTCCCCCAGTCCACCCCGGCCGAGGCCTCCCCGGCCACCCCACCCCGGACCCCATCAGAACACTTGCCCCCAGGGCTATGAGCCAGACAGACACGGATCCTGCTTGGGTGAGTAGGCACGATGGCGTGACGAAAGGGACTCCGGTAACGAAGGTCCGGTTTTTCCTTCTGGGGGCAGAATATATTGGGAGCGGCTTAACGTTAAGATACCGCACTAGCTTGTCTCCAAGCAAGGTACGTAAAATGGGACAGGAACATCCTTCTCTTCTTGGGGAAGAAGGTACTCTTCACTAATATTCTTCTCAAGGGAAGGAACAAGTGATTATGTTCTTCCTGCTGGGAGAAAGTCTGAAAACCACACAGTTTGTTTGCAATTCAGAACTTAGTTTGTGCAAAATTTGCGCATGACTGTATTGCGCGGAAAACCGCCGTTTCTGATTTTTCCACTTTTCCAAGGGTCCTGTGCCCCTAATCGTAGCAAACGCGGAGGGCCAACTGTGTTGCCGAAAAGACTTAGCCCTGCATCTTCTCAGGAAGGAGTTCTTCTACACTTGCTCTTCTAAATGGAGAAGATCAAAGGCAGGAGAACATTATCAGGATGAAAATACAGTGTTTGCAACTGCCTCTAGGAAAAGTCCTGCATGGATTTCTAAGGGAGGTTTTGGTTATTTCCCCGTTCGCTTTGGGAAATTGAGGCTGAGTAGATGCCACCCCAATGTGTTGCAGTGACATTACAAAATCAACACTATGTGGGTTTCTGCTTAGCAGGGATGGTACCCCTCCGCCATTTGGACTTCTGGATCTCTCCAAAGTTCAGCTGTAGTTCATGGTGGGAGAAACAACCTATATTTTCCCTGGAAAAGTTAGAGCCTCGGAAAGTTATTTTTGTGGATTGCAACTACCAAACTCTTTTTGTGGACTACAACTACCAGAATCCACACGCTGTCCCCAATATAGTGTAACAAGCAAAATATCTGGGGATAGCTTGCTCTAGAAAAAGGATTTCTCACCCAGTGTTCCCTGGAACCTTAGGGTTCCTTGAGAGATCACTAGGGGTTTTATTGGAGTTTGTAATTTTGGAGGATAAAATAAAATAATTTTCATGCGGGGGTTCCCTGAGACCTGAGAATTATGCCAAGCAATCCTCCAGGATGAAATGGTTGAGCAAGGCTGCTCTAGAAGGTGCCATTAAGACTTATTAGCTCTACAAAAGACCCGTTTCTGGTGGAGATGAAACCTGCTAGAACTGGTTTGTTGATACAGAACAAGTTGGCTGCCTGAACTCTTTTAATTCTTGGGGATGTGCCTATGGGGAGCTGTCATGATGGATAATTGCACGGAAAAATGGGTAACTTTCGTTATCATTCCCCCCAACAACTTCATCCCCGCCTCGTGTTTGTCTCTCTTTCTGGAAGAGCTGCCCCTTTTTCCCCTTCACGACTCCAGCACCTGATTTTGGGTTTTTGCTTCCGCACACAGACGTGGACGAGTGCGAATACGACTTGCACGACTGCCAGCCGAGCCAACAGTGCATCAACACGCCCGGCAGCTTTCACTGCCAGTGCCCGGATGGCTATCGGAAGATTGGCACCGAGTGTGTGGGTGAGCGGGGTGGCCCTTGGCACTCGCAGAAATGCAGATTATTTGGAAACTTATCCAGGGGCAACTTTGACTGTCTTTTCCTCTCCCGTCCTTTCCCGCTTCCAGATATTGACGAATGCCGCTACCGCTACTGCCAACACCGCTGTGTCAATTCACCCGGCTCCTTCTCCTGCCAGTGTGAACCCGGTTTTCAACTGGCCAGCAACAACCGCTCGTGCGTGGGTAAGAGGGGTCCCCTAAGTGTGCTGTCTTTCCTTGGATGGCTCAGAGAGGGAGATGCATGACCCACACTTTCTACCGAAGAGTTGCGGTTCCTTAGAGTTTCTTCTCTCTGCACTTTGGGGTCGAATGTTAGGAATAAGGAGGAGGCCATTGTTGGGTGGGGACAGCTCTTGCTTGGCATCCATGCCAATGTTTCCATGCCAGTATTTAACTCTCAGTTTCTCCAGTCAAAACAGGGATGGGCAAATGTATCTCATGGGCACCAGCGGGAACAAATCCCTGTCTTAAGGATGCTCTCCACCTAAATGCACGCGACCTGCACTCCTCCCACTGTTTTAAGCTGTGTCCTTTGCAACCTCCCCCAGATGTGAACGAATGTGAGATGGGCGCTCCGTGCGAGCAGCGCTGCTTCAACACCTACGGTACTTTTATTTGCCGCTGCAATCAGGGCTATGAACTGGACCATGATGGCTTTACCTGTAAAGGTGAGTGGGATCTCTGCCTCATCCCATTCCTTGCTACCTGGCTTTGCTCTCAGGTTAGTTTCTCCCACTGAGATGACCGTGATCCTCTCATCCGGATACTTTCAAGCTCCTTGGAGGGCTCTTCCAGAGTAGACCTAATGAAGCATGACTTCTCAGCATTTCCTTTTTTTATTATTATTATTATTTATTTGTATCCCACCTCTCCATATGGATCGAGGTGGCGAACAACTTACAAATAGCATGTATTTCGAAACATTTCTATACATGCCCCCAACAAGCTGGGTACTCATTTCACCAACCTGCGAAAGGATGGAAGGCTGAGTCAACCTTGGAGCCCGGCAGGATCGAACTCACAACCTTGTGGCTTGCAGGACTGGCATTTAACCACTGCGCCACCAGGGCTCCTTCATGGTGCAGGGAACGGAGGTAATTTTTCCATCCTGCACCCACCATTTGGGCACCTCTGAACTGACCCAATGTCTCTTCCACCTGCCATTTTGGCCAAATTTTGACTGATTTTCCCATTTCTTTTGCATTTGGAGGCGGTTTGGGTGTTTTGGATAGCCTAGAGAAGCAAACGGCTGCGGTTTGGGCACATTTGGGGCAGTTTGTGGTTAAAAAAAATCACTTGACAATTGGTCCATTAAAAAAAAAATAGCCTGAGAGTTTTGGGGGGCTTCGGGATAGAACAGCCTGGGGTTGTTTTTCAGTCTTCTCCAGAACAAGTTCTTCTAAACTTGCTCTTCTAAATGGAGAAGAGCAAGGGCAGGAGAACCTTTTAATGATGAAAATAAAGTGTTTGCAGCCACTTCTAGGAAAAGTCCTATAATTGCCTGATTTAACTTCTTGCAGCTATAATAAGTGTGTATGAGATAATGGAATTTTAGGACAATAGTTTTGGGCCTGTAGCCAGCCTAACTATAAACAGAGATAAGTTTGAAAGCTTGGGGGAAAAAATGAAAGTAAATGACAGGCTTCTACCAAACCTGACAGTATAGGATTACATGCTAGCTTAGTTATAATCAAGATGAGAGGATCTCCAATAGATTTGATTGCAAATAACCCTCAATGCAGGTTCACTGGCTGCAGCAATGAGGATGCGATGCAGCCAAAGGTGTGCCACGGATGGGGTTATGGCTAAGATCTCTATTTTAATTGGGTGAGATAACTGGGGAGGAGATGAAATTTTTTAGCTGATTTTTTAAAATTAAACAGAGCGGACGTTTTTAATTGCTTATTAACTTTGGTCTAGTAGAAGAAGACTAAACTGGGGGCTGTCGTACTTTGGGCATATCATGGGAAGACACCAGAAAAAGCAATAATGCTTTGCAAGGTGGAAGGCGATAGGGAAAGAGACTATTTCAGTACCAGTGGAGAGACTCAATCGAGGAAGACACGTCGCCGAATTTGCAAGACCTGAGCAGGGAGGTTAAGGATGGGGTGACCCAGAAGTCTTTCTTCCATGGAGTCACTGTAGGTCCAGATGGGCTTGACAGCAGTTAAGAAAAATAACGATTAGGTATCTTCAAACTATATTGTTATTTTAAAATTTCTAAGCTGCGTTTGGTCCCTTGGCAGAAAAAAGATAGTACGTATATAAACTGAATGAATGAATGCATTGTTGAATCATAGAATCGTAGAGTTGGAAGGGGCCCCCAAGGGTCATCCAGTCCAACCCCCTTCTGCCATGCAAGAAAGCGTCCCAAGCAAACGGCCATCCAGCCTCTGTTTAAAAATCTCCAAAGAAGGAAACTCCACCACACCCCCGCGGCAGCAGCATATTCCACTGTCATGTTCGCTCCTCTGGATTAGGAGACGCACTCTCCTTGGCAGGTCTGGAGTTATTTCCTTTCCAAATAAACAAGCTCTGGTTAAGTAAATTTGGAAGAAAAAAAAAGTGAGAAGAATGTGTATGTGTTTGCACACGAGCGCCTTCGAGCCGTTTGTTGACTTACGGCAACCCCATGAATTTCATAGGGTTTTCTTAGGCAAGGAACGCTCAGAGGTGGGTTTTGCCAGTTCCTTCCTCTGAAATATAGCCTGGGATTTGTAGGCGGTCTCCCTTCCAAATAGTAACCAGGGCTGACCCGGCTTAGCATCCAAGATCAGACAGGAACGGGTGCCAGTCTGCAAATAATAGTAATATTGGCCCCAAATAACATTTTTGTCCTCTCCCCCAGACGTGGATGAGTGCAGCTATTCCACCTACCTGTGCCAATACCAGTGTGTTAATGAGCCCGGCCATTTCTCCTGCGCCTGCCCTCAGGGATACCAGCAGCTGAGCACTCGCCTGTGCCAAGGTAATTGTGGAGCGCACATCTTTGCCTTGGAATCGGGTCATTCATCACATGCATTTATGGTTATTATTTTTATTTTTATTTATATCCCACCTTTCTCCCAGAAGGGGGTCTCCAAGGGGCTTCCGGTTTAATACAAGAACCGGAGAGCTAAAAACGTACAAAAAGTGAAAAGGAAAGCAACAAAAGAAATATAATTTAATGAGAGAGACCACTCGACGAAAGCGAAAATACTAGGGAAAAGGTAGCTGGAAAGCAAAATATGGCAAAATAGAATTAAGAAAACCATGAGCAGGTCGAGTTCTAGCAAAAAAATTATATTTAACAAGTTATCGTCGGGAAATACTAACTAGGGAATAACCAATGCGTACAGGAAAAGAAAATAAGGGAAGATTTTAGGAGGAAATAACTATGCAACTAAGTATTTGAATATCTTGGAACTACTCAAGATAGGATATGAGGACTTAAGCACTAATAGGTGGAAAAGAGAAATTATATATGAAGGTCATAGAAAAATATTTTAGATGCCTCTTCTATGGACTTTCCAGGTCAAGGTTCTTCTTCTTCTTTTAATTTGTTTGTTACCTACAGTTTTGTACAGATAATTTTTTGTTGTTATTGTACTTTTTGAATAATACACATACATAAAAATGTACAAAAAGCGGACATAAAAATGGTCTCAAGGTATTCACAATATTAAAACTACACTTTAAAAAAGGTTAAAAAATGCAATTAAAACATTTCGGCTTAAAACAGCACAGCATCCTCAGCCCATTTAAAAACTTTTTGTTTTAAAAGCCTGCCGGAGTAAAAAAAAGTCTGCCGGAGAACTCTAATGCTGTTATTCAGGGGACTGGACTAGGAATTCTTGGTTTCCTCCTCAATTACACATCTAAGATTGGATGGCATGGAGCCATGCAGTTAAAGTGGGATGAAGCTGCTGTACTTGTGCGGAGCGGATGCATCCGAACTGTGACGCTGTGGCCTTGAGCGGCAGATGCTGGAAGGGACAGGAGGAGCAAACGCACCCAAAAAGCCCTGGCTTTGCTCTTAGAATCATAGAAATGTAGAGTTGGAAGAGACCCCAGGGGCCATCCAGTCCAGCCCCCTGCCGTGCAGGAACACCCTCAAAGCACTCCCTGTGACAGATGGCCATCCAGCCTCTGCTTAAAAACCTCCAAGGAAGGAGACTCCACTACACTCCGAGGCAGCAGATTCCACTGCCAGACAGCCCTGACCGTCAGGAAGTTCTTCCTGAGGTTCAGGTGGAATCTCCTTTCCTGCAGCTTGAATCCGTTGCTCCTGGTCCTGGTCTCTGGAGCAGCAGAAAACAAGCCCTCTCCTTCCTCTACGTGGTATCCCTTCATATATTTAAACATGGCTCTCATGTCCCCTCTTAACCTCCTCTTCTGCAGACTAAACATACCCAGCTCTCTAAGTCTATCCTCATAGGGCTTCATGGCTTCCAGGCCCTTCACCATTTGGGTTGCCCTCCTCTGGACTTGCTCCAGCTTGACCATGTCCTTCTTGAATTGGGGTGCCCAGAACTGGACACAGGATTCAAGATGGGGTCTAACCAAAGCAGAGTAGAGCGGTACCAGTACCTCCCTCGATCTAGACACCATACTCCTATTGATGCAGCCGAGAATTGCATTGGCTTTCTTGGCTGCCGCATCACACTGCTGACTCATGTTCAGCTTGTGGTCTATGAAGACTCCTAGATCCCTTTCACACGTCCTGCTATCCAGCCACGTGTCCCCCATCCTATATTTCTGTATTCCATTCTTTCTACCTAAGTGTAGGACCTTACACTTCTCTCTGTTGAATTTCATTTTGTTCGCCCTGGCCCAGCTCTCCAATCTATCCAGGTCATTTTGAATTTTGATCCTGTCCTCTGGCGTATTAGCCACCCCTCCCAATTTGGTGTCATCTGCAGATTTGATGAGCATGCCCTCTATTCCTTCATCCAAGTCATTGATAAAAATATTGAACAGCACTGGGCCCAGGACAGAACCTTATGGCACCCCTGGCTTTGCTCTTCATTTGGAGAACGGAGCTGTGTGTGCCACAGGTCTTGTCTTTGGTGTTATGTGTCTTAAAGTTGTTTCCGACTTAGGATGGTCCCATGGCAATCCCATCACAGGGTTGTTTTACACCCCTAAATTGGCCCTTTTCTTTTGCTAGCACGAAGTCAGATTCTGTGCCGGGTCAGAAGGTTCCTGGAGGTGGAACAGTGGCTTTGCAATTGTGTTTTTTCAGCAAAATGTCTCAGGCTGCCCCCAAATGCAGCTTCCAGGGACTGTCATAATAAATGCATGCCCTTTAGAACTGGCCGGTGTTGCAATGGGTGGGTTTCCATGGCATCCCATAGTTCAGTGCTTGAATTACTAAACAACATTGGCTCTCTGGTTATGGGATAGCTGTCAATATCCGAAATGAAGATGATGGAGTCAGTTTGCTTTCTGCTGCTCCAGAGATGAGAACCAACAGATTGAAATGAGAAGAAAGGAGACGCCACTTAATACATTAGAAATAACCTTTTTATTTTTAAATAAGTCATCAGAAGGTATTATTATATTTAATAACTGTGGCAAGGTGGACCTATGCGCAACAGTGGAAAGAAAAGAGATAGAATTGACGTAGAAGAGTGGAAGTTAAAAGTTCTGGATATGATCGAGATGGAAAAATTAGCATCCTCTTTGAAGAATCAATCTATCCAGAACTTTGAAAAAGAAGGGAAAGGAGTATTGGATTGGGTAAGGATATAAATGTGTAAGAAATAAAAGAAGAAATAATGTAGTTGTTCTTTTCTCTGTAAAATGGAAATTATGTTTGTATGGAATAGAAATAAGTAATTTCAACCGGAAATTTCAAGCCTGGAAGCCGGGGAGGGGGGTATTTTCGAGATCAAACTTTAAATAAAAATTATTTTTAAAAAAGAAATAACTTTTTTTTATTGTAAGAACTGTTAAAAAGGCTGTTCCTTTTTTGGAGGGGCATCTTCCAGGAGTTTTCTGTCTCCACCTCTCATCCTTCCCCTCTGCAATCCTAGACATCAACGAATGCGAGACGGGGACCCACCAATGCACCGAAACCCAGAACTGCGTCAACTTCCACGGGGAATACCGCTGCGTGGAGAAGAACCGTTGCCAGGAACCGTACATTCAGGTTTCCGAAAAGTGAGTGGAGGCAAGGCCTGAGAGCGGGGGGGAAAGAGATCCAGAGATCCCACCATACCTGAAAAAAGCACAACCAATTGGCAGGAATTTTCCCACCACAAGATCTGGTGATGGTTGCTGGCTTAGATCACCTTGCAATAAGCCTTAATCACTGGTCAAACCAGCAGAGGGCAAATTTTTATTGCCTTTGAATCAAAATAGACCAAGGAGGCATCTTTACTCGTTGGCAAACCACCTTTGATTGCTTGGGACAAATAACAAAGGTGGACTATCGGTTTTCATGTAAACTTTGGGATGGTGTCATTGCCCCGGGTTTGCTGCCGGAAGAGCATGGGAAATTACTTTTTAAAAAAGTAATCCATTCCGTAACAGGATTCCATAGGACGTTGAAAGTGGAATAATCACGCTATAAGAGTGTAGTGTGGAAGTGGCCACACACACACACACACACACGCATCAGTTTAGTCACTAGCTGCATTGCTTGTTGCATTACCCAGTATGACTTTTTCTTGGTCCTGTATGTGGCTAAGAATACTTTCTATGGGCATTTGGACAGGACGTCCCTTGTCGATTTTTCACTTTTTAAAATTTCTCCCTCCAAGGTACAGAAAAGGTACTGGGTAATGCAACAAGCAATGCAGCTAGTGACTAAACTGGTGCGTGTGTGCGTGGCCATTTCCACACTACACTCTTATAGTGCGATTTTTCCACTTTCAACATCCTATGGAATCCTGGGGTTTGCAGTTTCGGGAGGGGCCGGCTCATTAGTCACCTTTGCGGACTTCTTAACTCACCCTTTCTAGTTTGGATGTCACCGCAAACCAGAGATCCCTCCTTAAGCAAGCCAGATTTCCAAAGACAAGAAACCATCGCTTCTGATTGTGATTTGTAGCTAGTGGGGGAAAAACATGGATTTTTAGAAGAGACAGTTCATGCACCGCAACAAGCCAGGTTCCAACATACTACACCCTGGCTTGTTGTGACATGCAAATATGGGTCTAAATGCTACTGTAGGAACTCAGTTAGACCTATTAAATCAATGGGAAATTATTAAATCAGGGCATGCATTTGTTGCACCCGTTCTAGCTGGGGCAAACAATTGGATTTAGGCTGTGGTCCCTGCAGCTAGAATGCAAAATATAATTCAGGATGGTCACTGCTGTACGTCCTCCTTGCTTTGTTCCCACTGTAGCCGCTGCCTCTGCCCAGCCACAAACCCTCTCTGCCGAGATAAGCCGTCATCCATCGTCCACCGATACATGAGCATCACAGCGGACCGAACGGTGCCCTCTGATATCTTCCAGATTCAGGCAACCAGCATCTATCCTGGAGCTTACAACACATTCCAGATCCGCTCGGGCAACGAGCAAGGAGAGTTCTACATACGGGTGAGTCTTTTTTTCCTGGCCCGCCGGACATTCAGTGCAGAAAATGCCACGCAGGGCTGTCATGCAGGCTAATTATTTTATTTATATCCTACTTTTTTTCTTGAAATCATAGAATCATAGAAATGTAGAGTTGGAAGAGACCCCAGGGGCCATCCAGTCCAACCCCCTGCCATTTCTTGTTTTTATTTCTTTTGATGCCCTTATGTGGATTGGGGGAATCAGTGTGGGATTTACTGCACTGTAAGTATGGTGTTTACACAGACATAAATCCCAACCGGGTTCTGGGGGTAGTATCATTTGCCACTAATAATAACGGGGGATTTCTGAAATTTGAGCATCTCAATCAAGACTTCCGAGGGCCAGGTGTAGCCCAGGACTTGCTCACCTGAGCCTAAAAGAGTAACACGCATTGCAATGTTGATTTTTCCTTCCCGTGGTCACCCTCCTTTTCCCTCTCCACAGCAAATAAACAACATAAGTGCAATGCTGGTCCTGGCCCGGCCAGTAACAGGGCCCCGTGAGTTTGTCCTGGATTTGGAGATGCTCACCATGAACACCTTGATGAGTTACCGCTCCAGCTCGGTGCTGCGTCTCATCGTCTTCGTGGGAGCCCATTCGTTCTAGCCAAGCAGCGGCTCCCCTTTACCTGGCCGAGGAAGGGACAGGTGAGTCTGGGGGTTGCAGAGATCCCTGAGTCTCCAGTCTTTGTGGGTCATCTCAGGGCAGGTCCAGATTCTCTGGTTTTGAGGGGCCTTGGTTCCAGGCAAGAGGACAGGACTGGCCATTTCTGCATTAGACTGTGATTGTGCTGGTATTCCACTTTCAACATCCTGCAGAAGAGAAGGTTAAGAGGGGACAGGAGAGCCATGTTTAAATATTTGAAAGGATGCCATGTAGAGGAAGGAGAGGGCTTGCTCCAGAGACCAGGACAAGGAGCAACGGATTCAAGCTGCAGGAAAGGAGATTCCACCTGAACCTCAGGAAGAACTTCCTGACAGTCAGAGCTGTCCAGCAGTGGAATCTACTGCCTCGGAGTGCAGTGGAGTCTCCTCCTTCTTTGGAGGTTTTTAAGCAGAGGCTGGATGACCATCTGTTGGGAATATCTGAAAGGATAGAGGACGGAGCAAGCTTGTTTCCTGCTTCTCCAGAGACCAGGACAAGGAGCAATGGATTCAAGCTGCAGGAGAGGAGATTCCACCTGAACCTCAGGAAGAACTCAGGGCTGTCCGACAGTGGAATCTGCTGCCTCCATGGAGTGTGGTGGAGTCTCCTTCTTTGGAGGTTTTTAAGCAGAGGCTGGAGGGCCATCTGTCAGGAGTGCTTTGAGGGTGTTCTTGCATGGCAGGGGGTTGGACTGGATGGCCCCTGGGGTCTCTTCCAATTCTACATTTCTATGAATCTATGAATCGTGGGCTTCGCAATTTAGGGAGGATAATTTAGAATTCTCAGCCAGAGAGCTCTTTGGCTTCAGGAAACGGCAAAGCCCAGAATTCACAGGAGGTTGAAAGTGGAATCATAGCACTATAACAGTGTAGTGCGGAAATGGGCTGCGTGTTCTGTGGTTTTCCCAGTGTCATGGATGCATGTGTGAGCCAGGCGCAACTTTCTCTTCTTTCTCTCTCCGTTGCAGAAAATGTCTCCCAGGGACCAGACTGGGATGAAATGACGAGGAGCCACGGTTCCCAACTGGCAGGGAAGGGATGTCCCAGCCTCGCATCTCTCCCGCAACCTCCCGAGCCAGAAACATTGATCACTACGACTGGATGAGGCCTCTGGTGGCCAGAGGTGCGGTTTCAAGATCGGCACCTCCAGCACCGCAAAACTGCCAAATGGTGAAAACCTGTCTCCTCTTTCCGGGGTGGGGAAGGCAGGACAGAATCCAACTTCTGCACCTCGGAGGGGACTTTTGAACCCTGGGACAAGGTTCTGTTTCTATTCTTTTGGTTAAAAAGAGGAAAGAAAAAAAAAAAGACCAACAAAAATCAGTAAAACTTTTTTTTTAAAGGAAACCATTCAGATCAGACCATGTTGTGTATCTATGCGCTTTCCAGTGTCTCACATCACTCCAGAAATGCTGCTCTGATTCTTCGGTATCAGATCTCTCCCTACTCCAGTTGTCAGCGGGGGGTGGGGGGAGAGAAAATTTGCCCTAGAAATTATTATTAAAATATTTATAGTCCATCCTTTACCCAAAGATTTTGGAGGGGTGTACATTAAAGCCAATCTAATGCAAAATAGTAATTAAAATAATTTTAAAAGGCTGAAGCATATTAAACAAGTAACAGATGAAAAGACAGATTAAAATAGTTTAAAATAAATTGAAACCACACGCATTTGAGTTTTGGTAAAATCAGTTAAGCCCCCAAAGAACCTTTTTTTTCCCAATCACTTTATTCTAAGTAGCAGCAATGTTGATGCCAGTTGGGCCCTCGAGGGAAGGGCATTTCACAATTGGGATGTCACAGCAGAAAAAGCTCTGTTTCATGTCCACACACACACACACACATTGCCCTGACAACACACAGTGGAGAGTCCCTCCAGCAGATCTTAAATTTCAGGCCAGGCATATATTATGGAGAGGAGTTTGTTCAAGTATCAAAGTCCCAAGCCATTTAGGGCGCTAAATGTCCAGCAGCTTGAATTCTAACCAGAAATGCATTGGTAGCTCATTGCAATTCATTTTAAACTTTTGTTATCTGGGTTCTGTATGATGTTCCGGTCAGCAGTCTGCACTTTGCACCAGTTGCAGTTTCCGAGTTGTCTTCAAGGGCAGCCCCACATAGAGTGCATTGCAGTAGTCTAATCGAGAAGTTACCAATGCATGCGTTACTGTGACTAAGTTATGCCTGTGCAGGAAAAAGCCGTAGCTGGCAGACCGATCTGAGCCAGCCCCAAGCACCCTGAGTCACCAAGTTCACCGAGGTCTCCAGTGGGAAATACAGATCTAAGAGTACTCCTAAGCTACACACTTGCTCCTTGAAAGAGAGTCCAACCCCATCCAAGGAAGACTGTTGTTATGTGCTTTCAATCTGCTTCCAACCTATGGTGAACCTAAGGTGACCCTATTGCAAGGTCTGGGGGCTGAGAGTATGTGATGCATCCAAAATCACTCAGGAGGTTTCCCAGGCCAAGTGAGGAATCAAGCCCTGATCTCCAGGATCGTAGTCCAATGCTCAAACCACTACACTGTTCTGGCCCTTCCAGGGAGGTAGCTTACCTAATTCCCAGAAGTTAAGAAGAATGTGTCCTGGTCCCCCCCCCCCATTTAGGTTTTGTATGTGATCACTCACCTTCCAAAAAGGATCCTGCAGAGCCAAGAAAGATGTAGAGGGGAAAAAAGCACACGCTGGAGCGACCCTTTTGCTAAAATATTTTTGGCATTTTTCATTAGGCTTGATGGTGACAGAGGGGCAAAATCAGCCGCTGAGAATAATTTGTTAATTCATCCGAAGGCTCTGAAAAACACACACGTGGTCTTGGTCTGCCACCGCTCTGTATTTAATTAGAATGGGCAGTCTAAAAATTGAACAGTTTGAGGCTCTGACCTTTGGAAGGGGTGGAAGTCATAATATTTGCTTTACTGCAAATTCTTCCAATATCCAAGCTGAGAAAATACGGCAGTCTTTCCCCTATTTGCTCCACTAAAAAAAGAAGAAAAACTTCCCTCCCATTTGAAAGCATGAGCGGGGGAGGAACAGGTCTTGAGTCTGAATATTTGTCCTTAATGCCTTTAAGTAACACCATACTCAAATAATTTTATTTATGTATTTATTTATTTGCCGGCACTTTCAGGTTCTGTAACTGTGTTCCCCACTGGAAGGGTTGCTGTTAAAAATGCAAAAACCTTGCTGGGTTAGATCCGCCAAAAGTAAATGCTTCTGGGATCTGGGACTCAGTTATAGCTACAGCAGCTATAATCATACAGATGGAAGGAATACTGGAGGTCATCCAGCCCAGCCTGCAAATCATTGCAGGGTATGAGTCCAGTTGACAGATGGCTGTCTACCCCTTTGTTTAAATATCTCGATTGTATGTGTGTGCGTGTGCGCATGTTTGCCTATCTATCTGCCTATCTATCTGCTATCTGCCTATCTGTCTGTCTGTCTGTCTGTCTATCTATCTGCCCATCTTATCTGTTTGTCTATCTGCCCATCTTATCTATCTGTCCATCTTTTCTGTCTATCTATCTGCCCATCTTATCTACATATCTATCTGCCTGTCTTATCTATTTATCTATCTGCCCATCTTATCTAACCATTTATCTATCTAGCTTCCCATCTTATCCATTTATCTATCTTCCCATCTTATCTATCTATCTATCTATCTATCTATCTATCTATCTATCTATCTATCTATCTATCTGACCATCTTATCTATCATCTGCCCATTTTATCTATCTCTCATCTTATCTAGCTCCCATCTTATCTCTTTCTTATCTGCCCATCTTGTCTGTCTGTCTGTCTGTCATCCCTCCCTCCCTCCCTCCCTCCCTCCCTCCCTCCCTCTCCTGCCACCTTTTGGGGAAACCTGCTCTGTACTGAAACACTCTTCCTATCCAGAAGTTTGTCTTGATTTCCACCTGCCAATTTTAGTGGCTTCTCCTTAGATTTTGTTATTTATCTACCTTTATATACCCCCTTTCCTCCAATGAGCTTATGACCCTCCTCTCCACTTTATCCTCACTACAGCTCTGAGCGAGGTCAGGATAAAAAAGGCACAGGAACAAAGAAGAGGGGGTGGTTCATAATCCTTAAAGCTGTGAAACCGAAAGGGTGTTTGCGTGTGAAAACATACACCCATCTCTGTTTTTCTCCCTCTAGGCTAGGTCCTGGCTGGCCTAATCCAATCGGGAGAACAACCTTTCCACCCAACCAAAAGAGGCTTTGCAAAATGAAATTTGACAGTTTTATTAGAATATTAAAAACAAAGCAAATTTTTATATTTATAAAAACAAATTGACCCAGAGCAGATTTTTCATATTTATATAAAAAAATCGGCAGAGAGGAGACGAGGCAGGGCCTAACTCAGCAGTCAGGCATGAGAACGCGAGCCCACACCATTCAGTCGGCATCAATGCCACAAACATCTGAGGGTGGAGTGAGATAGCAGGAAAAATTATCCTGAGCCCCTTGTATGCTTGTGGCAATGAAGCACAGTCCAGCATATCCCACCAGTTCAACAGACTGGCTCTATCCTATCCCTGGCACACCTGTTTTCTACAGGGCAGTAGTGGGCACTCCTGGGCATTTAGCCATCCCCCTCTTTTGGAATGAATTGTGTTCACAACCCACCTCACCTTAAATGAAGCTAGGAATGGAAACATATTCCACTGTAGAATGGCAACCCCTGTGCTCTGTCTCCATCACTCCCCGCTTCTCCTTACACACACATTCCCTCTTTCTCTTCTTCTTTTTTGGGACACACACACACACACACATTCACTTTGTCCCTCTCTCATAAACATGGCTTCCCCTTGACTCAAGGCAACGGTCCGGGTGTACAGTACAACTGGGCCAACGTCCTGCTCAGGACAGGACCTAGGTTTCTGGAGACAAGAGAGAAAAATAGAAAGAGGAGGGTTATGTAGTGGATGATGGAAAAGAAAACCAGTAGTTCTCCCTGTCAGCAATGAGACACAGCAGGCCAAGTATCCAGGCAACTGGGCCTTTGGAAGTTCAGGCCACAGATTTTGAGCATGGATAAGATGAAGCGGGGAACATCTGGAAGGTCTCCTTCCACATTTTCTCTGCCTTCCATCTCCTGACATTGCAGAGCCAAAAGCCGGCCTTCAACTTAGATGTCCTTCCCTGTAGTTTTCTGTTCAAGGTGTTCATAGAATCATAGAAATGTAGAGTTGGAAGAGACCACAGGGGCCGTCCAGTCCAACCCTCTGCCTCAAAGCACTCCCGACAGATGGCCATCCAGCCTCTGCTTAAAAACCTCCAAGGAAGGAGACTCCATCACACTCCGAGGAAGCAGATTCCACTGTTGGACAGCCCTGACTGTCAGGAAGTTCTTCCTGAGGTTCAGGTGGAATCTCCTTTCCTGCAGCTTGAATCCATTGCTCCTTGTTCTGGTCTCTAGAGCAGCAGAAAACAAGCCCACTCCCTCCTCTACATGGCATCTCTTCAAATATTTAAACCTGGCTATCATGTCCCCTTAACCTTCTCTTCTGCAGACTAAACATCCCCAGCTCTCTAAGTCTATCCTCCTAGGGCATGGCTTCCAGGCCCCTCACCATTTTGGTCACCCTCCTCTGGACTTGCTCTTGCTCCAGTATTAGAAAGCCATCTTCTTCTGTGGTTTGTTCAAGAAGACATTAAGCTCCAAATCCATGGGAGAGGAGGAGAGGGTTGGGGACTGGGAGCTCTGTCACTTACCTCTGCAGTTTGCCACATTTGATGCTGCTCAAAAGCTGTTCCTGGGCCTGGGGTGTGGGGCAAGCTGCGTAGGCATCCAGCAGGCTGAGCAAAGAGAGAAAGACAGGGAACGATTAAGGGCCACCACCAGTCCTAACTCCAGCTGAAATGGAAACTCATTCAAATTGCTGCACATACAAGGAAAATGCCTTGTACTAGGGTCTGATTACGTGTCCATCTGGGTAAGTCCTGATTGTTCTGACCGGCAGCAATTGTTCTCCAACAGAGAGCCACATTTTTCATCTGTCAGCACATTGGAGCCAAGCCATCAGGCCCATTCGGGTTTGGGGTACGCCCCAACTTGAACACAGAGAGATTCTCCTGCACACAACTGACCTTCCCTGTTGTCTCTAAAATGTGGGCTGATGTCAGGGCGAGTGGCCTTGTCCCCCAATATAATTTGGCGCACAGAAAAATCAGCAGCTACTTTGATTGGGGCCGATGAGACCACCGTACACCAGACAGAGGGAAGCTTGCATTCTCTGCACAGCCGCTCCCCATCTCCATACCTGGCGGGTGTCTTGTACAGCTCCAATATGGCAGCCGCCTTCTCTCCACTGATGCCACTAATCTGCATGAGTTGGCGGGCAAAGACCTCTCTCACTGTCTGGGCCTGTGAGGAGGACGAAAGAGAGAGCAGGAAATCAAGAAGGGCAGTGGTTCTCCTGTCCTGAAATTCATTCTCCTCCCATCAGCAACGAGAAAGAGAGAGAGAAAACAGGGCCAAACTTTGGATAGTTGGAGGTACTACACAAAGCAGGAACATTCAAATAGAAGCTGGGCAGCCATTTTGTCAGGGTTGTGCAGTGTTCAGCAGGAAATAGGACTAGATGGTCTCCAAGATACCTTCCAACTGTATGATGATACATGTTCCAATTAGTGGACAGAATTCACTAAGGCAATTATCAATGCATTTAGGGAATACATAGGGACTGTCAGAGTCCCCCAATCCTAACTTACTGAGTTACTGAGTAGCAGCCACTGCAAGCAACAGAGGTCTGTTCCCTTGTTGGCCAGAAAGCCTCTGCACCCTGGCATTCATTTTTCCACACTGGCTTTCTGCAATCTGTTGCAGCACAAAGAGAGGAGAATGTATGGTAAAAAAAGAAGGAAAAAAGCACTGATTTTTGAGATTCCTGGGCCACTTTTCAGATTGGTAGACATATGCATGAAACCCCCTTTTAGGAATGTAAGAATATGAGGTCCAGACTACAGCCAAGCTTCTCTGCTCTGGCAGGCAGAAACTTTCCAGGGACTTGGGCCGAGAAAGGTCTTTCTTATCACCAGATACCTGACTTTTTAAACTGATGCATGGGTTGGAACCTGCTTGCAAAACCCATGAGCTGCAACTGAGCCATGGTCCCTCCTCTAGCTCTCCCCTCAAGAAGCATTCATTCCTTTAGCTCCATTCCATTACCTTGTTTTTCACAGCTCCCTCGTTAAACTCCGCAAAGGTCAGGAGACGGCAGGAGCCACGATCAGTGGGCTGCAGGGGGCGCTCACACTCCAATTCCTCCTTGGTGCAGCTCAAGAGAGTTTTGTCCTACGGCGAGGAGAAACAGAAAGAAAGTCACGCATTAAACCGGCAGCTTAAAGCAGCTTTGACCAAACTGCATTCTCCAGAAGCATTGCGCTACCTGCTTTATAATCCTCACATGCAATAGCCCACGTGGCAGTGAAAAGACAGGAAAAGGGGAAGATGGAGTATAACGGTAGAGGTTTGAGAAAGTGGTAGCAAAGTAGTGGCATGAATCTCCCCCCCAATTTATCCTCAAGAGATATTGCCACTTACGGGGGGGGGGGAATCTTCACCCTTTCCCACACACATTTTGGGCCCAGTTGGGGTCAATTTAGGTCCAAGAGAAACTTTTTTCAAAATAGGAAATGAACAAGAAGTGATCGCTGTTTACTTCCTATTGTTAAAAAGAGGCTTTTCCTAAGCTTAAAATGGATCAGAAAGGCCCCAAAAGATGGTGGAAATGCCCCCCTTGTACCTCAGAGGACATTGTGCAGCAAACAAAATTCCTTTTTTTTTTTAGGGAGGGGGTGCAACCCTCTAAACTCTCCTAGGAGTGAGGGGCAAATGAGGGGCAAACTATCCTTCCATAGTTGCACCAAAGCAAGCTGCAGACACAAAACATCTGACTGCAGAATTCAAAGGAAAACTAAGCAGCGGAGAGACAAAATCTTGCAATGTGCCCCCCACGGGAATCAGCCTTTCTCCCCTCTGCTCCAAACTCACCCCATACAGTCTGGTCAAGTGACGCGTCATGATGGTCAGGTAAGCGGCAGATTCTCGAATATCGCGGGTGCGTTTGACGAAGAAGCCGTCCACCACCTGAAGAGAGGATGGTCATTGGAAAGGCAGGAAGACTTAGTCAGTTCATTCCACCTGCCTAAGAAGACTTCCTCTTGCTCCCACATCAACTACATCTAGGTGTTTGTTGATAATCAATGAACAATTGCCATTGATAAGCAGCCCTGTTCTAACTGCCACTGTGGTGGCCTCGCAGAGAGAGAACAGCCAGCCACAGTTCCGTCACCCCTTGAGTCCAGGAGCTGATGAGAGGTCCTCCATCCATGTTCCAACTTCAATGCCATGGTCTCTGAAGGAAAGAACAGCAGCAAGGGACAACTCCATTGCACTTGGCCCCCAGCAGACAATGAGAGGCCCTCCCTCCATATTTCCACTGCTATTCTTCTGACCATTGTGGCAGAAAAGAGCAGCTGGCATCTGCCAGACTTAATCCTCTTTCCCAAAGCCATCCCCTTTTCCGTGCCTTTTTTGATTGTAAGCCTAAGGGCAGGGAACTGTCAAATTCACAATCTGTAAGCCCCTCTGAGAGCCTATTTGGCCAAAGAGTGGGTATAAATGTTCTCTTTCTAATTATTAGTTACATTTAAATCCTACTTCTCTCCCAGTAAACCTAGTAAACTCCTCCTCCTCCTCCTCCCTACTACCCAGCAAGGTAGATCAGGCTGCAAGAGCCAGCAACCAGTTCAGGGCCTCCCCTCAATGAGTTGCACGAGTCAGTGGGGAGTTGAACCTGGATATGCGAAATCCCAGTCCAATGTTCTAATTGCTGGTTCTCAATTGATCACATTAGCAAGGAAGGTAGAACTCAGGGCACAGCAAGTGAACCTTATAATCAAGAATGAGGAAAGTTGGCAGAGGGTGAGGGAAACTGTACAGAGGCTTCCCCTATGTGGGCTGGAAGTATATAGGGCAGCCACAAGGAGGTACCAATCCTTCTGGAGAATCCATACCTGGGTGTTGATCACTGCCTGCTGGAGAGTCTTTTCAGGCAAGCTGAGGTGTTCCACGGAACCTGAATCTTCCACCAGGTAGATGGGCTGGGAGAGGCCACACTGCCGGAGACGGAACTAAGCACCGGGAATACAGGGAAGAAAAAGTAGGTAGTTACTAACTGGGATGTGCGTGGCCCAAGTCAGTTCATTCATGTGCATATCTGCAATGATTTCTGGGTTCTGTAAATGGCTGCCTTCCCCAATCTGGGATGGGTGACTGTTATCATTCCCAACCAGCACAATCAGTGGTGATGGTTGGATCCTGAACTCTGGATCAGACTGAACTCTGCACTGCTTCCAGGAAATTCAGTCTCTCTCTAACTCAAAACAGAACAAAAAAACTTTTCTTGGCTGCTCCTGGCTGTTCTTCTCAAATCAGAGCTTGGGAAAGTTATTTCTAGGACCACAGCTTCTGGAATCCACCAGCAAGAATGGCCCCATGGCCACACTGGCTGGGAAATTCTGGGAAATGTAGTCCAAGGAAAGAGTGCTTTTCAAAACTCTCTCCGCATGAGCCCCATACCTTCTGCTCACGAAATCGCCCGTCGATGATACTGCTACACAAGTCAGGCATCTTCTTCCGTTCCACCACATAATCGAGCACCAGTTCCTGAGCTGCAGGAGGCTGTGGCTGACCTGAAAAGAATGAGCGAGGGAAGAAAAGGAAAGGAGAAACTTAAGGATAGCAGTTTGGTCATGTTTTCTACTTCTAAAAACAGCAGTAAATTTGTAAGTTCAGGAGTAGCAAGGGGCAGGACACTATCAGCCTTCACTCCCAATACAGTTAAGAAGAAGAAAGTTGTTGTTATGTGCCTTCAAGTCATTTCTGAATTGAAGCCTCCTCTCCAGAGTTGTGGTCCAAGACTCAAACAACGACACCACAATGGCTCACTAGAAGATGATCCCCAACACAAAATCTACTTCTCAAATGAACAAGGTCAACCTTAACTAGCCCTTGTGTGTCTATGTATGAGCAATACCAACCGCAGCTTCACAGGAAAGGAGAAGGGACCCAAGCCTTTGTGAGTCCAATTTCTTATTCAAAAGCACCCTCCAACTTTTCCCATCCTGCCTGGCAGGATGGGAATGGCCCCCACCTGCAACTTGAGAGACCTTCTCCCTGGCGACCCAGAGGAAGTCGCCGACATGAAGCTTCCGGACACTGAAAGGAACGTTGTGACGTCGGAGCTCGTTGACCAACTCCCGTTTCCGAGACGTGGGACCCCTGAAAGGGAAAGAGGAAAGGCAAGAGCAAATGTTTAGAGGTTCTTTAAAAACAGCTGATGTGGGAGGTAGAAATATCAGCCTTCTGCTTCTTGATCAACAGGAGAACAGACCTCCATCGCTTGCAAGTGCTGCTGTTCAGTAAGGTAGGATTTGGGCAGGGTGGGTGGAGCGGTGGGACATTATTTAGTTAACTATACCTAACTAGCTAATCTAGGATCTCAGCCACTGTCTTTCCAATTTTAAAATGTACTTGGGGTGGCTATAATAAATACTTTTATGGCATGAAATTGAGTTTCATTGACCAGAAGCTTGTTAGTGACATACGCACGCGTAACTCAAGTTATACATCTGTATGTCTTGTTTCGGACAGGCTGCTAAGGCTATTCACTATTTAGCTGCTGCCAAGCCCCACGGGATGCTGTTACCATTGTTAAATGGTCATGGGAGGGGTGACTGCCTTCTGTCCCTGCTGTAATTCTCCAAGGAGGAGTAAGGCCATCATTGCTGTTCTTCACTCCCTGGAGACTGCCCCTGTTCCCCTCTGCAGTTCTTCAGGGAGAGAGGAGGAGGAAGAATGACCTTATTCCTCTTCCTCTCTCCCTGGAGAACTGCAGCAGGAACAGGAGGCAGTCCTCATTTCTCAGTTGACTCTTTCTCTCCATCTCCCTTTCTCCCACAGCCATTTAATGGTCACAGCAATGGTCCCACTCACCCCATAGCTTAGCAGCCATCAGTAAAGACAGAGGGACAGAGCTGCTGGTGTTGAATATCATACTCCATACTTGTGATGTAGGATCTCAGTCACTGCATTTCATTTTGTATGTATGGTTGTAACTCTAACAGGCTTTGGGCAGAGAGAAATGTGTAAGTTTAAGGATATATAAGTGAACAAAGGATGCAATTGTATACTTCGGTGTGGGGGAACATTTCAACCCAAAGACTTAAAAAGCTCTGGGCAAGCACATAAGGGGCTATTAGCACAGGAGGGACTACCCCACTGTTGGCATACACCTCTCTCTATGCGCTTATCCGTATCCCATTCTACTGCACACCTCATTCACACAGTTTTGTGGTCACAGCTGCCACTCACCCTGTTGTCTCAATGAAATCCACGCAAAGGATGATTTCAAATTGTCCAGGGTGAAGGGTAAATTCAGGCCTAGACAACCCTGCCTTTGGTTCTCTGCAGCTTGATCTAGAAAAGCAAAATCATATTGGGAAGAGTTAGATCCCACAAACAGGCGCACATACACACACTGCATCAGTTATGGAGCAAATTCCATAATCTTTCTAACAGCTGTGCTACAGCTGAGCTGTCTTAAAGGACAGGGTGACATACATCAGAAATGGGCAGACTTTCAGCTTATGGAACCTTATTTAGTTTACTTTCCTGTTTCTAAAAAGTAACTAAAATAGATACTTTTTCAAAAAGGAAATCACCTTCAGCCCCAAGCACAGTACTTGAACCATGGGATATCCCTTCTCCACCACTAAGTTAAGCTATATCCCCACAGCTAGACAAGTAACTTTCAAGTCACAATTACACTGGAAAAGAAGTGAAGTTATCCCTTGTCAAGCTACAGCTGTAATGTTATGTAGGCATTATTGCAAAGAGGAATTATTATTCACAAGTAATTCGTTACATCCAAGTTGTAGCACAACATCACCACCTGTGCTATTCACCTGAACGCCCGGGGTAAGCAAAAATAGTGGTTGAGAGACCAAGGGGAAGCTACATACTCTGAGAAGTTTGCTTCCTCCGGGGAGACCCCCTTCTCTGACTGGTCTGAGTGCTGCCTGTCTTCATCTTCACTCTCCAAAAGCTGTAGGGGTTCTCTGGCTATAGTTGATGCAGCCGATGTTGGTTTTGGGGCACTGTTCTTTGGCTCTTCCAAAGCTACCAGCTCTCGTGCTAAGGAGAGCCCTGCCTCCGTCAAAGAATACCTGATGGAGGAGAGCAGATGAGTCAAAATTTCTCGGTTCTAGTTATTTATTTATTTATGTGCCATTCGATTAAATGCTGATTTACAAGTAAAGGAAAAACAAAAAACAGCTGGCCCTGCCAAAGATCTCCAATTTAATAGATACACTGTCTATATACATACCCAAACATATAGGGGAAGGAAGAAGTAACAGAAATATAAAACACTGCACTATAATTGAAAAACAAATTACCCACACAGAAATTTTTTTAAAAAAGGCAGATTCATATGGGGAGATATGGTTTTTCAAATAGTCCAGACCTAAACCATATCGGGCTTTATAGGTCATGACCAGCAGAGCCTTAAAAATGCTTGTCAGTGCACTGGAAATACTGATTTACCTTCTGCCTACCTGCAGCTTAAGAAATATTGTTCCTACAGTAGTGGAAATCTGGTTTTCTTGGTAGGAAACTGGTATTCTTCCAGGGTTTCAGAGATCTTTAGCTTTCTTTTCCTTCTCCTTTTTCAAACCTGTACTTCTAGCACTTACGAAATTAGACAAGAGCTTGCAAGCCAACATGTAGGGATCATGACGTTATGTCAACACAAGCGACATGTAATTTTGGGATTCTCTCTCATCCTAGAGCTCTGGTGCTGGATACACACCTGGCCGGGATGTTGGTCTTGAGGACTAACTCCTTGCGGATTAGACTACTGACTGTAGACCACGCAGTCTTCTTATCCCCAGGGTCAGCCTGTAAGTTGAAAGTAGGGGAGGGAAGATGCAACACCAATTAACATAATTAGGTAAAGGGTGGCAAAATAAGGCAGACGTGAGCTGTATGGAGTGGCAGACAAATATGTTTCACAACCAGATGTGCAACCTAAAAGGAGGCTTTAAAAAAAACCCTTTTGGAACCAACTCACCAGAGAGAAAGATTTATTACACAGTGGCTGAGCTGCTCTCTGTAATTCTGGTTTTGTCAGGTAACCCCGGGATTCAGGATTCTGGAAAAGGGATAAAAAAGCAAAGCTGACTTTTAAACATTCTCTCCCAAGATTGTTTTCTATTACCCTGACCCTAAATCTCCTGCGGTTTGGGACAGAACTGAACAACCAACATGTATGCTTGCAGTTCTGAATTCTTAGTGATCAGGTAGTAAATTGGCAGTTTCCTACAATTTTTTTTTTTTTTTTAGTGAGAGCTCCTGAGTCACCCATCCTACCCACCATTCCTGTTTTGCTGTTTCACACCAACTTTCGCTTACCCTACTGTCTTGGTAGAGAGCCAGCAACACAGCATACGCGGCAGAACGCTTGGCTGGCATCCGGGTACGTTGGTGTGACAGAGGCTGTTTTTTCTTAAAAGAAAAGTTAGATGCTAAAGTTAGTTAGATCCTCATCTTGGAATCACAGAATCTTGGAGGTGGAAGAGATCACACGGCCCAAGTAGTCCAAACCTGTCATGCAATGAAAGCACTCCCAAAAGATGACCATTCAGACTATTTAAACACCTCCAATGAAGGAGAGATCAATACACTTTGAGACAATCTATTCCATTGTCAAATTGATATTACAGTCAAGTTCTTCTGTTTAGGTGGAATCTCTTCTCTTGCAAATTTGAACCAGAACACAACCTTGCTCCATCTTCTACCTGACATCCTTTCAGATATTTAAAGACAGAGATCATGTCACCTCTCAATCTTCTCTTCTTCAAGCTAAATGTCTCCAGCAACCTCAGCAGTTCTTTATAAGACTTGTTTTTTTCTCCTGCACTGAAAGTCAAGAGTACCTTTGTGATCAATTCCGTCCCCCCCCATACGTACATCTGTGTTTTCTAATTTATGCTTATTTCCACTGGCTGAAGTGTGTTTGTATGCGTTTTTGAAACACACACATTTTTTAGCTATGAGCATTTTCCAGAGGTACATATCATTATGCCCAGTTTCTTTTTCAGGAATAACCAGCAAGCCACTCTCTTTTCTGTTTTGGGAGGGAGGAAAAGCAAATCCAAAGCCTTTTTCTCCACCCCTAGATCAGAGAACTTAAATGTCCCTTCAAGGTAGGACAATTTTTTTTGCCCTCATATTGCAGTTGGAAGCACTGAGCCAGTCGGAAAGAGGGGAGAGGCATCTAGTACGTGGCAGAAGCAAAAATTAAACTGAGAATGATCCAATTGGTAGCTACATGGGGATCTCAAAGAAAGAAATTCTTCCCCACAGTGCCTTATTCAGGAAAAAGCTGGAAAATATGAGAGGTAGGGGACCCTGACTATGTCCTTCTGTGTTGAGTAAGGCTGATGGCTTTTCCCAGCTCCTCCTCTGCCAACCACAGAGTGTGCCTCTTTCGACATTTGATGAAAGCTCTCTTATGCCATTTAAGGGCTGGGCAGGAGCAGGCATTGCTTTGTGGGCAAAAGTTTCAGCAAGCTGGCAAAGGACTGGAATGAATCTCTGTTTTCAGTCCCTTTCCTTGGGACATTTGTCGGCTGAGTCTTGTTTAAAAAGGAAAACAACTAAAATGGAAAGGAAGTCCCCATTTCTGGAGGCATTGGCAGGCAAGCTTCCCAAGAGAGGGTGGCTGGAATTCACTGTCGCAGCTACAGACGCATAATCTAGAGTCATGCATCTGTAACTGATTCATATTCTCAATCTCTTTGTATTCATGATTATAGCAATAGTATAGGGAACAACATAGAACTGCAAACTTTCCCAGTCCTATCTTGCCAGGCGGCAGCTGCTGCAAGCAACAGTTCTCCTGTTGATAGAGGCACAGCAGAATTATGTTTCCACCCTCTTCTTGGCAGCAATCTCTGGTGCAAGAAAGAATTGTGACAAGTATTCTGCTTCTGATTGTCACACTAGAGATCACTGGAAGAAGGCAGGTAGAAATATCAGCATGTTGCCCCTCCACTGGCAGAAGAACAGACCTTTGTCACTTACAGCAGTTGCTGCCTAGTAAAGCAGGAGGCGGGGAGCTTAGCCTAAGAGATGCTACACAGTTAAGTATACTTAACTAAGTAGCTGATCTAGGATGTCAGCCAACATCTTTTGCATCACCTTCTGAATATCAGAGAAAACATAATTTTAAAAATTAAGAATAAAAGAGAATGTGTAGCAATAAAAAAACACCCCTGCTCCTTTTTTCTACAGAAACCAAACTATTTTATATTCGATGTAAAGTCGAAGGCTCTCACGACCAGAATCCATAGGTTGCTGTGGGTTTTCCGGGCTTTGAGGTCGTGTTCTATTCGTATTTTCTCCTGATGTTTCCCCTGCATCTGTGGCTGGCATCTTCAGAGTTCCTCAAAGCCTGGAAAACCCACAGCAACCTATTTTATATTCCACTGGGGTTTGGTCCTCGTGGCACTTGGAAACGGCTTTCACTCCTGCCCTTCATTTAAAGGCTTCTTTTTCCTGTCCCTTAGGCATATTGGATGCCTTAAACTAAGAGCACTGCCCTCCGGTTCTTGTCAATAAAATTAACGCTGGAATGCCCAAGAAGGTATTGAACTGCAACTTCCAGATGTCCCCAGCTAACTCTGTATGTTACTTGCACAACAGGAATTCACTAATCCATGGCTAAGTAAGGGCACCATAACATGTGTTGCATCCTCACCTTCGTGCGCTGCTCTTGACCCTGGGCTGCCTCTGCAGCAGAGCGTGGCACTGGCATGTGACTCGTAGATGTGCTCCCGCAGCTAGGGGGTTCACCATCATTCGGCTTCATTGAAGAGGAAGCTGAAGGCTGTAGACCTGGAATTCAGAGTACAAACGAGCTTAAACTGAGGTTGCTTCTACAGACAGGAATGTGAGGGGAACTCTATAAATTTCAGTCTAAAATAGGTGTGGGCATGGGCATGCATGTGTCCCCAGAGGCATCCATCTCTAGGATGGATGTATAAGTGAGATGTGTTTTAAATGTATTAAACGATCTAGTTACGTTCAACTTCTGCTAATAACGTATTATTTTTGTATTTACACACTTTTTGGCTTGATTAAACACTACATATCAGAAAGCTTGGATTCAGGCACAGTGTCTCCAGTGGCGGCAGTGAACAAAGCAGGGCACTGTCCAGTGGAGACAGGAGTTGCATAATATCTCAAAGAGAGAACTCGAGGGCATCTAGGAGGCATCTCCACAGTTGGTAGTTGCAGCAATAGGACAGAAGGATGACCTTATGTTGGTGGCAGAGGTGGGAATAAAGAAAAATCCTCATTCTTGGTGGAAACAAAGAGGCCTCTGGAAGGCTTCACATTTGGAGGCAGGATGAGGTTTAGGCTGAGCCTCAGAGCTGGTGGATACGCAGTGGGTTAAATGGTAAACCTGCACAGTCTGTCCCCACACAAACCTGTTGATGTTGTACCGTCCTGGGTGCTGCAGTGCCTCTCGAGTCGCTCATCCAGCCGCCGACAGATCTGCTCCCCAAAGTACTGAAGGATTCGGGCCTCGCGTCCACTGCGCAAAGGCAGGGGGTATTTACGGAGAGAGCTCAGTGCCTATGCATGAGGAAAAGGGAGGAGACTTAAGCTGCAAGGTAGCACAAGGGAACTCTATTTGCACAGTTCGGCTTTCTGGCTTAAGATGTACATCTATCTAGGTTCTCTGATTTAGGCAGTGGTGAGGGATTATAGAACCACAGAATTGGGAGAGACTGCAGGGCCATTAGTTCCCCCTTCCATACAGCTGTTGTGGTGCCAGGGCTCACCCTCCACCCTGCCCTGCTTCTAGCTATGAGCAAGTAAGCTAGATTAAAGGTTTCTTTTCCTGCCTCTCCAAGCAGGTGAGCAATTGCAGCTGGTATATAATGCACGGTGTTTAATATCATCTCCAGGCCATCTCAGGACTCACATTTTGGCTCCAAAAACTCAGGACAATCTTGAACTGGCAACCCAAGTCCCAAATCCTGAAGGGTGCATGCCTTAGCCAGCCCTAGTTTGCCAAGGGGGGGGAACCTTGGTGCAGAAGCAAAATAATTTCAGAGACGATATTTATGTTAAAGAAAAGAGAGATGGATTGGGGATTAATATCACAGAGGGGAGGAAAAGCCTGTCTTAAAGAAAGCGCCTCAGCACTAACGTTTATTTTAAATAATCACGTAGAATAACCTTCGCGGCGTACAATCACCACTAGCAACTATTGTCATTTATCAGCGGTCAATAACTGACCGCTTCCATTTAGGGCTGATATATAAATGTTAATAATGCTGCATTCCTTATAAATGATCAGTGCAGTAATTCTTGCCACCGATAACTAATTTAGACTTATTGCTACTCATAAATGATGGTTTCAACATCGGCCAAAGTCTTTTTTGGGTCATGCAGGTGTGCACGGCTAAAGTAAATGCCACGATTGCTGTGAACATCGGAGGATGACTCTGGAGACCTGGGTTCGAATCCCTGCTCAGCTGTGCAAACCCATTGCCTGACCCTGGGCAAGTCGCACACTCTCAGCCTCAGAAAACCCCGGGATAGGTTCACCTGAAAGGCAGCCAGAAACTGGAAACGACTTGAAAACAGACAACAAGAAGGGGTGCTGGGTGAAATAAAGAACAGGGTTCCTGCGCCTTTAACAGTTGGGTAGAAAAGGGGATTTCAGCAGATAATAATAATAATATTAATAATAAATTTTGTTACCCGCCTCTCCCCAAGGCTCGAAGTGGGATACAGAATAGAGAGAACTGAAAAATTATAGTTAAAATACACTAAAACATACATCAATTAATAAAAATATACTATAATTAAAAATTATCCCAATTAAAACCCTACAATTAAAAGTGCAATTTAAAAACACAATTAAAAATTAAAAGCCAGACTGGGTAGGCCTGCACGATGTGGCTTGTATGACCAACAAGCTCTGCTAAAATTCCTTTACTATCCAATTATTAAAGGCAGAGGAGCCCCCTTCCCTGTTTCACTTGGCAACCCTGTGGGCGGGGCCACCCTCCCGAAGGGGCGTGGCCTCCGCGGAAAGGGGGTGGGGCTTACCCTTTCGTAGGCCTGCTGGCTCCTGGGCCGGCCCCGCTCGGCCGCTTCGTCTCGCCATTCCTGGAGCCAGCGCATAAATAGAGGATTCGGGCACTCCCGCGGAGGCTTCGGCATCTTCCCAAGGCCTCCTCTCGCTTTTTCCGCGCTTCCAACCGTCTCTTGCCTTTTAGGCCGGAACTCACCATAGAGTTACCGGAAGTGTGCGGGATAGAACGGCTCGCTTAGGAACCAGTGTGCGACTGCGCGCCCACTGGCGGGAGGGTGGAACTGCAAGTATAGGGAAAGATGCTTTATCTCTGTTATGTCCAATATTAGGTTTTTTTTTTTCCCTTGCCTGCCTCTTCCCCTCAGATTGGAGGAAAAGAGTGGGAAAATCTGAAGTTTTACTTCAAGAACAACTGAAAACAAAGTGGTTGCAGAGCCTGTAAGTAAAATAAATAAAGATCTGGGCCTGATAATTTCTTTTTTGAAGGCCTCTTAAAATGCCACAAAAGGGACCTACATGAGGAAACCCCCCTGTTTATCTAATGTATAATCTAATATATAATATAATATTATATAATATAATATATATCTAATATAGAAAAGTTAAAGTTGGTCTGTTTGTCCATGTTAGGCGGAGACCTCATACGATTGGCTGTATCAGGCGAAGGCCTCCTATAATTGAATCCTGGGGTTTGTAGTTTAGGGAGAGGCCTTTCGAATTCTCAGCCAGAGAGCTCTGGGGCCTCGGGCTGGTTGCTATGGAACTGAGGCCTAGCAGCAAGGAGGAGGGCAGCGTATCCCCCTCAGGAACCCAACCTCTGTCTGTTACTCACTCTGAATACAGATTGGATTGGGGAATATGAGGAAAAGTTACTGGACAAGACAGTTTGGGGAATTAGAGACTCACAGAATCACAAACCTTTCTAACAAGTATCACCTATGAGAAAATAAAATCCTGGACAACGCCAGGTATATATGCTAGTTGAATATAAGTTGAGCATAGGGAAATGTGTTTTATTTTATTTTTTTACCTGTAGACCTCGCAAGATGTTGACCAATTGCTGCTGCAGAAATAAATTTTGCCTTTTCTTAACCCCTTCCTCAGGCTGCTTTGCTAATTTTGGACTCTCTGATGCACAACGAATCTCACTCTCGTGACAACAGGGTGATGGACTAGATAGTCCTTCGGTCTGATCCAGAACAGCTCTCCTCCTTGAGAGAGCCTTCGAATGCACCCTTGCGCTGCACATTTGAAAGAAATGCCAGCAAACCGGGCAGATTCGAGTGAAGAGGCACTTCAGACGAAGGTAGGTGTGAAGCCAGTTGGCCTATTTGTCGTGTTGGGTGTGCGTGTGTGTTCATTCCGCATCCTTGGAGCAGACTCGTAATCGTCAGGTAGGCATGTTGAAGCATCGTGCGCCAAAGGTGTGGTTTCTTTCTGCATAGCTCAATGACAGCCAAGCCGTGGCATGCAGGGCCAGCCGCACCAAGGTGCCGCCGTAGAATCTTCGGTCCAGGGATTTGCGAAAACTGCCACCTTGAGTACACCGTGTTTCCCGTTGACTCACATCGCTCACCCTGAGGCAATGCATTTGTCTTTGGGAAATCTGTGCACCCCTTCTGCTCAGCTTGCCAAGGCAGTGGCGTTCAGACAGGAAAATTATGGCTGGGTTTAGGGGGAAAAAAAAAAAAAAGAGTACTCGTATTTGTCGGCGTATAAGGTGTGTTCTGGATATGGTTGAGATAGAAAAATTAACATTCTCTTTCAAAAATAAACCTATCCAAAACTTTGAGAGGAGATAGAGAGAAGTTTTGGATTAGATAAAGATATAAAGGTATAAGGAATGAAAGGAGGAATAATGTCATTGTTCTTTTTCTTTGTTAACCAGAAACTATGGCCATTTCCGCACGAGTCTGTTATAGCGCGATGATTCCACTTTCGACCTCCTATGGAATCCTGGAGTTTGCAGTTTCGGGGGGACCGGCCAGAAAGTGGAAAGTGAAAGTGGAATCATTGCGCTATAACAGACTTGTGCGGAAATGGCCTATGTATGTAGGTAATGAAAATAGGCAGATTCAACTGAGAAATGTGAGCTTGGGAGTGGGAAGGGTTTTTTTTTAATTTTCAATTTAAATTCTCAATAAAAATATTTAAAAAAAAGATGCACTGGTGTATAAGACACACCCCATTTACGTCCCTGAAAGTACTATTTGCTGCCATGTAAGACACAGCGGCATATAAGACACACTCCATTTTCAAACAGTATATTTCTGGGGAAAAAGTGAGTCTTATATGCCAGCAGATATAGTAATTGTTTAACACAGTAGCGGAGGCAGAAATAAAATGGAAAGAATAGGGATAGGTTCCTATAAAGCAAAATGTAAAGATCAGCTCGACACATTTCAGCAAACTTTTTAATTCCAAACTAACAATGTATGTACATGAAATGAGACAGCCTGGCCAGCTAAGCCCTACATAAGTAACATTTTTGAACCTTTCAAACGCCACTTGCGTCCCAAAGGCATCCAGGATGGCTTTCTTTCACTCGCCTCTGCTCTTCCTACGACTTTTGTTTTTGCAGAGATCCTTTGAAATGGATGGGAGAGGGACAATTGCACTGTGTGGGATAAACCCCATTCATTTCAGTGGCACTTTCATTGGAAGAAATGGCAGTGGATTACATCCTCTCGGTGCAAAGTGGCATTTTGTAAACAGTACTTTATTTATTTATTTTTTTGAGTGCATGTGTTTTCTTTCTTTTATAAAAAGAGACTAGTAGAAGCTACACTTGTTCGGAAATCTGAAGTCTTTGAGGAATAATACATTAAACTGAAAGTGGGTTTATTCGTCTGTCAAAAGAGATTGATGGTAGCTATTTCTTGTGCAAAATTCATTCTATGTTTAAATCACCGGGGAAAAATGACTTCTGTTTTTGGTGACCATACCTCCAGATCTGTACTTTTTAACACGCTGTGGGGAGCTGATGAGTTAGTCTTAGCTGCTCATCCCCTTTCTCTCTGGTTTGCTGTTAATGCATGCTCCACAAGTGAATCTGGAGGCTGCTGCTATTTACCTTGCCTGTAGTAAACAGGCGCAGATTGCTGAAGTAGTTTCAGCTCACTTCTCTTTCCCAACTCAAGCTTTATTGCTTTGGTTACTGCAGGCATGCCGCTGCCGTCTGACGTCGAAAGTCTGTGTTCCTGTGCTAATGCTGCTAAAAAACCTTCCAGCTCACATAGAGAACGAGGAACAAGGGAGGATCGGACAGTCATAAAAAGCCCTGGTGGTGCAGTGGTTAAATGCCAGTACTGCAAGCCACAAGGTTGTGAGTTTGATCCTTCCCGGCTCCAAGGTTGACTCAGCCTTCCATCCTTCCGCAGGTCGGTAAAATGAGTACCCAGCTTGTTGGGGGCATGTATAGAAATGTTTCGAAATACATGCTATTTGTAAGTTGTTCGCCGCCTTAATCCATATGGAGAGGCGGGATACAAATAAATAATAGTAATAATAATCATAATCATAATAATAATTTTGTAAAAAGGAGCTTTTTCATCAGCGGCTTTGTTAACTGAGGTTTGCGTGTCCTGTTGGAGTTATGATAACCCTGAGGGTTTTATGGGGCTGAGAGAGTGTGATTTGCACAAGGTTTGCACGGTGGGTTTGCACAGATTTGCACAGTGGGTTTCCATAGCCGAGTGGGGAATTGAACTCTGGTCTCCAGGATCGTAGTCCAATGCTCAAACCATGCTGGCTCTCTAGACTCTTGGAATCACTAGAATTTATGTAAATATTTACTCATTAATTTAATGGAATTAGGATTACAGCTGACATGCGGAAGAGGAAGGCCGTTTCCTCTAGCGAACTGGAGGCAAAAATGTATAAAGGATGTAAAGAAAATCAACAGGCACTCCCCTAATCCTACCTAATGCAGTGAGAGTTTGTACCCTCTAGGCATTATTTCAGATTTGTGGATAATCGCTTCCTTGTTTTCCTTTGGTGAATCGGTATGGTTTCCTAGACAGACGGGAGAAAGTTTTGTGAAATGGGTGGATAGGATTGCTTCCCTTCTATTCAGCAGGGGCTAAAATTGTTAGTGCTGGAGTGGGTTTGATTCTGCTGTCTGCATTTGGGGGTTTGACTTCCATGGATTTGGTTATTTGGGAGTTTCTCCAACCTTTGGTCCACCACCTCTGGTGCTTCTTTTCTGGGGGACCCTTCCCTCTTGGCGGCCCCGATCAGGCCATGCACCCCTTTAAAAACCCACCTCTGGTCCTCTTCTTCCAGGAGCCGCTGCCTAGTCAGCAAACGGCTTGCAACCCAATTTCTCAGCATCACAAACCCCCTCCTGATGTTCCCACACACCCAAGGAAGGAGATGGGTGGGAGAGAGTGGAAGTATAGGACCACTGTGCTGACTCACCCCCTTTCCCTCTCCTTTCCTTGTTCCGGTTTGGACCCTGGGTGTCTGTTCTCATAGAATCATAGAGTTGGAAGAGACCCCAGGGGCCATCCAGTCCAACCCCCTTCAGCCATGCAGGAACACTCATCAAAGCACTCCCGACAGATGGCCATCCAGCCTCTGCTTAAACATCTCCAAAGAAGGAGACTCCACCACACTCCCAGGCAGCATATTCTACTGCTGGACAGCTCTGACCACCAGGAAGTTCTCCCTGAGGTTTAAGTGGAATCTCCTTTCCTGCAGCTTGAATCTGTTGCTCCTTGTCCTGGTCTCTGGAGCAACAGAAAACAAGCTTGCTCCATCTTCAACATGACATTTCGTCAGATATTTCAGATGGCTATTCTGTCCCCTCTTAACCTTCTCTTCTGCAGGCTAAACACCCCCAGCTCCCTAAGCCGCTTCTCAGAGGGCTTCATGGCCTCCAGACCCTCCACCACTTTGGACACGCTCCAGCTTGTTGATATCCTTCTTGAATTGAAGTGCCCAGAACTGGACACGGTATTCCAATGCAGAATGCCTCAGCCCCCTTCCCACGCACACACGCGCTCATGTTTTGATATTTGCAATTTTTCCACTTTTGCAGGGGTCCTGCACCCCTTACCTTAGCAAATTTGGAGGGCCGACATTCATTTTTCAGGCCAGGAAGCCTGAATTTCTCTTCTCCATCACAGAGATTAAGATTGCAAAATGTTTTACTGTTTGTTACAGAGAGATACTGTGCCTAACTTGCGTGCATGTGCGCCCTGCTTGGAAATGTCACCGACTAAGACCACTTGTATTTCATCGTCTTTTGGCTCCACCGCTAAAAAAATTCTTTCTCAATACTCCCGTGTATTCCTCTGGCAACCGGACTCATCTGCCAAAGCAACCCTTCATGCGTCTCATGATGTTGGCTCCGGTTCCCAAACGCTTCTGCCACAATCAAATTATTAATCATTAAGAGCCCTGTTTGTTAGTATGTTATTGTATAGCAAAAATGGTCCAGAATGCTTGATTTGGTCCCTGGAATTCTCCCCGTCAGCCGTGCCAAGATGCAAAACGTCTCCTGTCATCTCCGGAGAAATGTGAATTCTCTGTGAAATTGTTCCCCGTTTTCAAATCAGATTCATTAAAAGAAGATGGGGGCAAGAATAATAATCGTTGCAATAATAACGATAAATTGAATCCAGCTGTCTCGTCACCCGTTGGGCACGCTGGAGAGGGTTTGGGCTACAGCTTTTGCCAGCTCTAACCAGTGGGACTAGTCCAAATTTTATACAGCTTATGGTGTTGGAATTGGATGGAGGAGATCTTTATGAGAGAATTTTCTGAAACACCCAACTAGCTAAAAATTTACCTTTCCTCATCCTCTGGCGAGCTGAAACTTTTTAAACCTCGTCAGCATTGGGAAGGCAATAAAGAGGGGCTGGAGAAGGACCGAGTCTGTGTCAGGTGGCAACAAGGTGGAGCTGAGAAGGAATGGGATTTTGCTGCCAACAATCCGATAGTAGCAGTGTGTGCCTGCGTACGACAGGCAAGATAAATAGCGGCTACCTCCAGAATTCCTTAATGTGCGGGTGTGCAGAGCGAAACAGAGAAGAAAGCAGAGAGATGGTAAGGCTGTCTCGTCAGCTTGCCCCCAACATATTAAAAAGGCATAGAACTGTTCGTTAGGCCAGCAAAACAGAAATTGTAACAAATGTGAAGGCAGATAAAAGATAAAAAAAAATATCCTTGGATGTATTTTGGAAGATCCCTTCCAGTGGTCTTTTGGAGATTCAAAATATTTTTATTTAACAGGGAGAAATAAAGAATGAAATGCACAGATACATGATGGGTGACAATACATTAAACCAGTCCATGTGAAAGGGATCTAGGAGTCTTAATGGAGCACAAGCTAAATGAGCCAGCAGTGTGATGCAGCGGCTAAAAAAGCCAGAGCAATTCTGGACTGCATCAATAGGAGTAAAGTGTCGAGATCAAGGGAGGTAACGATACCACTGTATTCTGGTTTGATCAGACCTCATCTGGAATACTGTGTCCGGTTCTAGGCACCACAGTTCAAGAAGGATATTGACATGCTGGAACACATCCAGAGGAAGGCGACCAAAATGGTGGAGGGTCTGGAATCCACGAAGCCCTATGAGAAGTGGTTTAGGGAACTGGGTACGTTTAGCCTGACGGAAGGAAAGTTAAGAGGTGACATGATAGCACATTTAAATATTTGAAGGGATGTCATGGTGAAGACGGAGCAAGCTTGTTTTCTGCTGCTCCAGAGGCTAGGACACGGAGCAATGGCTTCAAACTACCGGAAAAGAGATTCCACTTGAACCTCAGGAAGAACTTCCTGACAGTCAGGGCTGTTCGACAGTACAGTATGCTGCCCTGGAGTGTGGTGGTAATTTTGATAATTGATAATTTTGAATAAAAAGTATGAAAGCTGTTCTTTTTAGGAGTGTAGGAACCTATTCCTATTTAATTTCTGCCTCTGCTGCCAAATTTTCTGTTAAACAAAGTAATGCCGAGAAACACATCTGCTTTGTTAACAAAGGTGTACCTGTAATAATATTAGCAATAATAATAATAATGTGAATTATCAGGAATGAAGCAACATCAGAGATTCATAAATTGTTGTGAACTTATTTCGGATTTCATGCTGTTGGTAATGATAAGTTGCCAGGTTCCAACAAGCTCTCAGGAGTGTTGTGGGTTGTCAACTTTCTTGCAAACTGGGCTCATATGCTTTTAACAAAGTCCTGGCAAGCAGAGGAAAATTAAGAAGTAAAACAGTTCCCAGCCTTGTGATGCCACCAATAAATGCGTCTATTAATGGGTTGTTGTTTATGTGCTGTTTAAGAGCAGCGGCGCCGTGCCAGAGAAAATGAAGACAGGACTTGGCAACTCCGGCGGCCCGTCTGGAAATGCGGAGCGCTGTCGAAAGGATAGATGCAGATGCAGCATCTCAGAGATATTGCATTGCAGCAGCTCAGGGAGGCGAGAGAGAGAGACGGGTGGCACGATTGCAAAGCTTGCAGAAAAAGAAAACTCAATCACGGAAGACATAGTCCTAAGTGGGAATCGAAACACCGGAGGCTTGGGTTTCTGCAGCGAGGGGGGCCTGGCGGGGCCCGGATTTGGGCCATTTCCGCACTGCACTGTTGTAGTGCTATTATTCCACTTTCAGACTCCTGTGGAATCCTGGGGTCCCTGTGGATTCCTGGGATCCCTGTGGAATCCTGGGATTTGCAGTTTGGGGAGAAGAGTAGAAATCTCTTTGGCCTCAGGAAACTGCAAACCCCAGAATGCCACAGGAGGTTGAAAGTGGGACCCCTGTGGAATCCTGGGATTTGCAGTTTAGGGAGAAGAGTAGAAATCTCTTTGGCCTCAGGAAACTGCAAACCCCAGAATTCCACAGGAGGTTGAAAGTGGGATCCCTGTGGAATCCTGGGATTTGCAGTTTGGGGAGAAGAGTAGAAATCTCTTTGGCCTCAGGAAACTGCAAACCCCAGAATTCCACAGGAGGCTGAAAGCGGGATTCCTGTGGAATCCTGGGATTTGCGGTTTAGGGAGAAGAGTAGAAATCTCTTTGGCCTCAGGAAACTACAAACCCCAGAATTCCACAGGAGGTTGAAAGTGGAATAATAGCACTATGGCTATTTCTGCACTAGGCTGTTATAGGGCTGTGATTCCATTTGCAACATCCTATGGAATCCTGGGGTTTGCAGTTTCGGGAGGGGCCTTTGAGGATGAACTTTTGGAGATGCCCTTTGAGGCTCCTCCCTCAACTGCAAACCTCAGGATTCCATAGGATGTTGAAAGTGGAATAATAGCACTAGAACAGCGTAGTGCGGAAATGGTCTCGGAAGGTGCAGCAGTTTGCTTTTGCTGAAGTCTGCTGGGAAGGGCAAGACTCTGCTCCTCTTGTTGTCCTCTTCCCCTCGTCTGGTTATTGGAGTGACGCGGGTCCTCATCGCAGGGCCCTTCCGCACCACACAATTGTTGCACTATCGTTCCACTTTAATTACCACGACTGCTTCCTGTGGAATCCTGGGGTTTGTAATCTCGGGAGATACTGGAGCTCTCTGGCTGAGGCTGCTAAATCTCTCTCCCTAAACTGCAAACCCCATGATTCCATGGAGTGGAATCCTGGCAGTAAAAGTGGAATCATCCTGCAATAATTGTGTAGTGCGGAAAGGCCCACCGTATACAGTTACAGCACTATTATTCCTCTTTAAGGACAAAGGGGGCATCCCATGGAGTCCTGGGATGTGCAGTTCTGGAAAGGGCATTTAATTCTCAGCCAGAGAGCCCTTGGGCCTTAGGAAACTACAGATCCCAGAATCCCAAAGGATGTGGCCAGGGCAATTAAAGGGGAAATATAGTACAATTGTTGTGAAGTGCGGTAAGAATCTTTACTTCAGTTGCTCCAGACTGTGGTTCTTACACTTCACAACGATTGCACTATATTTCCCCTTTAATTGCCCTGGCCACATCCTTTGGGATTCTGGGATCTGTAGTTTCCTAAGGCCCAAGGGCTCTCTGGCTGAGAATTAAATGCCCTTTCCGGAACTGCACATCCCAGGACTCCATGGCATGCCACCTTTGTCCTTAAAGAAAATGGGGACAAAGAGGGAAAGTGGGGGAAAACTGGGAAATGTTTAAAATGGCTGGAAAAGTAGGACAAGGGAGGATTAAATTTGGGAACAGTTGGGTGGGGGGGGGCTGGCTGCAGCTCAGGCATCCCAAAGCATTGAGTCTGCAGCAGAGAAGGTGCAATGCAATAAATGCAAATTATGCCAGAAGGATGGGTGCAATTGTTACAAAGGCAGCCAGCCTTTTCCTTATCTTGCATCAGTGGAAAAATTTTGCAAAGAGCTGGGAGGTGATGGACAGATCCATCCACGGTGGGGTTTTGCCAGGAGGGAGGCTCCACACACTCAGGTGGAAAGATCCAGGGCGCCTTCCTATTACTCTTTTCTATAATGATAATTATTGCAGGCAAAAAAAAAAAAAGGAAAATTCAGGAAGCGCTGCAGTTCCAGCCCGGAGCAGCCAGGGGGCGCCGCTGCGCCAAGCGCCGCGCGTCCTCCTCGCCCGTTTCGCTCCACATGCCCAAATAAGGACAAATCAGGTTGCAAGCGGGGCGGGGCCTGCGGGTTTGGCTCGTTCCACGCCTTATTTGGAAGCGGCGGGAACGGCGGAGACGAGAAGGGGGGGGGAAAGAAGGGAGAGAAAGAGGAGGCGGGGCGGGAGCAGGAGGGTGCCTGCGCATGCGCGCCTGGGGCAGGAAGGGGGCGGGAAGGGCGCGCGCGCTCCGGTTGCGGTACAAACTGCCTTTGTCCTTCGCCTTTTTTTTTTCTGAGGCGGCCGCGCTGTGGAGAGTTTCCTGGTTTCTCTCCCTCCCCAGAGCTTCACGAATCGTCCTGGAGATTGCAAACAAAGAGAGGAAAAAAAAAAAGAGAGAGAGACACCCTTTGCTGCTATATCTGGGGCCGTCTCTCTCTTTCTCTTTTTTTTTCCCCTCATGACTCAACAGCCTCTCTCTCTTTGTGTTTATTTTCTTTTCAAATACATTTCTGGCTTCAGAGGAAAGAGAGAACGGGCCTTTTGAGGCTTCCCTTTATGTGTGTGTGTGAAGAATAAATCATTTCCCAAAGGGTTAAAAGAAAATAAAGCAGCAGTTAATCACACATACCCCCTTTTAAAATGCATTTTACCTCAGAGACCTTCATAAATAAATAAATTGCCATTTTTGTGGTGGGATTTTTCACTTTAAGGTACTTTTCTCGCTTTTTAAGAGAGTCGGGGTAATAGTTTAAAAGACATTTAAAACCATGAGGTAAAAACATGAAAACCATGTGGTGGAAAGCAGAATTAAAACCACTATTTGGAGCCATCAAAGGCCAAAAATAGGATTTTGGGGCTTCTAGAGCAATTTGGCAGAAGCAATGGGGATTTTAGTAAAATCTGCGTTAACTGAAATGCAATTTAATGGGTCTATTAGGAACAGTTTTTCTAAATTCTACCTTTCTTCTGACCCAATGCGACTCATTGTATGCATTAAAACAATCTAGAGCTGAACATTTTGGCAATAAAAATGTTAAATGCAATTAATTAAGCTATCTTGTCGATTAACATGTCAATTTAGGGCTAAAAGGGCAAATGATAGGTTTTCACACCCTTCCTAAAGGCAGTGAATGGTTCTCAATTCCAAACACCATAATCAATAATCACAGAAGCATCCTAAGAACACTTAATTTTTTCTGTATTTTTATTTTATTCAATTCTTTTTTGAGTAACAAAGGGAAGAGCCTATGACTTGACAGTGGCAATGTGCTATTAAATAATATAGCCTTTTCTTTGGTCTTTTTTAGTGTTTAAGTTAGAGGGTTTTTAACCCAAAACTGCTGCATGTATGCCCAGATTATTTCCAATAACACAGGCAGAGCACAATGCTGCACCTATTTATTGTGTGTTGTGTTATATATGAAATTATATAGAACTATGGACATGGACACTCATACACATTCAGTTAAAAAAACCTGTATTTTCTTGGGTGTGGTTTGACTCACAACCACTGGCATATACTTGAAATATTTGTAAAATATTCCAGTGTTCTCCCTGACATAAGCTCTCAGAAGTGGCCGACAAATGAAAATGAACACCTAATAAATATAAGATTTGATTTTTTAAAACAAGCTGTGATGACTTATGACATCCGTAAATGCAGCAACACTTACAAAGTGAGAATAGGAGGGGGAGAAATGCCTGGAGCTTGAAAGCAATGACTTGCAAAGAACTAGTTACTTGTGGTTAACTATTTTCCCCAGTTGCAATGAGGCTGGGAAGCTAACTGCTAGGGGTACTTTAGCTGGAAATCCTGCATTGATTTCCAGGGGTTGAACTTGATGATCTCTGGAACTCCTTCCAGTTTTAGGATTCCAAAAAACCTGGCCTCGTGTGCAGCCACTTGTCTACATTTTTGCAAATTTTTTTGGACTTATATGTCAGACCTGCCGCTTCTTGCCATGCAGGGCAACATCGAGTGGCAACTGTGCTCAGATGTTCCGCCAGATGTGAACGCCAGCAAGAAAGCAAGTGGATGATGGGTTATGCTATTAAACAAGGCCTTGGCAGAAATGAAGCAAAGATATGTGGGCGAGCCAATGCTGCTTTATCACCCTCCCTCCCTCTTTCTTAATCTGGGCTGTTTTCCTGCTGGCAGCCTGCAATCTATTTCTCCAACCTTTTTTTTTTCTCCCTAAAATGGGCATATAATTTATTAGTGCCTGTTCTGTCTCACTTGCCCTCCTTTGTGCAGAAAAATTCCCTATGCCTTCTATTTCTAGAGGCAACATTTCCCCAAATTTTCAGTGCACCGCCCTCTGCCCTTTCTTTTTTGCCTTTCCTTACCAATCCCTGAGAAACTAAAGAGGGGGGTTTAATAGAATCAAACCGCTCAACAACTGTGCTTTTTTTTTTTGTGCTTCCTTCAGTCTTTCATTCTCCCAGCATGCGGTTAAAAAATTCGGCCGTGGTGGGAGTGAGTTTTGCACATTCTAAGGCTGCCAAGTCATTTGCTTGTAGGAGTCCTGATTTCTATCACAACGCACACAAGTGCACACGCACACACTTGCAGATGACACAGAACTCCTTTTGAAAAAAGGTTGGCGTGTTCTCAGCCGGGGAGGCGACTTTCTTTTGGAAAGATCTCTCCTAGTTTCTTATTTTTGGTGGGGAAGGGGTTTTATCGACGCTGATAAAAGACCCCACACTTCCTAGGCATTGCATTGTCTTTTTTTCCCATTTGCAGACCCACTCTAAACCATTGCAACTGCTGGAGAGAAAGGAAGGACAAAAAAAAGGAGCAGGCCATTTACTTAAAATATAGCATCTTCAGGAGCAGTTTATTTGTTATTTAAAAAGAGAATACAGTGTCTCTCGCCTAAGATATACAAAAGTCAGGACACAAAAGGAAGACGTGGAGGGAAAAGGAAAACAGAAGAAAGTCCAGATGCATGTATTTAGTGCATGAGAATCCTCAGCGTCTGGCACAGGGGTGGGCAATTGTGAGAAACTTGTGGGCCACATTAGCCCCACAAGAGATATTAGAAATCCATGCCCTTCCTGAAAAAAAAAAAAAAGATTTTTATTCCGCCTCCCCTTGGACCATTTTAGGGCCAGGAGAGACTTTTGTATAACAGGAAGTGATTGGAATTCATTTTTCTTTTTTTTAATGCCCTCTTCTGGCCCTAAAATGGACCAGACAGGCCAAAAATAGAACATAGCAAAAATGTCTGTATGCTTTCTAGTTGACCCCAAAGGGGATCTGGGGGCCACGTACGGCCGCTGGCGGCACTTTACTCCCCTCTGATCTAGTGGAAGGGCTGCTGGAGGGACGGCTGGGAAGAGGCAAAACCCAGTGGCGCTGGCTTCTCAAAAGGAGCAATAACGGCCTTGCTTTTCTTTCTGTCCCTCTTCTGCTGTCCGTGGAATGGGCTGCTGATACCACCTCTAAGAGCCATACGGTCCAGTAACATAAATGGGTTATTGCAAAATACAAAAATCTATATAACCCTTCCCATCTTCCGTGTTAAAGATACAGTATAACAAGTGATCATAATTTTAAGAACCATAGTCAGCAGTGTGATGCGGCAGCCAAGAAAGCCAAAGCAATTCTCGGTTGCATCGATAGGAGTCTGGTGTCTAGATCGAGGGAGGTACTGGTACCACTCTACTCTGCTTTGGTTAGACCCCATCTTGAATCCTGTGTCCAGTTCTGGGCACCCCAATTCAAGAAGGATATGACAAGCTGGAGCAAGTCCAGAGGAGGGCGACCAAAATGGTGAGGGGCCTGGAAGCCATGAAGCCCTATGAGGATAGACTTAGAGAGCTGGGTATGTTTAGTCTACAGAAGAGAAGGTTAAGAGGGGACATGATAGCCATGTTTAAATATTTGAAGGCATGCCTTGTAGAGGAAGGAGAGGGCTTGTTTTCTGCTGCTCCAGAGACCAGGACAAGGAGCAATGGATTCAAGCTGCAGGAAAGGAGATTCCACCTGAACCTCAGGAAGAACTTCCTGACAGTCAGGGCTGTCCGGCAGTGGAATCGGCTGCCTCGGAGTGTAGTGGAGTCTCCTTCCTTGGAGGTTTTTAAGCAGAGGCTGGATGGCCATCTGTCCAAGGGAGTGCTTTGAGGGTGTTCCTGCATGGCAGGGGGTTGGACTGGATGGCCCCTGGGGTCTCTTCCAACTCTACATTTCTAGGATTCTATAAGGCCAGAATCAAATCAATCCTGTAAAGTGAGATCTTTAAACACCGTTTTAAAAAAAACACCACAGGAGGCACCAAGGGAGGAAGTTCCACCGTGATGGGGCCACCACCAAAAAGGCCCCGTCTCTCAGGCCGGCCAACCTGGCAGCGCTCCCTAGCAAACTAAGAGCAGAGTTTCCAACGTAATAGAAAGATAGGCAATACTGCAGATGTTCAGACATTTAAGGCAGACGTTCCAGTTGCCCGCTCTGGCTGAGCGCTCCTGCTTTCCTCTTGTGCCGGGGGAGAGCAGCCATTTACGGGAAGAGCGCCGGGATTAAACTGGAATAACGCGCCGTATTTGCCATCTCTTTCTGGATAGCAGGGATGGGCAACCAGGGTGGATCAGGGGAGGGGGTACATTGCCCCCAGACCCTCTGGAGGGTGGGCTGGCTGTCAAAAAATGCCCAAAAGAGGTCGTAGAAGTAAGAAAGTGGGTGATGTTCTTGATCAATAGTTTGAATTAATAGATGTTTATGCCATTGACTGCTAAAATTAGCCTGTGTATAGAGGATAAGGAAAGGAGGTTAGGTAAAAAGAGGATGTAATTAACAAATTGGAAAGAGGGTATAATTTGGGGGAAATGCCAAAAAAAAAATGGAATCAAGGGTTGGGGGGGGATGAATGTTGATTGTATAATTATAGGAAGGATTGAAGATACATTTTATAATGGTGGGGATTTTTAAAAAAAAAAGTGCCTAAAAGGAGGTAGCCAAAAGACCCCTCCTCATTTCAAACGAGCCAAAGGAATCAGTGAATGGGGACCGCTTTTGAAACCTTGCCTCTGTCTCTATGACAACCAGCTGTCGCGGCATCGACTACATTTCCCAAGATGCCCCGCCAGGGCTGGCCAGTGGGAAGGCGAGAAGCGGGCATGGAGAACTCGCTTTCCCGTGAAGCTCCGCGGCGCCGGGCCGGAAGCGGCTCCTCCTCGGGAGGCGCCTTAAAGCGGAAGCGCGGAGCCGGGGCGGGGCACTAGTTCCTTTTGGGCCTCGCTTGGCGTGCAGAGTGGGTCGAAACAGCCGCCGCCGCGGAGGAGGAGGAAGCAGCCGCCGCCGTCGCCGTCAGAGCAGCAGCCGCGGCTAGGACAGCCCCGAGCGCCGAGAGCAGCCTCAGCAGCACCGCCGCCTCCTCTCCTTTCCTCGCCTCCGGCACCATGGTAAGGCCCGGCGGGCGCCCCCTTGCCTCCCCCCACCCCTCTCCCTCTGCCTGGCCGCCATCTTGTCTCCCGGCCGCCATTTTGTGGGGGTCTCCTGGGGGCCCCCCCTTAACCCGCTCTGCGCGGGGAAGGGAGAGGGGCTCGAGCCGACGGAAAAGGGCCCTTTGTGGCCTTCGGCGGCCCGTCCTTCTCCATCTTCCCCGCTCGCCACCCCTGGTGGTGGTGGTAGTCACGTGGCTAGTGGAGGAGGGGCTCCTTTTTGGCCACCACTCCCCGGTTTATGGGTCCCCCCCACCCCAAAGGGTCTCTGCAGAGCCCATCTACTGCTTCTTTTTCCGTAGATTTTCTTGCATTTCTTAGCTAAGTCATGGATTGAGTGGGGAAAAGAAGGAGGAATCCTAACTGGGGTGTGTACGTGATGCCCCAGTTTCTCCAGTTCTGCCTTTTTTACCCTCCCCCTATAAGAAGGGAACCTAGGAATCCTGTTTTGTTCTACCCCCCTACTCAAAAAAAAAAAAACCTCTCTTTTTGGATCTGTCTTTTCCCTTCTGTCAGATGTAAATTGAGGGCGTGGGGGAGGAAGGATATAGAGCAACCCATTGTGTGTGTGTGCTTGTAGGTAGGGCGTGTGTTCAGGATTCAGGGACACTTGTGGTGCGGCCAGGAAATTGCAGCACCAGCTCCCCCGGTTGCCTGCAATGATCAAGTCCTCTGTCCCTGGGGATTTAGTTCTCCCAAGCCGGTTTTCCACTTGCCTTTCCCAAAATAGGATGGAGCTGTGGTTTGTCCATCCTTCTTGCAGCTCCTGCCTTTTTGACACCTCCCTAGCATAAGCTACTCCCTCCTCTAAATAATAGCTTGCCAGTCTCACAGCCGCAGTCCTGTGCTTTTGCTCAGCTTTTCTGCCCACAGAGACTGCTTCTTTGTGTGTGTGTTTTGTTCAGCCTAGAAATGTCTCTCATCATTTTGTCCCACCACCGCTGCTTAGCAAAATGTGAATCAGCAAGGTCTCCTTTCCAGTGGTGGAACAGCTGAGCCTTTGCGCCCCTCCTAAGAAAAGCTATGCTCTCTCAACTTCTGCTGCGACAATAGACCTTTTCTCTTCACCCTCCCTTCCCGCGTCACTTAGCTTTCTCTGTCCCCCCTCCCTGCCAAACCCCATGCGGCACAAGTTAACTTCCTTTTCTGGAGCTGGCGGCAAGAGGCCAAGTGCCTCCTTCCAGTGCTAGCGGCTTAAGGGCACCTGCTCCTCCTCTCCCCTTTTATTCTTTTCCCCACCCCAGAAAACTGGTATTAGATTCCAGGTGTCTTTGCTCCTGCCCTCTCCTGGGGGCAGGCATGGAATCCAAGAGACCAGATTTTTTTAGCTACACTGTGGTTGGTTTATCTCCCAGTTTTGGGAGGTAAATCAGCCAAGAGCGTGCCACTCCCAGATCTGTCTTTTTCACCCTTCAATATCTAAGGAAAAGAAACTTTTGTTCCAGTTCCTTCTCATCTGTCCTCTTTTTCTGAGTTGGCTTAAAGGTTAATTGGGAGCTTTCTCTGGTTTGACATGTACATTTGATTGTCTAATCATTTGAAGTAGTTCTTGTAAAAAGTTTATGAGGATTGTTTCGGATGATAAGACACTGGCATCAAAGTTTTTACAGAGCCACACTGAGCAGAATGGGAGCGGAATCTGGGTGCTGATGTTTCATCCTTCACTTTTGTGTCGAATTGCCAAAATCTGTGGTTACAGTGGACATGCTTCTTTCTTAACTTGGGTGTGTGTGGATTTTCTCTGTCACATCTGAGCTTTAGGAGGTGCTCCAAGTGTATTCACAGCACAATGTATTAAAAAGTATTTTTGTATATTTAACGTGTTTGCGTTTATTTTGCTTTTGTGGTGCCCTGAGATCTATGATAAAGAATAGGAAAGAAATACTTTTAAAAATAAACAGTGCCTAAAGGCCTGGATGTACCTTCCTTCCCCACGTAAGGCTGTGCTTTTGAAGTATGGGGAATATTTGTACACTGGAGCCTAGTAAGAGTGCATTCTTTCCAGAATGGGGAAGAAATCAGGCTGTGGATAGTTAATCTGTAAAACTCTATTTCAGCTCCTTGCTGGTTAGCATGAGAGAACATAACTAAACTGTTAAAGGCCTCTCTAGTGCAGCATCTCTGTTTTTCTTCATTGGCCAACTAAGTGCCTCTGAGATGTCCATAATCATGGCCTGAAGTCAGTGGCCCATTGTTTCCTCCCCGTAAAGTGACACTGAGACATACTGCCTTTGAAACAAGGATATAACTACCCATCATGCTGAATAGCTTTATCCTTAATAACTTTGTTTACTTACTAGTTCTGCGTAAGTCCTAATTATTCCTTAGTGACCTCAGGATGTTGTATATTGAGGTTGTTCTTATTTGAGCCTGACAACAATCCTGTGAGGTAGCTCAGGCTGAGAGAAAAAGAAGGTGACACAGTTTCATGGCCCATGGCGAGGAGTAGAACCTGGAACTCCCAAGGCCCAGTCCAACACTGGGTCTGTAATTTGTCTAATCCATTTTCAGAGCTTTCTGAGCTAGGGGATTTGCATTTTGAGGCAGTGAATCCTGTAAATGGTGCATTCTAAAATCCTTTTTTTCCCCTGTTGTCTTGAATCTCTGGCTGTTTGCGTTCATTGGATAACTGTGCACTCTGCTATTATGAGTTGGAGAGATTTTCTTCTGCCCTGCCCACTTCTCTGCACCATGCATGCCCTCTATCCAGTGTCTCCTCATGGAGGGTTCTGTGTGACTGCTGTTGACCCCTTTTCCTTCCTTCCTCCCCCTCACCCAATCAGGCATCTGGTGTAGCTGTTTCCGATGAAGTTATCAGGATTTTCAATGACATGAAGGTGCGCAAAACTTCCAGCCCGGAAGAGGTGAAGAAGCGCAAGAAGGCAGTCCTTTTCTGCCTGAGTGATGACAAGAAGAGTATCATAATAGAGGAAGGGAAGGAGATCCTCGTGGGGGATGTGGGGTGTACTATCGATGACCCCTACCTGCATTTTGTCAAGATGTTGCCTGATCGTGACTGCCGCTACGCTCTCTATGACGCCACCTATGAGACCAAGGAGAGCAAAAAAGAGGACCTTGTCTTCTTCTTCTGGTAAGAGCTCTCAAAACCATCCTAGAATTGCAGCCAGGTCATCCCCTCATTTTCACTGCATCTATTTTCAGTACTTGCTGCACCCCTCTAGCTGCTTATAAGTGCCTAACTATAGCTGATGAATGAGGTTCTGGTTCATTTGTAACTCTTCCCTCGAGACGTCTTTCCTTGGCTCGCAACTGTGGTTTGCTTCTGAAGATCAGACTAAGACAGCTGGACCACCTACTTTTCTTCCACCCCTGCCTGAACCACCCCCGTCAGGTGCCTGTTGAACCTTTTCCTGTTTCATGAGCCGCTTTTCTTTGGTAGTGTCCTACCACTTAAATGAAATCTCCTGGATTGCAGAGGTTCTTTGGAACAAAGGCTGTTCCTACTTCATAAAGATCTGTGAATGAGTGTGGAGAACATGTGGTTCTCCAGATGTTGAAGTGCAGCTCCCGAGTGGCCCTAGCCAGAGTAGGTAGTGGTTGGAGACAGTGATGTTGCAGTCCCAACATTATTTTGGTGGTAGCATATTCCCCATCTTAGGTTTTCAGTCTAGCAGTAAATAACTGGCCCTGGGTAAGAGAGAAGACATGGATTTTAAGCAGAACTGAGAACTGTGAGTTCCTTAGTTTTTTGTATAATAAATATTGAATTCCTTGATGGTGCACTCTTGCTTCTCAGGAATTAGAAAGTAAATGTGGAATATATAACTGAGCCATCCTTCTCACAGCACAGAGCATACTGAGTAGTGCTGTTAGGTTCTCTTATTTCAGGTAAAGCGTGTACTCCCATTAAGACACCTTTAAGAGTGCTTAAAGCTATGGTGCTCACATGCATGCACTTTTCCCCTCCTCCATGTGGCAAGTCTGACGAAGGGAATGGAAAGCAGTTGTGTAATAGTTGCCTTTGTACACAATGACACAAGAATGCAATAATGGAACCACTAGTGTTGAGTGAGGAGTACGGACAACCCAAGAATTGGAAGGTAGGAGGTGCCTGTATGCTGGAAAGTCAGTTCTCAAACTGGTACTGATTCCCGTTGGAATCCCTGTTTAAAAGATTACACTGATATCTCTCATTAAGTATAGTTGAGAGCCATTAACATGGGGGAGTCTGTGCTTTGACTCTCAGAAGTTCCAGACAGCTTAGTAAGGGATTGTGGACATCTGAGTCCAAGACGCTAAAGTCCGGAGAATGAACTGGGTCTCAGAATTTCTTACTGCCTTCTCCTTCTGCTGTTGTTGTGCCATAACGACCCCATGTTATGCACCTCTTCATAGTTGTTTGTCTCCTTTGAGCTGTGCCAATCTATTCTCCCCTTGTGGAGGCTGGTAAAGGAATATATTTGCTGGGTGAGCTTGGCCCAGCTCCTGGTGCTGAAGTGATTGTTTTGTCTTCTCGCAGGGCGCCTGAGTCTGCACCCCTGAAGAGTAAAATGATCTATGCCAGTTCTAAGGATGCCTTGAAGAAGAAACTTCCAGGTGAGAGCTGGCATGAGGGCTTGCTGCACAGGGGTGGGAGGGAAGAGGGGCTGGGCTTGCCTGCTCCTCCAGCCTGCGTCTTGATTCTGAGACTGTGATACTCATCCTAGGGAGCATGTGAATACGCCTGGGTGCTGACTAACCACAGCCCATTTACATACCTGAGATTAGTGGGCTGGATCTCCAGCACCTTGCCAACAGTCAGCCTTTGGTTTAGTCAGCAGTATGGAATGGGCAGCATAATGCTTTAACTGCTTGTCTTCTGTGTGGTGTTCAATTTTGCAAAATGCTTTTATTTGGTGCTTGCCCCTCCGCAGCCACCCTCACAGTTGGAGAACCTGAAACTGAGAGAAGTAGCTGCCACTGTCACAGCGTGTGTGTTCGTTCCCATCTGTATTAATTTCCCCCCGCCCCTCCAAAGCAAGTACAGTTAGCCATCCACATTTGTGGGTTTGACTTTCATGGGTTTGATTATCTAAGAACTTTTCCACCCTATGCTCCCCCTACTTCATGCACTTCTTTTCTGGGGTTACCATCCCTCTTGGGCACCAGTCAGGCTGCTCAGCCATTTAGAAACCTGCTTCTGGTCCTCCTCCTCCCCCAGGGGCTGCCTAGCCAGCTAAGGACACATCACAGCCTGATTTCTCAGCACCTCAAACCTTCTCCTGATGCTCCCACACCCTCAAGGAAGGAAGTGGGCAAGAGAGGGGACGTCTAGGACTGCCATGCTGACTCACCCCCTTTCCCTTACCTGGTTTGGATGCTGTGCCTCAACCCCCTTCCCACAGAGACACACACACTTTGATATTTGCAATTTTTCCACTGTTGCAAGGGTCCTGTTACCTTAACCCTAGCAAATGTGGATCGCTGACTGTAGTCTCAAAATTAGCAGGAAATTGAAAACATGGTTGTGTTCTCTTGAGAGGCATTTGAGCATGGGTCAAAATATTTTGGCAAGAGTTGTGACCTGATGCTGGATTACAAATTCAACTTGGCCTGGCCACAGCGGATAATGGGATTTGTAGTCTAGGCTATCTGGAGGACGTAAGAATGTTGACTTCTGCATCAGGGACTTGCGTCACAGTTCTTTCCTGTTGAAATCAATAGGACAAAGCTAGTCATGACTTTAAACATTTGATTGCTTCAAAGAAGATTAAAACACTAAAATAGGATTTATTTTAGCCTGGCTACAGTCATGTATATAAAGTTGGAATTGTGTAACTCACTTAGGTTTTGAACTGCAAGTCCTAGCATTCCTCACAATTAGCTATACTGGCATAGGCTTTTGGGAGTTGCAGTTCAACAGTATCTGGAGAACTGCACAATTACTCTCATTATATATCCGAATGCCCTCATATATTTTAGACTACAGTGATTTATCATTTGTCATCAGCATGACCATTGTTTGGGGATATTGGGAGTTGTAGTCTAAAGTATCTGGAGGAAGCCTGTTGTAAGTGTGCTGGTACAACCAGGTAGTGAAGTCAGAACTGACCTCACAAGATGCAGAAGTTTGGATTCAGATGAACCGAGTTTCACTGGGACATCACCTGGTCCTGAGGAACTTGGCTTGCTGACTCCTATAAGCAAAGGCATGGTTGATATTTGTCTGGGCCATCTGCATGTCTTTTTCTGCCCCACCAAATCCTTTCTCCATCCCCATCTCTTTTTTGCCGCCACCTTCTCTTCCACACCAGAGCAGCTGCCTGAAAACAAGATGCTGAACTGTATCCATGTCCAAAACTGGTAGCCCTGCCCCAGTATTGTGCAACTTGCCCTTTCGCATCAACTCTGTCTAATACTGACATGCCATTTTTGCCAGGTCACTTCAGTCTCTGCATCTGGACTGAAGCTTATCAGACAGAGGATGGCGTTGGATGCTGTGAACTAGAAACAGTGTGGTGTGGCAGTCCATCCTTTCCTCTGCTTTTGGATGCTCCAAAATGTGGGGAAGGGCCTCATTTCGTATCTTATCCATAGCACCTTGCTGTGATGCAACCCAGCTATGCTGGAAGCTTCCCATGATTAGAAATATGGATGGAGAAGGGGTTCACATTAGCCTGCTTTTTCAAGGCATGTACATACCTTTCCCATCATTGAGGAGAATCTGCAAGCAGCTGGATTTTTTTTGCTGCTTCTTTGAATTGTACATAAATTTCACAATGGCTGTCTGTGAAACGTGTACCCAGGCATACTTCACTTATTGGGTAGAATTCATGCAAAAGTGTGTACGTTAGGGCAGCAACATATTAAAGTGGGTTACAATTTCCTATGTGAGAAGGGGAGAAAATGCCAACAGTATTGTAACACAGGCTGTGACGATGGTGGAAAGAATATGCAGAGACACCCAATAAGGCAGAGCTTTCCAAACTGTGACATGTCCCTTGGCTGCCCTCGGCCAAGGAAAACCCCAGCGAGGGTGACCCCTGTCACTGCTGACCTGGACTGAGGAAGACCCCAGCGAGGATGGCAGCGGTAGGCTGGGCCAGGCTGGGGTGGAGAGGCTGCCTCCACTTACTGAATTACTGTGTCGCGAAATGATACAGGTCTAAAAAGTGTGTCATCAACATGAAAAGTTTGGAAAGCTCTGCAATAAAGTCATGAGAGATAGGTTTTTACATCTCTAGCTACAAGTTGCTGAGGTTGGGTTGATAAGAGGTGTGGTGGCTTGGTAGATCAAATGCGGCTCATTTTTGAAGATCAGAAGTAGATATTAAAGAAGAGGTAGTGAAAATGAGGGCCCTCTCTGTATTGTATGATTGCAACTCACGTCCCCATCTAATGACCAGGGATTCTGGGAATTTCAATCCAGCAGTATCTGAAGAGCCCTGTGTTTCCTGTTTCAAAGGATGGGCCACTTCCTTCCCCTCTCTTTTCATTTGAGCTTGTTCCCTCTCCTCTGGATGGTGTTGCAAATATTTTTCAGCCAGCCTCTGTGGGAATGGACTTGGTGATTGGGATGGCTGACTGACAGTCATTCACCCCCTGTCTCTTCCACTTACAGGGATCAAGCACGAAATGCAAGCGAACTGCTTAGAGGAAGTGAAGGACCGCTGCACCCTGGCAGAGAAATTGGGGGGCACTTGCGTCATCAGTTTGGAGGGCAAGCCCGTGTGAGCCTTCCCTTCCCCCCCCTGTCGTGCCAGCGTTTCCGGAGCTTCCATGTTAATGGCCCTGTGCTACCATTTGGGGGGTCGGTGGGCGGGATGTGGGGTGGGTTTTCCTTTTTAGTTACGTTTCGGTTTTCTGCCTTCTCATCTTTATCCCCCCTCTGGTGCTCCCCTCCTGTTTAAAAAATAATAATAATGATAATAAAGTAAAAAAAAGAAGCGGCTGCCCCCAACTTTGCAGCTGCTGTTGAAACTTGCCAAATCAGCTACAGCTTTTTCTCCCCTCCCTTTTTCCAAGCCCAGCTTTCAAGGCCACATTCCTTGGGGGGCTTCCACTCCTTGGCTGCCTCCTTTCCCCGTGGGACCATCTGCTTCCTCCATTCCAGCTGCGGGACCACTCTGGAACAGGGATCCACTCCTGGCCAAGGCTTGGGCAGGGGGTTGTATTTTAAAGGCTGGGGGGAGGGTCAAGCAGGGCCCCTCTAATTCCAGAATTAGTCCACGATTCCCACTGTGTAAATTTTTTTTATTATTATTATTGGTCTCTCCGTATGTGTGTTTTGGAAAACCATGTGGAATGGCAGCTGCGTTCCTAGCCCCCCTCCCCTTGCCCAATTTCCTTTCTTAACTGCCATAGTGGGTTTGTGCTTGTCTGTAGTACTGTGTATAAATGAAATATTGTGGAGAAAGTTGCACCCATCTCAATGTTGGGGGTAGAATTAACAAAAAAAAATTAAAATAAGATATGGAAGCAGCACCAATTACCTTCAATAAAAAAAAAATAATGCTACCTTTTGTGTGTCAGTCTTTTGTCACCCAAGCTTTGAAGGCTAGATGTAAGGTTTGTACATACTATACTAGATGCCAAGATACTAAAATGAAATTCCAGCGTGTTGTAGCGGCTTGAATGTTGACCTATGATCCTGGAGACCAGGATTCAATACCCTGCTTAGCCATGGATGCTTAGAATCATAGAAATGTAGAGTTGGAAGAGACCCCAGGGGCCATCCAGTCGAACCCCCTGCCATGCAGGAACACCCTCAAAGCAATCCGTTGGACAGATGGCCACCCAGCCTCTGCTTAAAAGCCTCCAAGGAAGGAGACTCCACTACACTCCGAGGCAGCATATTCCACTGCTGGACAGCCCTGACTGACGTTCAAATGGAATCTCCTTTCCTGCAGCTTGAATCCATTGCTCCTTGTCCTGGTCTCTGGAGCAGTAGAAAACAAGCCCTCTCCTTCCTCTACGTGGCATCCCTTCAAATATTTAAACATGGCTATCATGTCCCCTCTTAACCTTCTCTTCTGCAGACTAAACATCCCCAGCTCTCTAAGTCTCTCCTCATAGGACTTCATGGCTTCAGGGCCCCTCACCATTTTGGTCGCCCTCCTCTGGACTTGCTCCAGCTTGTCGGCATCCTTCTTGAATTGGGGTGCCCAGAACTGGACACAGGATTCAAGATGAGGTCTAACCAAAGCAGAGTAGAGTGGTGCCTGCTGGGCAACCTAGGGCATGTTGCACACTCCCAACTCCAGAAGACCTGATAGGGTTGCCGTAAGTCAGAAACAACTGGAAGGCACACAGAAACAAGGTGCTACAATATTCCTTTTACTTGTGTGGTGAGAAGAGCAAACTGCTGAAATATTGTCATATACAGGCCCACTAAACGAGAATCTTTTTTGCTGTAACAAAATCCTGTTCGTCAGTTTTTGGGAAGGGAAATAACGCTTTATGCAAGTGTCTCCTCCTTTGAACATACTTCCACGTGTCTGTTTTCGAGGCTCACCAGGTTATTCCCCCCGACACTTGCCCACATCCGTCAAACTTTCTTATTTAAACTCTTTGGGGAATCTGAGATAAACAGCCGCAGTTAATTATTCTGCACTGGTTGTGAAGGTACATTTGTGTGTCCGTTTTCCTCAGAGGTGTCACTGGTAGATGACCTTTTAAAGTTTAGCAGAAGAACATTACAATGCATGACTTCCCAAATTACGGCACGGGGCTTCCCGGTTGGATTTGTCTCGCTGCTGAGCTCAGTTAATGCTTAACTGAGCACTGTTGGGCTGGAAAATCTCACAGCAAATTTAAGCTGAAACTACTTCCCTGTTAAGCTAAAATATGCAAGCTTTCAAGTTTCACTGAAGGTTTTGCTTAATGGAAGAATTCGGTCATGTTCTTTTGCCCAAGGCGGAATGAAGCCACCCGCTTCCTTATTTGTAAGTCGGGCGCAGGCAGGAGGACTCGCAGTGCTTTTGAAATAACATCCATGCTTGGACTTTGGTCAGTTTGCTGTGGCCTCTGTGTGTGCGCGTGCGTGTGTGGTGTAATCACAGTGAACGCGTCTTGCGCCTTTGTTTAAATAAGATTTCTGAGATGGAAACCTCAAGAAGGTTTGCATTTCTCGAAATGGAAAAGGACACACGGGGAGAAGTGAAGGTGTGGGCAGCCAGCTCTATTTGAGTTCTCCGGGACTCAATCATCATTGGCTATACCAGTTGGGGCTGATGGAAGCTATTGTCTAAATCAGTGTGCCACCTTCCAGGCCCAACTAGTCCGAACCCCTTTGCCCTGCAAAGCACTCTGGAGAGATGACCACCCGAACTGTTTAAAGACCTCAAAGGATGGTGGGCCCATCGCCAAACAGCTATTTCAGTAAAGAAATGCTTCCTGATGCTTCAGTGGAATCTCTTCTTGTCATTCGCTTGTGGGACTATATCTCCCATCAGCCCTCACCAACTTCTCGAGGACCATTAGTTGCCTATCCCCTTGGGTTTGGCCTGAATTTCTACATTCTGATTTGAAGACAGTCTTTGCTGCAACCAAGGAGCAATTTCCTGGGAGTAGGAGCTGTTTGGCACTGGAACTGATCATAGAATCATAGAAATGTAGAGTTGGAAGAGACCCCAGGGGCCATCCAGTCCAACCCCCTGCCATGCAGGAACACCCTCAAAGCACTCCTGACAGATGGCCATCAAGCTTCTGCTTAAAAACCTCCAAGGAAAGAGACTCCACTACACTCCGAGGCAGCAGATTCCACTGCCGGACAGCCCTGACCGTCAGGAAGTTCTTCCTGAGGTTCAGGTGGAATCTCCTTTCCTGCAGCTTGAATCCATTGCTCCTTGTCCTGGTCTCTGGAGCAGCAGAAAACAAGCCTTCTCCCTCCTCTACTTGACATCCCTTCAAATATTTAAACATGGCTCTCATGTCCCCTCTTCACCTTCTCTTCTGTAGACTAAACATACCCAGCTCTCTAAGTCTACCCTCATAGGGCTTCATGGCTTCCAGGCCCCTCACCATTTTGGTCGCCCTCCTCTGGACTTGCTCCAGCTTGTCAATATCCTTCTTGAATTGGGGTGCCCAGAACTGGACACAGTATTCAAGATGGGGTCTAACCAAAGCAGAGTAGAGTGGTACCAGTACCTCTCTCGATCTAGACACCATACTCCTATTGATGCAGCCGAGAATTGCATTGGCTTTCTTGGCCGCCGCATCACACTGCTGACTCATGTTCAGCTTGTGATCTATGAAGACTCCCAGATCCCTTTCACACATACTGCTATCCAGCCACGTGTCCCCCATCCTATATTTCTGTATTCCATTTTTTCTACCTAAGTGTAGGACCTTACACTTCTCTCTGTTGAATTTCATTTTATTCGCCTTGGCCCAGCTCTCCAACCTATCCAGGTCATTTTGAATTTTGATCCTGTCCTCCGGCGTATTAGCAACCCCTCCCAATTTGGTATCATCTACACTGATCACCTACACTGTGTTGGACTTGCTTTTACTTGTTTATTGACACTTATATTCTGCCTTCCACTGAGCTTAAGGTGGCCTATTTGGCTCTCTTCTTTACTTTACCAACACAATAACCTTGCAAGGTAGGTCAGGCAGAGAGAGAGACTGGCATAAATTCATCTACAGGTGTCATGGCTGAGTCAGGCTGGAGCACGAGTTGCAGAATTCCAGCTGAACACGAATACCACCACACTACCCCTCCTTTGGAAGCTTTTAGAACAAAGATTGCACAAGTTGCCCTAAGGGATGCTGTCGCAGCCAATTTCCTACATCAACTGGATGGTAGAGTGGGGAGACATTTGGAAGGCATGACCTTTGAAGTGGGCCTTAATGATTCTCAGCTTCGGAGAAGGAAATGGCCTTTTTTTAAAAAAGTTGCAAAATGCAAAAGTTGACCCCCCCAAAATATAATGTTCTTGGAATGTTTCATGCTCTTGGGGAAAAAATGGTTGAATTATTTGGTCTTCAAGGTGAGAATGAAACAGATTCACATTCCTCGCTGGGACTTGCAATTCAGCCCTATCTGGAGACCTGCAATATTCCCTATCCCCTTTCCATCAGTGTTGTTGGGATTCGAACCTGGGACCGACTCAGCCACCTTCCTGCGGTGGAGGCCGAGGTTCTTGGCGGCACGCTCTTTCCCGGGTGTGTCCGGTCTAATCACCTGGGTTACGCCAAGAGAGACCAAAGTCCTGGGTGGGGCTCCCCGTCGGGAGTGAAGTCATTGGGTCCTCTAAGCTGAGTCACATCGGCTCTGCCTTCCTTTTCAACCGGCAGATTCGACGGCTGTTAAATTGGCAGAGCCACTGGGCATCGCTTGGAAGAAAAGCAGGCCTGGCGCTTCCCACTTAGCCAAGGCCAATATTGTGGATATGATTTCCACAAGGTCCCAAATTCAATTTATTCTCCAAGTTTGCCTCTCAGCTTTTCCCCAGCATATTCAAGGGGGCATCCCAGTCTCTTTCTGTCTCCTTTTCACTGCTTTATCATCACACAACCCTTTGATGTGTCTTTGATGTGTCTTCCTGCATGGCAGAAGGGGGTTGGATGGATGGCCCCTGGGGTCTCTTCCAACTCTAGGATTCTAGGAGTGTATACCCTAGAGTTGGAAGAGACCCCAGGGGCCATCCATCCAACCCCCTTCTGCCATGCAGGAAGACACATCAAAGCATTCTCAACAGATGTCCATCCAGCCTCTGCTTAAAGAAGGAGGAGACTCCACCACTCTCCATTGAGGCAGCAGATTCCACTACCGGACAGCTCTGACCGTCAGGAAGTTTTCTCTGAGATTTAAGTGGAATCTCTTGTAGTTTGAAGCCATTGCTCCTTGTCCTAGTCTCTGGAGCAGCAGAAAACAAGCCCTCTCCCTTCTTGACACGACATCCCTTCAAATATTTCAGCAAGGCTATCGTGTCCCCTCTTAACCTTCTCTTCTGCAGACTAAACATCCCCAGCTCCCTAAGCCCTTCCTCATAGGGCTTCATGGCTTCCAGACCCTTAACCATTTTGGTTGCCCTCCTCTGGACATGCTCCAGCTTGTCAATATCCTTCTTGAAGTGAGGTGCCTAGAAGAGGACACAGGATTCCAGATGAGGTCTGACCAATGCAGAATAGGGTGGCACCATTACCTCCCTTGATCTAGACACCGTACTCCTATTGATGCAACCCAGAATGGCATTGGCTTTCTTTGCTGCCGCATCACACTGCTGACTCGTGTTCAGCTTGTGGTCCACCAAGACTCCTAGATCCCTTTCACACAGACTGTTAAGACCAGGCCAAGAGAGAGAGAGAGAGGCAGGGCTCTCCCACGTCTCAGACCAACTAGGGATGGGCAAAGAGCAGAATGTTTTCTCCAAATTGTGGTTGCCATGTGCCTTTCCAATTTATGGTGAGCCTAAAGTGAACCTATCATGGGGTTTTCTGGGGCTGAGAGTGTGTGACATGCTCAAGGTCATCTAATAGATTTCCATAGCCGAAAGAGGAAATCAAACCCTATGCTTTTTGCATAGAATGCAACTCGCAAGCATGCAACTGCTCGACTCAGCTTGCTTTCTGATCCTATACGAAGTTTGTTCATTAATGGTATCGTACCCGATCCAAGGAACCCAGAAGAATCCTCCCCACAACCCTGTAAGGTAGGCTTGGCGGCATATATGTGTGTGAATGAGTGAGCTGGATGTGTGCAGACACAACACCTCAGTAGTTGGCACATACAGTTTTAGTTTCATTATATATTTTTATGACGAGGCTGTTTTCTGCATTTACTGGTGGGGAAGGCAGGAAGTCTGTTTGAATCAGCACGGCGTGTAACAGAACCATTTGCTCTGAAGCTGATCCGATGGTTTTGCAACGGTTGTTAACCGGCATTACTCACAAATCGGTCTATGTGCGTGCGCATGTGTGAGTCAGAGGGAGAGAAAAAGAGAGGTAATAAAGCTGTGTTTAAATATTTGCCCTGTGCCGTGGTCAGGGGTTGCCTTTTTCTACGGATCTGGATGCGGGAGCCAGGGGAGACATTTTTGTAAGAGAAAAGTTTCTCCAACTTTCCTTTCCAGAATCGAAGCGACTTTCTAGAGCCAAGTTTCTGCCTCGGGCCTCCTCAAAGAGGACTAGTTTCCTGGGGGACATTTTGAAAGACGTTTCTCTGTCCTCCCCTCGGCACTAAATTGAACATTTTGTGGTTAAGGAGTTGCAACCTTTCTCTTGGTTTCTACTGCTGATGACGCAGACAGGGCTTTGTTCTCGATTGCTGAAGGCAGAAGGCCGTGCCTGGTTTTGTCAAACGAATCCTGCAACGGCTGTTGCTCAATTTTCCCCTGGTACCCACATGGAGGATATTTTTTTCCCATTTAAAAAGGGGCCTCTGAGCATGTGCAGAGTTCCTTTACCACAAAATGGGACACGGGTGTCAGACTTCCAGCCGAGAGGCTCCAAAAGGAGAAAAGGAATCGGATGCAACCTTTAAGACTGGTTTTTATTTTAGCGTGGGCTTTTGTAGACGTCAGTCCACTGTGTCAGAGTGGGCTGATATTAATATTAATATTATGGCAGGGGGTTGGACTGGATGGCCTCTGGGGTCTCTTCCAACTCTACATTTCTATGATTCTAGGATTCTATGATTAAAGCCTCAGATTATTAAGCCTAATTATGCAGTTGTCGGAAAGGGATAAGATGGAATTGGATCCAAAAAGATGCAGACCGCGACCCTCCGATGAGCAAAGATAATTGCTTTGAGATATATTATGTATATTAGTATTAAAAACCTTCTCAGAGAAGCTTTTATCCCCAAGGAAACTAACTTTTGATCAGCAGATTTTTTTTTTGCTTCTGTACATTAATACTAACTGAATGCAATAAAGGATTTTAAAAATCTTTATCACATTGCACAGCCCTATGAAGATTTAGGGTGATGCTCATAATTGGGATTTTTCTGGATCCCTATTACCTTCTGTCCAAGCCTCACAACCCCTTTAAGTAGGTTTTATAACCTGAAGTTGTAATATTGCATCTGGAGAAGTGGATTCATATCCACCAAAGCTTATGCCAAGCTAAAAACCCATTAGTCCAAAAGATCGGGCTAGATTCCTCCCCACTTTTCCTTCCTCCTTTTTATGCTGCAACAGACTGACATGGCTTCTGCTCCGAAAACTAGCAAGAAGATCCTAAAATATCTAAGTGTAGACGTTTCCAAAGGGATAGCCGCATCAGCCTCTTGCAGCAAAACAACGGAGAGTCCCATGGATCCTTAAAGCCTAATAAATGTGTGATTTTTAAGGTGCTACAGATCTTCTTTGTGCTTCAAAAACAAGAGTTGGCTGCAGGATGGTGTGAATATAACATGTGTGTTCATGCAACAGAAGGTGACACATTCCTTCCACCCCTAAAATGGGTTGCCTGCATGCATGTCCTCTGCTTAAACATTTCCCTTCTTTTGTCCAGAGTTATAACCTCCCCAGTAAAAGCTGTCCGGACCTTTAAGACCTTTTTGCAATTCAGGATCAACAAAGGAAGGAAATGATGAAGTCACGCAAGAGATTTAAAAAATTGTGTTCTGCTGCCCTCTCTAGGAACTGCTGTGACAAGGCACTTCAAAGTTGGTACGAAAGTTGGATATTAATCTTTTAAAGTGTTTGATCTGTGCAATCTCTGCGTGTGTCCCTACCTTCAAGTTGCCAGTGAATTTCACAGGGCAACAGTTCTTAACCTATCGCCTCTGGATCCCCGGTGGGCCATTATGTCCTCGCAGGGGGGTCTGCAAAAGCTTGAAGAATTCATAGAATCATAGAGTTGGAAGAAACCACAATGGCCATCAAGTGCAACCCCATTCTGCCATGCAAGAACACACACTCAAAGCACACCCGGCAAATGGGCCTTCAGCCTCTCTTTAAAAACCTCCAAAGAAGGAGACTCTACCACGCGTTGTCAGGAAGTTCTTCCTGATGTTTAGATGAAATCTCGCTTGAATCCATTGCTCTGTGTCCTAGTCTCTGGAGCAGCAGAAAACGGGCTAGCTCCATCTTCAATATGACATTCAGGTGTTTAAACATGTCTTCTCTTCTGCAGACTAAACATCCCCAGCTCCCGAAGCCGCTCCTCACAGGGCTTCAGGGTTTCCAGATCCTTCACCATTTTGGTCACCCTCCTCTGGACACGCTCCAGGCTTGCCGATATCCTTCTTGAATTATGGCCCCCAGAACTGGACACACTTTTGCAGCTGGGGTTTGACCAAAGCAGAAAAGAGTGGCAAATGCTGTGAGAGGCATTATTTGCACAAACTTTATATTACAATATCCCAGACCATGTGTGCATTTAATTATTTCTCCCTCCTCTCCAAATTTGAAAACCCCTGAGAAACAACTTTAAATAAATATTTGATGTATTTTAGGGTTTTAAGGCTGGAGTTACATCTTGGTGGTCCGTGGCAACAAAAGATGTTTTTATTTTGGTGGTAAAGAAAAGGTCAAGAACCACTGGTAAGGTTTTCACAGGCAAGGAATAGGCAGAGGTGGTTTTGCCAGCTCCTCATTCTGAAATATAGCCAAAAGCATCTGGGTTTTAGTGGCGGTCTCCCATCCGAGTGCTAACCAAGGCTGACCCTGCTTAGCTTCCAAGATCAGGTGTGATCTGGTGCCTTTAGAAAGAACAAAATCCAGGAAGCTTTTGGCTAAGCCAAACTGGAGGCAAAGGATTTTAAAACAACGTAGGCAGGAAGCTTGTAGCTAATCCAAACTAGGAAGGCAAAGGATTTTGAAACAAGGTTTTTGGTTTATACAGTTACAAAAAAAAAGGAAAGAAAATACAAACAAAGGTAGAAATGTTGGAGAATTGAACAAAAACGCCAAGATGAACAAAAGGCTACTTTTAAAATACATTTATGGCAATATGATGGCTAGAGCAAGATTGGGAATCGGGACTCGTCAAGATGGCAAAACTTATTAATAAGAAAGATGCAAGCTAGGCATCGTTGCCACATTTTGCTTTTGCCCAAAGTCAAAAGTAGAGCTGTTGCAACAGGGGAAAAATATGGTCCCTTTAACTGCTGTTTTATTTTATTTTTAAACTAAAGTTGGAACATCAGCATTAACTTTAATTCCAGAAAGAAGTTATTAAACAATTCGCCGAAAGAGGAGCTAACGCATATTTACATTTCCCGGCTGGTTCTTTAGCCAAAGCCTCATTTTGCTGCATTTTTCTCCGAAACTATTTCTAGTTTTATGTTAGCCCTTTGGAGCCGCGGAGTTACGATGTTTAGATCACAAGCTTCCAGCGGCTTATTTTAGTTCGCGATCAGAATAGGATAGTTTGGTTAATTCCAAGGTGAAAGGATTTTTAGAACAGCAAGGAGTCTGGGCGGCTTGGAAGGGAGCTGGTTTTCTACACCATAGGGCCTCGTCCAGGAAACTAGGGCCATTTCCGCACTGGGCTGTTATAGCGCGATGATTCCACTTGCAACATCCTATGGAATCCTGGGGTTTGCACTTTCGGGAGGGGCCGTCCGGCCCCTCCCGAAACTGCAAACCCCAGGATTCCATAGGATGTTGCAAGTGGAATCATCGCGCTATAACAGCCCAGTGCGGAAATGGCCTAATTTTTGAAGCTCTTTTAATGCTGGAGATTTTGTGGGGATCCACAGAAGAAAATTCAAGACATGAGGTGGGCAGGTAAAGGGATGAGTCAAGTAGGAGATTTTGTTCTGGCACTGTTTTAGGAGGAGACGTTTTACTAAAAGCATAGAATCACAGAGTTGGAAGGGGCTCAAGAGGCCATCCAGCCCAACCCCTTTCTGCTCAGTGCAAGAAGTCCAGATAGAAAATCCATAGCCAGACTCTTTTTGAACGCATCCACAGAAAAGAACCCACCACCCAGTAAGGATCACAGCTCATATTTAAAGAGAGTCACAGGCCATTTCCACACTACACTGTTATAGTGCGATGATTCCACTTTCAACCTCCCATGGAATCCTGGGGTTTGCAGTTTAGGGAGGGGCATTTAGGATTCTCCGCCAGAGAGCTCTTGGGCCTCAGGAAACTCCAAACCCCAGAATGCCACAGGGTGTTGAAAGTGGAATCATAGCACTATAAGAGGGCAGTGCAGAAGGAAGGCCCATAGTGTGACCTGAACCCCCCTGAGCTGCATCTTGCATTCTCTGCCGCCAGCTGGCGCCCTTTTCATCACTCCAAACAATCCTTTGGTTCCCAAACTGATCCAGAGAGCGAGAAAGAGGGACTCTACTTCTGGAAACGTTTCACTGTCTTATTTGTTCTCACACGCTGTTCTTTTCCTAGCGTTTGCACCCGCTTTCCCCCTTTTGGGGTGAGGGCCTCTCTCCTCTGCTCTGCCATATAGCCAAATAGACCTTCATAGCAGTATATTGTTTGTTGGGGCATGCATTAAAATCATTTCCAACCCGTGGGCAAACCCATTGCATGGTTTTCTAGGGCTGAGAGTATGTGATGGGCCCAAGGTCATAGAATCATAGAGTCATAGAATCATAGAAATGTAGAGTTGGAAGAGACCCCAGGGGCCATCCAGTCCAACCCCCTGCCATGCAGGAACACCCTCAAAGCACTCCCTTGGACAGATGGCCATCCAGCCTCTGCTTAAAAACCTCCAAGGAAGGAGCCTCCACTACACTCTGAGGCAGCCGATTCCACTGCCGGACAGCCCTGACCGTCAGGAAGTTCTTCCTGAGGTTCAGGTGGAATCTCCTTTCCTGCAGCTTGAATCCATTGCCCATTGTCACCCAGGGGGGTTCCATGGATGAGCAGGGAATCAAACTCTAGTCTCAAGGGTTGTAACCCAATGCTCAAACCACTACGCTATACTACCTTCCTGCAGCATATTACACAGAACCTGAATGGCCAAGATGCTAGGGCACGGGCTATATTTCATAGCTTTATAGGCACCCCCCCCTGTTCGGTGGCTCATTTTGCTCTTTTGACTGCTGTAAATTCTAGATACGTGCTGTACTTTCAATGCAGGGTCTGTTTGGTTGTCAGTCCTTCTCTTCTTGCCCACTTAGGGGAGGAAGGCAAGAAGAGAAGAACCAGCAAAAGACTGGATTCCATTTTTCAATCAATTCCACGTTTCTGGTCCTTCGCCTATCCAATAAACGGGGGACAATTGTACAGATCCATAGCTATATTGCAGAAATGCAACCCAACCCTGTTAGTGCGTTGGAAAGATACGTCTCAGGCCATTGGGAAGAGTGTTCCAATGCTCATCAAGTGCACTTAACGAGTACCACACATTTCTGATGTGCAGCCAGACCTCACATATTCTCATGCTTGTCAGGTGCCTGTGATGCGCGTTTCTCATGCTCCATGGGCACTTTCGATGCACATCGGGCGCTCCTGTGGCACACCAGGAATTCCTAGCCGGTGTCTGGATGCACACAGGGGGTGCCCTAAAGCGCACAGGTGCCCGTTGCCCATCAGGACTGCAATAAACAAGTCGCTCCACTGGCTGCCATTCTGCAATGTTATGTTGTAATGTCATTTCAGGTAAATACGGGCGTTGCAAAACTACTCAGTTCTAGTCAATTCTGGAAACTATGCCCTATGAGGAGCAGCTTAGGGAGCTGGGTATGTTTAGCCTGACGAAGAGAGGGTTAAAGAGGTGGCATAATAGCCCTGTTTAAATATTTGAAGGGATGCCATGTGGAAGATGGAGCAAGCTTGTTTTCGGCTGCTCCAGACACTAGGACATGGAGCAATGGATTCAAAAGACACAAAAAGAGATTCCATCTAAACTTTAGGAAGAACTTCCTAAAGAGCTGTGCAACAGTGGAATATGCTGCCTGGGAGTGTGGTGGAGTCTCCTTCTTTGGAGGTGTTTAAAAAAGAGTCTGGATGGCCATCCGTTGGGAATGCTTTGATGGTGTCTTCCTGCATGACAGAGGCTTGGACTCATGGCCTTTGTGGTCTCTTCCGGCTCTATGATTCTAGTTCCCACGCGAACCCCATGCTCAATTCCAGCCTGCAGTTTTGGCCTCTAAGAGATCTTTAGAGTTCCATTTGCTCTGTTTTGCCTTGATGATGCTCACGCACCGATCGCAGGGCTTTCATCTGCGTGGCCAACAGCTGCTAGGGTGGCATTTTCAATTCTTCCTTTGTTTATAAAACCCCCTCAAAACCTCCTCTGAGCATTTTGCTAGGGAACACAGATAACCATCTTGATTTCCATCCCTTTTCCAAAGAATTCTGCAAACTCAGCTCAGCCACATTCCAGAAGATCGGTCATGGAAGGGGGCCTCTCTCCCTCCCTCCCAGCGTGGGCTCCTCTAGATCACCTTTCCCTCACATGCATGCATGCACGCCACTGCACAAGCCGTCTCCAGAACTCCCATGCTCGCATTTGACACCAGACCACCCCTAAGCACAAACAATGCAAAGCCATTAAGGGAAGCCGGGAGAGCAACCCCTCGCCTCCCCTCAACATACCACCCAGCCCACACAGACAAGGGCTTTCTTTTCAGAGGTGTTCTGCAAATGCTTCTGCAGTGTTCTGGTGCTTCTGCAATGGAACGATTGTCGGAATTGACACATCTTATTTGCGCTCATTTTTCAGGTACGGTAGGTGTGTCCCACTTTCCAGAGGACAGTCCGCCGTGGCTGGCGCATGGGGAGGGGAGGCATCCAGAAGGAAGGTTGGTCTTCAGGGCCACCCCAGACCCCAAGGTTTACAAGCCAAAACCTGGACCTTGGTGATGGTCCTGGAGCTTTACACATTAAATACCAAATACAGCTGCTCACAGCTTGTTATTCAAACACTGAGACTAAGGCCATTGCCGCACTACACTGTTATAGTGTTATTATTCCACTTTCAACCTCTTGTGGAATTCTGGGGTTTGCATTTTCCTAAGGCCAAAGTGCTCTCTGGCTGAAACTTCTAAATGCCCCTCCCTAAACTACGAACCCCGGGATTCCATAGGATGCTGAAAGTGGAATAATAGCACTATAACGGTGCAGTGCGGAAAGGTCCTAACAGTAAGATTCCAGCCATGCTGTGGAAAGATCTCTCTGCTGCTGGAGGATCATCTGTTATCACAAAAATATAGATGACAAATGTTGATGATGTCAAGTTGTTAGGAATTTCCTGCCAAAAGCTTCAAACGAAGCACCCTGTGCCCCCCCGTCCCCACAGTTCCCCCCAAAGCAGACTAAAAGACCCTAGCTCTTAAAACACAACCCTCTAGAGAGAATTATTAAAACTGGAGCAAGAAAGGGGAGGCCAAAAGGCCGTTCCCTCTGCGATGGAATCGTGCAAAACCAAAGTCGGGTGGGTCGGGGCGCAAGGGTGGGAAGGAAGGAGAAGAAAACCATTTGTTCCCGAACTCAGGGAGTTATTCTATAAATCTATAACCTCATCCCTCCAACCCGCCGCTAAGGGAGCTTGGTCATGCCTCTGCGCTTATTCATTAATGTTCTTTCCTCCCAGCGCATGCTCCCCGACTCCCGTGACGTTATTTTGCAAAATATTAGCAATATTTGAGCTTGGGACATAAGGGCATTTTGTTCGAGGAACAAAATGTTTCCCTGGTTTTTTTTCCCCTATAGGTTTGAAATCATTCACGAATGCACAGAGGGGGGGAAAAAGCAGATACATCATGTCAAAGACGAACAGAATGGAACAAATTCCAAATGCTGCATTTCTTATAATTAGATGGAAGCCACGGTAATCCATAAAGCCTAGGCTAATGGAAAGGTCTTGCAAAGGTTCCCCATTTTCTTTTTCTTTTTTTCATCCAAGATGCTCAAGCTGTGATTTTGGCAAACCTTTAAAGCCCTTGGAAAGCCAGCAGGTATACTTTCTCCGAACTTTGGAGATCTTCAAGACAGCAAATAAGCCAGGTTTTCTCTAGCATCCTTTGGACTAGATTGATACTCACCAGTTGAATCAAAGGAAGGAATATTGCCCCCTGCTGTTGCTTTGTGCAATAACCACACAATGCACTTCAGTGCCCACAAAGGCTGTTTAATTAACACAGTTTCCAAGAACACAGCCTTGCATTGCACACTTCTGGCTTGGAACACACCACCATTGTCCTTTTTACCTTGGGATAAAAAAGAAGCAAGCAGTGGTAGGAAAGAGGCTCAAACGTGATTTATCCAATGCATTTGTCAGGGAAAGCAGAAAAGTTCTGGTATCATAGGACCTATTTTTCTTTCCTAAAAAGAAACTTAGTGAACAGGCGTGAGCCCGGAGTGCTTCAGAGAACAGGAAAGCACAAATTTAATTACATGATAACAGGAAATTTCCTAGTCTTAGGCTGGTTTTTCTCTTGATGCCTTTAGTTTTCAGTCCTTGGCTTGAAGAGCTAGGAATGGTATGTTGCAATTAAATAATAATAATAATAATAATAATAATAATAATAATAATAATAATAATAATAATAATAATAGTAATTGTTCCTGTTTTCTGCTGCTCCAGAGACTAGGACATGGAGCAGTGGCTTCAAACTTCAAGAAAAGAGATTCCATCTAAAAATTAGAAGGAATGTCCTGATGGTAAGAGCAGTTTGACAGTGGAATATGCTGCTGCCTGGAAGTGCGGTGGAGTCTTCTTCTTCAGAAGTTTTTAACTGAGGCTGAATGGCCATCTTTCGAGAATGCTTTCAAGGGGTATTCCTGCATGGCAGAATGAGGTTAGACTAGATGGCCCCTGGGGGTCTCTTCCAACTCCATGATTCTATGATGCAAATCTACCTATCAGGAGATCCTAAGTTATTCCTCCACCCAGCCAAAGCTAGAATTAAAAATGAAACTCAGGCCTTCCCAACCAAAATTGAATACTCTAGGTGACAACTCCCAGCATCCCCTCTGTCAGGAAGGATGGGGGTTGTAGTCCAAGACATTTGTAATCCAGCTAGAGGAGGGATCTCCCAGGGCAGGGGGTGCAGAGCTTGTAGGCAAAGGCGAAGCTAGCAGTTGCACCCGCATGAAAGCAAACGAAATGCCCGTATACAGGAATGCTCAAAGCTCTCCCCCAGCAAAGTTGGATTTAAAGCATTCCCCCATTTGGAAAGGAGCATTGAAAATACACGCCTGCAGATGAGGGGTGTGTGGGCCTCCACGGTAAACCAGGCGCAGCTGGAACGGCCGGGAGAGGTCCGGGCAGATTGTGTAAATATATAGAATAGGCCAAGCCTCAGCACAATAGTTCCAGGAGGTCGGAGAGGGGGAAGAGTAAGTTGTCGGGGGCCCCACTGCCAGGAAGGACTGTGCCTCATCGTTTCTCTCTGGCAGGCCGGGCAAGTTCGCACTAATTGCTTCAAGGCAGGCCCGAGGATGCTCCAGTTTTCCTCTTCCCTTTTCCACCCCACCCCCAGATCTCCCCTGCCGTTTCCCACGGCAAAAGGAATTCCATTTATTTCCTGGTTGCGTTGACAAGGGACCCAACGGTGCCCTGTTCCATGTCGGGACCCCCTCCCTCCCTGCCTGCCCCCCTTTTCTTCTCTGAACCAAGAAGGAGAAAAGCCAGCTCAGCGGCGCGACTGCGTCGGAGTTTGGAAAGGGTGCTTTTTGGGATTACATGCTGGGAGGTGCAGTCCAGAAGACTAACATTTCTCTGTGGCCATTTCCGCACTAGCCTGTTATAGCGTGATGATTCCACTTGCAACATCCTCTGGAATCCTGGGGTTTGCAGTTTCGGGAGGGACCAGCTGGATTCCAGAGGATGTTGAAAGTGGAATCATCACACTATAACAGGCTAGTACGGAAATGGCCTGTGTGTGTGTCTTATGCACATTTGTATGTGTACCATGAGAAACTCGGACGAAATATTGCCTTGCATCTCATTCCATACCCTCCAGCTGTCTGGATGTGCTGTTACCCCTCTGCCACCCCACATTCTCAGCGGCTTTTAAAATGTCCCAATTTCTCTCTCTCTCCCCACGCTTTCCCCATTTGTCCTCAGCTCGCTCCAGTTGCTGCAAACTAAGGTCCAAGTGGGAGCCAGCACGAGATAGGGGTTTGAGCGTTGGAGATGAGGCTCCGATTCCCCTGCTCGGGCATGGAAACCCACTGGGTGGCCCTGGGCAAGTCACACACTCTCAACCCCAGGGAACCCTGTGACGGGTTTGCTTTAGGGTCACCAATTCCAACTCTGTGAAAGCAGGACAGCGAAGAAAGCTGATGGGCACTGGAGAAGAGTCCTACACCACTCCTTCCTCCCCTCTCCCTCCTGCCTGGACCCCCAAATCAGCCCCCTGAACAAGCCAGCTGCCTCCCTCTGCGCAACAGCAGGGCTGGCCCTTCTCCCAGAAGCTTAGTGGTGGGAGGGGCCCCGCAAAGGCCATCCAGTCCAACCCCCTTCTGCCATGCAGCAAGAGACAAGGCAAGCGCTCCTCCAAGACATCCTCTGTTTAAAGGCAGGCTATTCTTTGGAGTCTTCTACCCCCTTCCCAGAGGCGGTGAAGCCTAGTGGCTGGAGCAGTAAGGATGGCCGGGCGTAAAAGAGATGGGGAGGGTTAAAAGGACTGGCTTCTGTGACTCCAGTGGACGGGATGGATGGGGGGGCTGAGCCGGCTGTTCCCTCCGCCTCCTCCTTCTCCCTCCTCTTCTCCCGCCCCCCCTCTTCTCCAGCCTCCCTCCGCCCTCCCCGTCCCGTGGCAGAGGCTCAAAGCGACGCCATAGAAGGGCAAAGGCGGGGAAAGGGGGAAACCGGAGTCGCTCCGCCCCGATCCCGTCCCCCCGAGGCTGCGAACGGGGGAAGAGGGGGAATGGGAAGGGACGGGGCCCCCCTCCGGCTCTCAGAGCGCACGGCGGGCGCGACGGGGACGGGACGACCCCCGAAGATGCTCCGCTTCCTCCTCCTCCTCCTCCTGGCTTGGTCCGGATCCGCCTCGCCGGAGCCCCCGACGGCCGCCTGCGGTCCCGACGCCTGCTACGCCGTCTACTTCCAGCGCCGGAGCTTCCTGGAGGCCTGGCGGAGCTGCCGGGAGCTGGGGGGCAACCTGGCCACCCTCAAGCGCGCCGAGGAGGCGGCCCAGGTGGCCGAGCTGCTGCGGAGCCACGCCGGCCCGGGAGGCGAGGCGGCGGCGGCGGCCCCCCGACGGCTCCTGTGGATCGGGCTGCAGCGGCAGGCGCGGCAGTGCGCCCCGCAGAAGCCGCTGCGGGGCTTCACCTGGACCACCGGCGACCAGGAGACGGCCTACACCCGCTGGGCCCGACCCGCCGCCGCCGTCGGAAGCGGCGCCCACCCGGGCTGCGCGGTGCCGCGCTGCGTGGTGCTGGACGAGCGGGCGCTGGAGTGGCTGGAGGGCTCCTGCACGGTGCCCGTGGACGGCTTCCTCTGCCGCTTCGCCTTCCGCGGGATGTGCCCCGGCCTGGAGCCCGAGGGGGCGGACGGCGCCGTGCGCTACACCACCCCCTTCGGCCCCTTCGGCCCCGCGCTGCGCTTCGTGCCCTTCGGGACGGTGGCGGCGGTGAGCTGCGGGGCGGCGGGGCCCCCGGCCGTCTCCGTGCTGTGCCTGGAGACCGAGGACGGCGCCGTCGGGTGGTCCAAGGCGCCGCCGCTCTGCCGGGAGGGCCCCGTCTATGCGCACAGCTGGTGCGAGGGCGACAACGGCGGGTGCCAACAGCTCTGCCTCGACGAGGGCTCGGGCTACGCCTGCGAGTGCCACGCGGGCTACTACCTGCTCCCCGACGGGCACTCCTGCGCCGCCCACGACGCCTGCAAGGACCGCCCGTGCCCCTTCGGCTGCGTCCCCCTGGGCGACCAGGGCTACCGGTGCCAGTGCCCGGCCGGCTACGAGCTGAGCGGCGACGGGCACCAGTGTGAGGACCTGGACGAGTGCGCCGAGTCGGCCCCCTGCGAGCACCAGTGCGAGAACACCGACGGGTCGTACCGCTGCCGGTGCCACCTGGGCTTCAGCCTCTCCGACGAGGAGCCCGGGCAGTGCGCCGACACCGACGAGTGCCAGTTCCCCGGCGTGTGCCAGCAGATGTGCGTCAACTACGTGGGGGGCTTCGAGTGCTACTGCACGGAGGGCTACGAGCTGGACACCGACGGCATCGGCTGCGTCCTGGTGGCCCAGTTGACCCCTTCGGCTACCGCCCAGAGCCACCCGGCCGGCGGAGGGGGCTTCTTCCAGCCCTTTGACATGGGCCGTGGCTGGCCCCCTGAAGACCACCACTACCTGGAGGACCGCTTGGCTGCCTTGGACCCTTTCTCGGCTTTCCAGGATATCCCGGGCTTGGAAGACCCGAATGTCGTTCGGGTGGCCTTTCCGGATTCTCCTTCCTCCTCCGTCCCGGACCCCCGGGTGGTCCCTCGCATGGTGCCAGACACAGAACCCACTGATTTCCGTCTAGCCCCCCCGGATTGGACCCCGCCTCCTTCAGTGCCCCATCTCCCCTCTGTAGCACTCAGCCAATCCCCCAGCTCTTCCACCATTTCCCCCTCCACCAGCCCCACCAGCTCCCTCCTGCCCACCCCCACTGTTGCCCCCCAGGTCCCTCCGGCCACTCCACAAATCCCACAGACCCCATCTCAGACACACACCCTCCCTTTGCTCCCACAGTCACTCTGCCCCCACCAAACCCCACTGATTTACCGGATGTAAAAGGGGGCGCAGCGGTCTGGGGGGTGAGGGCACTGCCCCCAACTTTGGCTCCGCCGACCCCCACTCCGGCAGTTGAGGAGGGGGGACAGCCAAAGCGGGACGACCGCTGGCTCCTGGTTGCCCTGCTGGTACCGGCCTGTGTCTTTGTGGTCATCATGCTAGCACTGGGCATCGTCTACTGCACCCGCTGTGGGGCTCAGGCCAAAACACGGAGCGTGACCCAGTGTTACCGCTGGGTCATCAGCTCGGCGGGAAAGGGGCCCCGCCGCCCTCGTCCTCCCGGCCATGCCAGCCCACCACGTGCCGAACCAGCGTTTGAGCCACAGGTCAGCGGCGGGCACGGTGCCACCCTTTGGAGACTGCCTGGGACACTCTGAGACACAGCTGCTGATTTGGGGCAGAAAAGACACAGCACTAGGAATTCTCTCCCCACAACCCTGAGTGGGGATGAAACACTCCAGACTCTTGCTGAAGTTGCCGTTTCTGGACTACAACTCCCATCATCCCCTAGGTTAAAGAGCCTGGGAGCTGAAGCCCAAGGAAGGGCAGCTTTGCCAGGCTTTGATTTGACACCCTCCCATGACATCACATCCACTTCATATCTGGGATGTGCTGAACCCCAGGAGGACAGGGAGACCCCGAGCCAAAATATGGCTCTCCTTAGCCATTGCCTCTTGCTTGGGGTAGGGGGACAAGAAGAATCTCTCCCTCCCTTTGCTGGGGGCGGCAGGATACAGGCCAAAGCCAGGGAGGCATCTCTGGGAAGCATCGTGAGGAAGTCTTTTCCTGCCAGCTGGGATGTGCAGTTCAACAAACCTGCAGGAGGCCCCAAAGCTTGGTCGGGAGGCACTTTTTAGAAAGACTGCATCGCCAGGACTTTGGTCCATTCTGCTCAGGTTCACCTGCCCAGATTGACGGCAGCTCCCCAAGTTTTCAGGGAAGGGCCTGGCTTGGAGATGTCTGCCAAGGCCAGAACCAGGGACCATTTGCACACACCAGGCTATTGCCCATCCTTAAAAAAAATAAAATAAAGGTTTCTAGTCCTCATGGTCCCAAAAAGGAGGGACTGATTTAAAGTCGGAGCCTTGATCCATGTAACTTAGTACAGTACTGCAAGGGAACCTGTCGCCTTCCAGGTGGTGTTGGGTTGCAGCTTCCATCAGTCCTAACCGGCAGAGCGGGCATTGAGGAATGCTGGGAGCTTTGATTCCACCCACCTCTGGAAGGCTTCACAAGCCCCCACCCCTGGTTTAGATGGTTTTGGAGATGAGGGGTCCCCCAGTCCCACCTGGACACGCGACAGATTCAAACTCAGGACTTCCTGGCAGCCTTTTGTGATTCAGTGGAGCTAATGGACCGGCGCGCATCAGTCTACATTACCCGCTGCTGGAGAGCCAGGGTGTTATTACCACTATACCTGGACAGATGTGCACGCACCTGGAATGTATGCCAAGCTTCTTACAGGCCCAGCAGAATGTAATCTGTGCATGTGTGTGCCCCCTCCCTGCTCCTGCCCAGACCTCAGTTGGCAAAGGGGGTCTCCGGAAGAGGACAGCTGGAAAGGTGGACCCACCGAAACTCTCCCAACCTGCCCGCTGTCTGGTTGGCCAGAGCTGCTTTCGGGGAAAAGAACTGCCAGACGCCCCCATCTTTTTCTCCCACCTTTTCCTCAGGACAAAGCTTTCATACCCGCCTCCTCTGTGGGTCCCCTGGGGAGAAGGCCCCGGCTGGCATGGGGCCTGATCTGTGCCATGACTTTTGGACCCCACATAAAAGGGGGCTTATTTCAGACAAGGGGAGATACAGAGGCCAGCCGGTGCTACAGGGCACAGTTTGGAGACTCCAGGTTTCTTTGTGTGTGTTGGGGAATTCTCTCTGTTCTTGCAAAGAGGGAGGGGGCACCCTGGACCCTGTCGGTGGGGAGACCAGGGCTGTGCCGATCGTGACTGCTGATGTACTTTTCCTTTGTGGGGGGATCGGTCCCCCCTTGTGTGTGTGATTTTTCCCTCGTCCAATAAAAGGGACCGACGCCTCCACCTGGCTGGAATGAGAAGAGCTTTTTATAAGCACAATCAGAGTGGCAATTGGGAAAGAAAGGGGGAGCAGCAAGAGAGGTGGGGAGAAAAGGGAACCCTCTTTTTGGAGAGCTATTGTCCTGCTGTGGGCTTACATACTTTAAAGGCCCCAGATCCTGTCTGATCTTGGATGCTAAGCAGGTCTGCCCTGGTTAGTACTTGGATGGGAGACTGCCCACAAATCCTGGGTGCTGTAGGCTGTATTTCAGAGGAAGGAACCGGCAAAACTATTTCTGAGTTTTCCTTGCCTAAGAAAACCCTATGAAATTCTCCCTAAATCGACAGGTGACTTGGAGACACAAACACACACATACAATTGCTAGCTGTGTGCATACAACTGCCTAATAATGATACCACAAATGGATTGAGAAAGGCAACACAGAGTATTGGACTAGGACTCTGGGAGATCAGGATTCAATTCCCGGCTTGGCCGTGGAAGCCGGCTAGGTGACCTTGGACAAGTCACACTCTCTGACCAGGGCATTTTCTTGGCAAGATTTGCTCAGAGGAAGGCAAAGGCAACATCTTGCCCAGAAAACCCCATGATGGCTTCCCTTTAAGATTGCCATAAGTCAGAAATGACTTCAAAGCACACAACAGCAACAAAGTTGGATTAAAAGGAGAGAGCCTTGGCTTCAGGGCCCACTACCTGAGGCTGTACAACAAGTGACACCCTCTTCTCCCCCAATCCGCCCAAATTAAGATGCATGCTACCCAAAGCCAAGGAAGTGTATTTTGGGAAAAAAACCCCACAAGCATCTCTCCCCAGACCTGCAGGTTGGAGAAATGCTTGCACAGATTCAGTAGCAATTTTCTGCCCTTTGATGCCACCCCAAATTTGAGCAGCCGTGCCACTCTCCTTAACATTAGGGTCCACCCTGATTGGGTTCCCATTTTGTGCTGCTGTTGTTGGCGACGTAAATGAGGTGGAGTGGAAGTCCAAAAAAGCCAATTTGGGGATTCCTAGGCTCTGTTTGAGTGTCATGAGGACTAGCAGGCTGAAGAATTTTAAAACTGGGAAGCTGGATTCTGCTCTCTGCTCGGGAAAGGGAGAGGGCTCTTGTGGGTTGTGTTGGAATGGAGTGTGGGTTTGGTATGTGTACCTTGTGATCAGTGAAGGCAATATTCCAGTTCTCACCTGGGAGGAAATGGAGCTTATGGGTTTACTGGGAAAAGTTCCTTTTCCTGTTTGCCTTCAAACCCTTTCGACTTATGGCAGCCCTTAAGGGAACCTATCCTGGGGTTTTCTTGGCAGAAGTTGTTCGGAGGGGGCCTGTCCTTGCCTTCCTCTGATGCTGAGAGAGTGTGACTTGGCCAGGGTCAGATTCGAACTCTAGTCTGCCAATGTCCTAGTCACTCAAACCACTGCTGGCTCTTAAAGGCCCGTGCATTCTGACATATTAATAAGGGAATTTGGAAGGCCAGATGCCAAAGGAAAGAAATCTAATTTGGCTTTGTGGGGAGCCTGGGAACCTACCTCCAGGGAGAAATAACACGGAGGGGAAATTGTTTGTGTCTCTCTGCCAGTCCCTATAATTTCAAGATAATTAAAAGGTCTGGATTCGGAGAACGTCATGCCTCGGACACACCTCTCTCTCCCAGGACGCTTGCCCTCTCCATAGCCCCTAATTGGAAGGGAGGTCATCTTCCAGCCCTCCCGGTGGTCTTCCCCTATGGACCCCTGTATTTAATCCCCCATTTTCCAGACTGGAAGAGGAGCTGGTCATTGTGGGAACAGGATTGAACAGGGTGGGCTGTGATCTAGAAAGAAAGCCTGCTTGGTGTAGCAGAGCCTGCCTTACTTTGGCACCTTTTACTGGGGTAGTCCCTTGCCTTCTTTAAAAAGCTAGGAAAAAAGGGCTGCTTTTGGGATTCCTGGTGAGCTTTGAGGCTCAGAGAAAGGCTAGTGGGGAAACTTCCTGAGAATTCACATTTGGTAAGATCCAAGATCTAACTCAGATGTGTAAGTTTATGACTCTACGGAGATGGGGAAGAAATGCTCTCTGCGCATGTCTAGAAGCACTCTTTCCTTCTTGGAAATTCCAGAGCTAAGCATAACCGTCACAATGGGTCCAGAGAGGAAGGAAATGCACTCTGGTCATGCCTAGAGACAACCTGTCCTTCATTTTATTCTTGGAAGTATCAAAGCTAAGCACAACAGTGGTCCGGGGGGAAGAAAATACACTCTGCTCATGCCTAGAGGCACTCTGTCCTTTATTTTCCCTTTGAAATTCTGGAGCCTTTCGGTCACAACGAATTCAAGGAGGAAGGAAATACACTCTGCCCATGCCTGGAGGCACTCCTGTTTTTCCCGTTTGGAAGTTTCAGAGCTATCGGCAAATGGTTTCCAAGCGTCGATTCCATCCCCCACCCCAAAATGGAGGGTCTGGGGACTGGCCACGAGTTGTTTTGGGTGTGGTGCCCAAGCTGAGATCACAGCATATTTAAAAAAGAAAATTAAAAAGACCAGGGCTGGCTTTCGGTTCCCATTCCCCCCCTGCTTTGTTCTGCTGTCTCACCCACCCCTCTTCTTTGGTCCAACCAAATCTGATTCTAGATCTAGATTCTAATGCTCTTTCCAAAAGACCCCCTTCCCTTCCAAATTAACTTATTTCTTCCTCTTTTCCCCACACCCAGAAATTCAAGGATTTTTTTCTTGGTGGGACGTTTTAAGTTCAGCCTTGACGTTCCTGCCTTGCTCTTTCCCCGGTTCTGCTGCCACTCTCTCAGCCCACAAGTCTGCTTCTAAACCCAATGTTTGCATCTACCTGTAGCCCCAAAATTTGTTGCAAGTTGCTTCCGACTTGATGGCATTGCTAAGGTGAACCTACCATGGGGTTTCGTTCCGAGGGGGTTTTGCCTTTGCCTCCCTCTGAGGCTGAGAGAGGGTGACCTGCCCAAGGCTACCCCGGGTGTTTCCGAGGCTGAGTCGAGATTCGAACCCTGGACTCCAGAATTGTAGTCCAGCTCAAACTGCTCCACTGTGCCTCCCCAGTACATTTAGAATCAGAGTGATGAAGAGGTGGGGGCGGAGGATGATGGATGGAAGCCAAGTCCTTTGTCTTCTCTTCCTTTGGGGGCTCCGGGATGGGGGGGTGTTTGGCTTCCATCCAGGATCCTCCACCCCCTCCTGTGGTTCCCTCCAGCCTGGCACAGAGAGGGTTAACCCCAACCTTTGGAATGTGTGCTTTCTGGCAACTTTTAATAAGGAACAGATGGGAGCGCGGCAGGCTGGACCGATAGGCTTCCCCCCTCCCCGGTGCCCCCTCCTCCAGCATCACACTTCAGACCCATCCCCAAAAAGGCCTCTTCTTTCCCCTCCCAGGCTCCCTTAGGAAGGTGGTAGCTGCAAAGCAGGCAGAAAACCAACAGGTAAAGCGTTTATCCCTCCCAGACACACTCACCATTCCTCCTTTCTGGGGATGTGTCCTACTGCCTTTGTGCTGGCTGCATAACAGGCAGAAATCCAACAAGTAGAGCCTATTCTCCCCCCACTCATCCTCCAAGATTGCCAGCATGGTGCAGTATTTTGAGCATTCAACTACGACCCTGGAGACCAGGCTTTGATTCCACAGTCAGCCACGCAAACCCATTGGGTGACCTTGGGCATGTCACACACTCTCAGCCCCCAGGAAACCCATTGATAGGTTCACCTTAAGTCAGAAATGACTTAAATGCAAGCAACAACTCATCTTCCATACTGAGAAATTGTACTGATTGCATCTATGTCAGCTGCATGACATGCACATTGTATAATAGGCAGAAATCCAACAGGTAAAGTCTGTCTTTCTCCCACTCCTTCATACTGGAGATCTGCTGTCCCCTACAGGACTTGTGTCTGCTGCATAATGGGCTGAAATCCAACAGGTAGAGCCTAGCTTTCTCCCGTCCGAATAGTCCTCTCTCATACCAGGGAACTGCTGTACCTACTACATGTGTGCCTGCTGCATAGCAGGCAGAAATCCAACAAGAAGAGCCTCACAAACACACCCTTGAAAAAAATGAATCCTTCATAGGGAAGAATCATGATGTACCTTCTGCACTTGGGGCTGCATTGGCAGTAAGCACTGAAAAGACAGGGAGTTTAGTTTCCACCGTGGCAACCACTATATTTCTTAAATCTAGAGGAAGAATCCCAAATATTAAGCCATTGATTTAAAAGGGAGATAAGGAGGGAAGGGACACAGTCTATAGCCATCTTATCCCTAAAAAGACATCTGGGCAATACTTTTATTTATTAGACCAAGCAGAGAAAGGTCACAAATGAATGTGGCCGCCTTGAAGACGTCCTGAATCCTCCAGTAGGCTATGACTCAGTGAAAGAGAGGAAATGCAAAATTGGGGTGGGTGGGAAATATATAACAAGTTTAGTTTGCCTCCTTCTCTCAATTTCCCTTCGTTTATTACATTTATATCTTGCTTTTCCTGCAACAGAGCATTCACTGATCCTTGGCTTCCTTTTCTCACGGTAATGAACCTGCCAGGTAGTTTGGGGAACAGCAAGAGAGAGAAAGAGTGGGGATTTGAACTCAGATCCTGACAATCGTGGTCCAATGCTCCTCATTTACACCATACTGACTCCGCCTAAGGTGTTGCATTTATTGTAGCATCGACAATGAGACACACCTGGCTGCAGGTGGGCTAATTCCTAAAATATGATTGAGGAATCAGGAGAATATTTGCACTGAGCAACGGTTTGCTACCAGGGGGACGTCCATACTCGTCCCAACAAATCTGCCAGGTAGTTTGGGGAGCAGCAAGAGAGAGGAAAATGGGATATGTTGTTTAGTGTGGTACTTAGAATTCTCCGCCAGAGAGCTCTAGTCAACAAGCAGCAAACTCCAAGGATTCTATAGCATGGGGCCTTGCACTTAAAGTGGGATCAGAACCGTGCAAAAAATGCAAACAGGTGTGTTGCACACTCTCAGCCCCAGAAAACCCCTGTGTCAGGTTCACCTTAGTGTCACTATAAGTTGGAAACAGCTTGGAGGCACACAACAACACAACAACTTCTTATGGCCTTTCGTCTAGGGCGAGGTGTCTTCTATTTCTGTCTAAATCCCAGTCACCCCTTCCACCTTTGCAAAGGCAAATATTATATAAAGTGGTGTCCTCTTTTGTCCCCAGTTTTTTTGGGGGGGCAAAGGGGGACCTCTAGCCAAAGGCCACCCCGCAGAGCAAATGAGATTGGAAGGGCTCCTTTCTCTTGCAGCTGCAATCAAACCCTTGTCCTCTTTTCTAGCAGCTGAGGAAGGAGGTCTTTTTGTTCTCTTCTAATTGGAGGGAGAAGATTCCAGCGCTAAGGAAAGAAAAGGCTATTCCCCCCTCCCGCCGCCTTTCCTGAAACAGGAGACTGCAGCGTTCGAGACCCTCCGCACTTTGCACTTTCCGTGCCGCGCTTGGGTGGGAATTCACCATCCGGCCCACACACGCACATACATGGAAAGAGAGACCCCAGCAGATTAAGCCAGGAAATTGGGTGGGTGGGTTAGGCCTGGGAATCAGGACTCCCAAGGTCTGCCTTTCAGGGTTTGGTCACAGCAGTAGGCCCTAGTGGTTGGAGGGATGCCAGGCCAAAGGGAGGATGGCCAAGAAGACCGCGGCTATTGCTCGTACAGTTGGTCCTCCACATTTGCTAGTGGAGCCCCACAAAAGTGGGGAAAATGGCAAATATCAAAGGGTTTGTCTTTCGGAAGGGGGCTGAGGCGTGGTGGGGAGAATGGACACCCGGGATCCAAACTTAATCAGGGAAAGGAGAGGGAGAGGGGTGGGTTGGCACAATGGCCCTAGACATCCTCTCTCTTGCCCATCTCCTTCTTTGGGTGTGGGAGAGGGCACCAGGAAAGGGTTTGCGGAGCTGAGAAATGGGGCTGTGATCTGTCCTTAGCTGCTGGAAGAGGGAAAAAACCAGAGGTGGGTTTTTAAAGGGCTGTGCGGCCTGATCGGGACCACCGAGAGGGAAGGTTCCCCCAGAAAAGAAGCGCTTGAGCCCTTGAGAGGTTGAAGAAACTCACAAATAATCAAATCCACCAAAGTCAAACCTGCAAATGTGGAGGACCGGTTGTATTTTTAAAGAGTAGATTAATTGCAACGAATGGCCAAGAGCCTACATCAAAGTCCACCTTTAGTAACGTTACAGATTTGTGACTGAGTTACAGAAACCCAACAGAACCCTGTTATTGTTTTTGCTGTGTGCCTTGAAGTCGTTTCGGACCCTGACGAGAACTGATTGTAGGGTTTTCTGGGGCGGAGAGTATGTGATGCGCCCAAGGTCACCCATTGGGTTTCCATGGCTGAGCGGGGAATCGAACCATATTGTAATCCTCAAACCACATCATGGTGGTCGTGAAACCCTACTAGCTATAATAATAATAATAATAATAATAATAATAATAATAATAATAATAATAATAATTATTATTATTATTATTATTATTATTATTATTATTATTATTTGTATCCCACCTCTCCACACGGATCTATAAAGATGTACATCCAGACAGTGGGAAGAATGTTTTGATACATTTCAAGGCTCTTCTGATAAGCACGGAGCACTTTCAATGTGCATGAGACCCTTCTGATTTTTGATATACATATTTATTAATTTTAACAATCAGCCTAATTCACATACAATCCATCTAATTCACATACGATCCATCTAATTCACAATGGCACCAAAAAAAGAACAAAAGCAGAATACAAGACAAAGCAACACACTATATATAGACAATATAGCAATATAACAAAGCTAAAACCAAACCGAACCGGACTGAACTAAAACGTAATCGCAAAAGGCTTTGCTAAAAGACTAAACAACAAATCCATTGCCACAAGCACCTCCTCACGACCCTAATACACAAAATAAACTCTGAATCTCCCCATACAAACTGTAATAAAAAAGAAAAATGGATTAACATGCCATTACAGATTCAACAGTTACATTCCACTTACTGAACGTATTAGTAATCGTGACCACAGGTTATGACATCATGAGGTTTCGTATTGCCCCAAAATATCCATAAACAGTTCCAGAGATTCTTCAGTTGGTCTGTTTTCCAAAATTCGCATTGGTCGGGCCTTTCGGATTGTCCTCTTCTCATCGGAACTGAAGATGTGTGGGACACATTGGCAACTTTTGGGGTGCTCTGGTGCTCCTTAGACAGCGTCCAGATGTGCATTGGAGGACACTCCAATGTGCATTGGTACCCATTGTGCAACAGGTGCCCATTGTCAAGCAGAATACAGATGTTGCAGAGCTACTTAATTCAATCTTTTGCACATGTAAGGCCATTTGCAAAGATGTACTGTATACAGTCAGCCCTCCCCATTCGCTAGGGTTAGGGGCCCAGGACCCTCGTGAAAGTGGAAAAACTGTGCATAACTCCAAAACCTTATTTAACACACACACAAAAAAGCATGATCAGCCTATTCCACCCACTGTGGATTCTTTTGAGGATTCCTTCAAAAAGTAGAAGTGCCCCCACTGGTGGGGCTTACGGCCACAGGATGTGGAAAGTAGAATAATAGCACCCTAAGTAGTGCAGAAATGGGCTCTGGCCACTTCTGCACTAGCCTGTTATAGCACGATGATTCCACTTGGCCCCTCCCGAAACTGCAAACCCCAGGATTCCAGAGGATGTTGAAAGTGGAATCATTGCGCTATAACAGGCTAGTGCGGAAATGGGCTCTGTTTCTATATTGCCCTCCGTCCAGTCCATCCACTCTGAACCCACTGGGCATGGATTGCACAGTGGGGTTGCTAACTTACAGGCTTGTGGCCTCCTCCTGTGCACAAATCAGCCAGCCCATGCTCCTCGTTGGGGCCAAAAAGGCATTTTAAAGGCAGAGGAGCAGAGCCTGGCTCAACAGTTTCTTCCCCAGCCCCTCTCTGGAGCATCTGTGCGGGTGCTGAGATGCAGAAGTAGCCAACTACCGAGCCAGTCCCTGCTCCTCGGCCCCTAAAACACCCTTCTGCTCCAGCCACTTGCACGGTGCCAGGGCCTAGTGGTTAGCGAGGAGGGTCACTACAGCTGCTGCGAGCCTGGAGTGAGTCTCAAGGCAAGGGCGGAGGCCGCTGTCCTGGCTGTTCTCTCCGGCCAGGGTTGCGGCGAGGTCAGGAGGAGAACGCTGTGTCCCTTTCTCTTGCAGACAGACGTGGTCTTGTTAATGGACAGGGTGGGGCCCTTCCCAAGCGGCGAGCTAGTTAGAGGGAGCCCAGCCGAAATGGGGGTAGGGAGGGAAGGACATTGGGGATGGAGAAGACAACCGGTCTGGTTTTTCTCATCTTTTTTTCCTCTTTCTTCTAAAACATCTCCCCCTCACAACTCAGCACATCTCTCCCCCTCATTCTCTGGCCTCACCAGCTTTGATGCTTCAATGTGTCTGATGTGGAAACAAAGCGAGACTGCAAGGAAATGGGGAAAGCATGGGTAGGTGGGTTAAAAAACCCCCAACAGCTTCCACCACTGAGCATCACATCCTTCTAATGTAGTCCCAACATGCCGTAGTCTGCCAGGCTTGAGAAGGCATGCACAGTCTTTATATCAAGAGTTGGCCTGCACTTCCCATCAGTCCCAGTGAGAATGGCGGGGGATGATGGGAGCTGCAACCCAGCCATGTCTGGGCGCTCGCTAGTTCCTCATTCTTCCTCAGCAATCAGATTGGCAGGTAAGGCTGTGTGTGGGTGCCAAGCCGTGTCGGAGGAGATATCAGATATTGAAAACTTTGCCTTTTATTTTACTGCAACTCCCAGAATCCCCCATGCTGGCTGGAGGATTTGGGGAGTTGCAGTCCAAAAAGCAACCTTGGAGTGCTTTCGAGCAAGGCTTTCCTGCTGCAAAGTAGGCAGAAAGAACCATGTGCACCATATTGGAAGAAATAGAGGGTAGAAAGGTATCAGGAAAGGTTTGCCTGCCTAGTCACAGACCAATCGGCCCCTCTGAGTTCTCCTGAAGGAAATGGGGTCTAGTGGTTAGAGCCCAACTGCTCTGGTGAGAGCCCAGAGGAACAAAGAGAAAAAATTGGGGCACCTAATGGTTAAGCTGTCTCTGCAGCCTCAAACGCAGTTTGGCCATCTTGGCTTCTAGGGAGAATTCTGGCTTGATTTGCTCAGGGACCCATTCATTTGTCTTTTCTAGCATCTGAGCCATTTTTGTCATTTTTACTAACTCCATCCACAGGCAGGTTTCTGACAGTATGGGAATTTCATGGAGGACGTTTCACCTGTTGAACAGCTGCCTGTTGTGCACCTGTGAAAAACCCATGGTTAAAACGGTGGTAGTTCGAAAAAGAACCTTCACACTGCAGAATTGTTCGGTGAGTCAAAATTGTGGGATTTGCAATTTAGGGAGAGGCCAGAGAGCTCTAGTGCCTCACCAAACTACAGATCCCCAGATTCCACAATACACAGTTGAAAAGTGGACTCACAATGCTGTATTTGTGTGGTGTGGAAGGGCCCGTGGCTTTCCCAGTCATGCCCAAATCCAGATGCAAAGCGAACGGAGCCAGGCAGTTTCTCTCCTCTTGCAGGGAAAACCTCAGGGCACATTATTGCTTCCTCTTCCACACCCCCAACTCCACGTTTCCAAAATCTGGCTCTCTCTCCTCCACCCAGCTCCCCACAAATTTGGGTTTTGCACGGATTCCCTGCCAGTAACATCCACAGCGCCACATTGGATCCCTCCCAAGGCATCCTGCCCAGAAATTTAGAAAAGGCCCCTCCCTTTGAAACATCGGCAATGGGAGCCCCCCAAAGGGTGGGGCTCTTGACACACCATTCCCAGCTTCGTGGATGCTCTGCGGAGCCAAAAGCTGAGAAGGCAGGGAGGGGACAGGGGGACAATTGAAAAGGAGGGTTATCAGCTGAAGCGGAGAAGCCAGCCCTTCCCTGCAAACAAACACCCGACAATTGCTGTTGTTATGAAACAGTCAACATTTGGTTTCCCGGGTGAAAAGTCGCTGGAAAATAGACCGACCCAACTCCAAACAGTGGAGCCCAAAGGAAAGTCCGTCAAATGTTTCTGTAGCCCTGGAAGGGAAAAACCCCCCCCAACCAACCACTTTTTCCAACCTCTGGAACTCCCTGCCTCGGGAGATTGCTGTTCCCCTAAAAACAAGCCAAGGTGCTAGTCCTCAAGGATCTGAACGAAAGGCTTGTTTAAATCAGAACACAGGAAGCTGCCCCGTACCCACTGAGGTTGTCATTCCCAGGGATAGGCAGGAGAGACCTTCCAGATATTATTGGACTGAAGCATTAGCCAGTGGTGAAGGATGATGGGAGCTGCAGCAGCACAACACTTAGGCCATTTCCGCACTATACTGTTATAGTGCTATTATTCCACTTTCAGCATCCTATGGAATCCTGGAGTTTGAAGTTTAGGGAGGGGCATTTAGGATTCTCAGCCAGAGAGCTCTTTGGCCTCAAGAAACTACAAACCCCAGAATTTCACAGGAGGTTGAAAGTGGAATAATAGCACTATAACAGTGTAGTGCAGAACCAGAATCCTAGCTGATTGTTTTGCACTCCAATGGCTTTGCAGAGTTTGAGACAGGAGCTCCCAGTTCTCTGTAGAAATCTCAGGAGGTGAACTTAGGACTTTCTGTGTACTATGCCCTTCCCACTAAAAATAAATTCAGCCTAGGATATATATGCCTGTAAGGCCATTTCCGCACGACACTCTTATAGCGCGATGATTCCACTTTCAACCTCCTATGGAATCCTGGGGTTTGCAGTTCCGGGAGGGGCCAGCTAGCCTTTCCGGAACTGCAAACCCCAGGATTCCATAGGAGGTTGAAAGTGGAATCATCGCGCTATAAGAGTGTTGTGCGGAAATGTTCTAAGAGGACTTACATGTGTGGGAAATAGAACTGATTAGTTTTGCAACATCCATCTTCACCTGGGGACTGCCGCAACATTAGAATGTCGATGGTATAATGGTGACCGCTGGAAGGAGAGCTGTGCCACCGATCCCATGCATAATCAACGTGCACATCAAGGCATTGCCAATGTGCATCTGGACACGGCTAGGAAATACTGGAGTGCAATAGGAATGCGCAAACGCACATCAGAAATGCCCGATGCCCATCAGGAGCACCCATCCATATCAGAAGTGCCCAATGTGTATTGGAACACTCTTGTCAATGCCTGGATACACATTTTTGGAACTGAGTAACAGGGTTTTATGGTATAGCTACGGATTCATAAAGTTAAAAAACATGGACCATGATGTAGAAGTCGCTCTCCATAATTCTGAATAAACGGATGGAGTTAAGTAGGGACATCATAACCCGCCATGGCCAAATGAGACCACGGGTTCATTTCGTTCCCTTGCACGCACCACTTTTCTGGACAGGTGTGTGTGTGTGTGTGTATGTTTCTCTCTCTCTCTCTCTCTCTCTCTTACTTACCCTGATCTTTGGGGTCTCTTCCAGTTCTATGATTCTACAGAATTCTTTAAGGAAAAGACAATATGCTATGCAATCTTTGCAGTGTCGGTCTGTTCTTTCGGAGGAACGCCAGCCCCTACCTATAATGATAATTAGCTCCATTTTGACCCTTAGAACAACAATGGGGAGATTTTGGGGACCGAATCTGCAACCTGTTTACAAACCCAGCAGGTGCCCTAACCATTGGTCTGTGGCCCCTGGGGCTTTACGGAGGGGAACAGCGGCCACAACAGAACCACGAAACAACCCTCGCAAACCAAATCCTTTATTTAATATTTATATTTTCAGATTGTAGGGGGCATGGGAACTGTGGCTAAGCGAAGGGAAAGGGCCAAATTGTCCATGAATGTTACCCATGGCAAAGAAAGAATTTAAAGTTGCCTCTCACCAGACAATTTGGTTCTTTCCCTCCACTTAGCCACAGTTCCACGCTTGCAACTGCAAACTGGCAAATGAAGGATCTGGTTCAGCAGGATTTGTTTGGACTGAAGGAAAAACTTGCAAAAGGAATGACCTTATTTCATATTTTAGCACTGAAACCCCACATGTGATGTTCAGATCTGGAATTAATCGCCTCCCCTCCCAAGTTTAAAACCTGAGCGCTTGAGATTTCTCTTCTACCTGGATTTTGTCCAAGAGGGGACCCGGTCATCATGTCAGACACAAGTGACCACAAGATACTGCAACGTGTTCTGAAAAACTGTGTGTGTCAAACGTCCCTCTTAAATATTTGGCACATATTCAGAGCCTTTGACCTCACCATTTGTCGAGAAGAATGCTCAGCAGAATAAACGAGTCCAAAAATTAGTCTCAACTGTAATTGTTCTAGGGAAGACAACAATTAATTGTTATTCCGAGGAACTCCAAAAGAGCCCCACCAGATTGGGTTGTTTTTGTCGTTGCTGTGTGCCTTCAGGTTGCAACAGATTTATGGCAACCCCGAAACTATCACAAGATTTTAGGGAGCTGAGAGTGTATGACACACCCAAGGTCACCCAGTGCGTCTCCATGGCCGAGCAAGGAATCAAACTCTGGTCTCCAGGGTCAGAGTCTAACACTCAAACCATTACTGGCTTCCACGTTTCAGAGATGAGAATTGGGAAATGCGTGGCCAAGGAACAGCAGAGTGTAGCCAAGATGCAAAAAGTTATTTCTGAAAAGAAGACGCGAGCTAGGAGAGGCCATTGCAGTTTGCTTTTGCCTGAGCCTACTGGGAAGAACAAGGCGCCTCTACTTTTGCACTTTAAACCCAGTTTGCAGTAATTGAAGTGAGCTGGGAGTCATGGAGAGAAACTGGGACTTTTTAAAAGCAGTGGGAAAAATGTGCGACTACAGCGGATTAAATGGGACAGTTGGAGAACAGGCAGGACGAGGCTAAAGGGTATTTAACAGACTCGTAAGATGACCTCATGTCAAGTTAACAACGAAATGGAAGTTTTTAAACAGAGGCTGGATGGCCATCTGTTAGGAGTGCTTTGACTGTGTCTCCCTGCATGATAGAATGGGGTAGGTCTAGATGACCTTTGGGGTCTCTTCCAACTCTATGATCCTACAGAATTCTTTAAGGAAAACAAAATATGCTATGTAACTTTTACAGTGTCAGCTTGTTCTTTCAGAAGAATGCTACCCCCTACCTATAACGGTCATTAATTCCGTGTTAGAAGAACAATGAGAAATAATTACTTGTTACAAGTAACTTCCCAAGATCTGGCCGTGCCACATATTTGTCTAAATGTGCAACAATATTGGCAATGTCATTTTCAATTCCTTTCCTAATGATCTCTGACGTGAGTTTTTTTACATTCACGGCGATCGCACGCTGGGCCAGCACATGTGTGGGAAAAGCTTTTCATCAGGCTTTTGCCTTTGAGCGGAAATGCGTCGTGTGGGATGCAGAAAAGCGCAATCATCATCGCGAGAATCCCCAAGGAAGACTCATTTGGGCCCAACCGGCTGCTTTCCTCGCCAATCTTTGTTTCCGTGCTCCGTCAGGAATGCCCTGCGCTCCGTTCCGGAGCCAAGTTTCACGCCTGAAAGTGAAAAAACCACATTTGGAAGCCAGAGTTCTGGGTTTAAGTTGCATGGAACTCTGCTGCCTTTCGGGGCTGCAAAGTGGAGGAGAGTTTGTGGCAGGCCCTCCTGTTTGGCAAAAGGAGCAATTGCCTCCAGGGGAAAGGTTGGGAGGGGGCATGCTTTGGTCGGACCCCACCTTGGAATCTTGTGTCCAGTTCTGGGCACCCCCGTTCAGGAAGGATATTGGAACGTGTCTGGAGGAGAGTGACCAAAATGGTAGAAGATCTGGAAACCATAAAGCCCTGTGAGGAGAGGCTTAGGGAGCTGGGTAGGTTTAGCCTGCAGAAGAGAAGATTAAGAGGCAACATGATAGCTATGTTTATATATTTGAAGGAGATGTCATGCGGAGGACGGAGCAAGCTTGTTTTCTGCAACTCTGGAGACTAGGAAACAGAGCAATAGCTTCAAATTCCAGGAAAAGAGATTCCATCTAAATATTAGGAAGAACTTTCTGATAGTAAAAGCCATTTGACAGTGCAATATGTTGCTGCCTCCATGGAGTGTGGTGGAGTCTCCTTCTTTGGAGGTTTTTAAACAGAAGCTGGATGGTTTGGGAATGCTTTGATGGTGTATTCCTACATGGCAGAAGGAGGTTGGACTCAATGGCCTTTGTGGTCTCTTCCAGCTCTGTGATTCTATGATCCTAGGAAGGATGACAGCCCCAGTGATGTCACTAAACATTATGCCTTTAAATACCAGCCACAATTGCTTACTGCTCATCATGCACACACTCAGAATATATTTTCCTGTTGGGGAATTAAGAAAGAAGTCTTAGCTGAAGGGGCTGTTGCCAGAGCAAGGTCAAAGGAAGGGGGTTATATTTTTTTTCACTTACTTGGGGAGATGGGATAAGGAACTTTTAATCTCGCCTCTTTGCTTCCAGCCAAAAGATGGATGCAGAGCAGAGTGGAGGGTAAGCCCTGGCTTCATAACGACTGGGAGGCAAAGGAGAGGCTTACTAAGGGCCTTTCTACACTCCACTGTTATAGTGCTATGATTCCACTTTCAAGCTCCTATGGATGCCTGGGGTTTGCAGTTTAGGGAGGGGCATTCAGCATTCCCAGCCAGAGAGCTCTTTGGTCTCCCTAAACTACAAACTCCAGAATTCCAGAGGATGGTGAAAGTGGAATAATGCTGCTATAACCGTGGAGTGCGGAAAGACCTCAGTAAATCCACACACACATACCCTGAAGCCATGCCCTATGAGGATAGACTTTAGAGTTTAGTCTACAGAAGAGAAGGTTAAGAGGGGACATGATAGCCCTGTTTAAATATTTGAAGGGATGCCATGTAGAGGAGGGAGCGGGCTTGTTTTCTGCTGCTCCAGAGACCAGGACAAGGAGCAATGGATTCAAGCTGCAGGAAAGGAGATTCCACCTGAACCTCAGGAAGAACTTCCTGATGGTCAGGGCTGTCCGGCAGTGGGATAGGCCTGGGAGTGTAGTGGAGTCTCCTTCCTTGGAGGTTTTTAAGCAGAGGCTGGATGGCCATCTGTCCAAGGGAGTGCTTTGTGGGTGTTCCTGCATGGCAGGGGGTTGGACTGGATGGCCCCTGGGGTCTCTTCCAACTCTACATTTCTAGGATTCTATGATTCTAAGAGTTTTTCATGTCACAGCAAATAATCCATCGAGGTGCTCTTGGCTGCTCTGGAGACTTGCACATATTCTGTTCGTCTTGCCTTTAGCTAAGTCGTCCCCAAAGCTGAAGCATTGCACCCCAGAAGACTGGAGACTTAGAGCCAGGCCCCAAGATCTGGCAACCCCGCATGTGAAAAGGGCCTTTCATATGCATAAGACAGCAATAGAAGTCTGGCCTGTTTTTAGCATATACAGTGTAAAAAGCACCGTTTTTTTGCTGTCTTATAGCTGCAGATGTTGGTCTCTCAAGGTGCCCTGGGATTTTTGTTTGTTTTCCCAGCGCATCTTGTCCCCCGTCCAAAGCAGGCTGGGTGGGCAGCTTGGGCAGGATGTACGCTTAATCGTGTCGGCTCTGAAAGTGGGGCAGGGAGAAGAATGGGATTTGACTCTGCAGGGCTTTTGCAACCCAAATGGATGCAAAGAGGAATTGGATGGGGGGAATGGGATGATCTCATCCCCCTCCGTGTACCAGATATTGCGTTAGGAGTAAACACGAACAACACAGCAGCCGTGCCAAAGAAAGCGAGGTGGGAGCGGAGCGCCTCGTGGCTGCAGGGAGATGGGGGGAAAGTGGGGTGGGGTGCCCCCTAAGCAATCGATCTGCAGGATGGGGAGAAGAGCCTTCCTGGAAATCCCCATGCCCCGTCTCCAAGGGCTCGTCTGCAGCGGAAAAAATGATGGCAGCTCCAGACTCGAAATTGATTTCAGCAGCAGATGATGAGAAGCGGAGGGACCGGAGAACATCTGGGGAGCAGAGTTGGCATCGCCCAAAACATTGTTCCGTGCGCACAGTTCAAGTGGCCACGTCTCGGCAGGGGGAAAAGGAGGGAGGGATCCAGCTGAGGCCTTCCTTTCAGATTTTCTGGAATGGAACAAGAACAGAAGGGCCTCTGAGCATGTGCAGAGCGGAGCACTTACATCTGACCCTGGAGAGGCCTGTTAGTAACTGAGAAGGGAAGGCAAAGCCACTGTCTTTTGTTGCAAACACAAGCAGCTGTTCAGTCATGAAGAATAAACAAAAAAAATGTGGTTTTCAGCCTGATTCCCAAGACCCGTTCAAAACATTAACTAACCGTGGACAAAACATCCATGCTGAAACTTTGGGTGGTAAGCTGAGCTTGCCCAGAGAGTTAAACAGGGGTTGGCTACTAAATTCATCCCTGGAGAGGGAAGAAGAGATCTGTGCTCCAAAAGAAGGCTTCTGAGCATGCGTAGAGTACCTTTCTCTCACCAGCCCCCTATGTCTCTCGGAAAGAATGCTTTCAGGAATGTTTTCAGGTTTAAGAGCCTCTCGTCTGTCCTTTTTCTTCTTCCTTTCTGATCAAGCATTTCTCCTTCCAGAAATCCTCTGACATCTTTAAAACAAAAAACAAAAATTCCTGGCAACCTTGTTATGATTACAAAAGGGTGCCAGTGTGTCTCCTAGAGAGGCTATAACACAACCCTGTATCAAAAATTGGCCGGGATCACCGTGATGCTGCGTAGACCTCATGCTTTGTAGAAAACCTTGCTAGGCATATCTGTGGCTTCTTCACCCTACGCACCCCAAATTCTGCGGTGGTCATAGGATGAGGCATCTCCGTGAAAGTTAGGGACATTGGTGGCTACTAGTCTTGGCAGCCATGGGCACTAAGATCAGAGGTAGCATTTCTTGGCATAACAGTTGCCAAGGAACATGAATGTGTGTCCAGCTGCCTTTTTGCAACTATTCCATATTTGTGGGTTTCCCATTGAGGTAACTTGTTAGCTTCTACAGGATACTGGGGCTGTTCTTAGTATCTTATTAGTTACAGTACTTAGGAATGGAACCTCCATCTTCCAAGGCAGTCTACCTTGAAAATACCAGTTGCTAGGACATGCAAACACAAAGGTGCGACTGTACTCCTGTCCTCTGTGTGGGCTTCCAGAAGCCAACGAAGGCAACTGAACACTTGACTAGTTAGAGTGTTGTTCTGATCCTGCCACAGGGTTTACCTTTTCTTCTTGTAAGTGGAAAGTGCTGAGCTAGAGGTTTTGTGGCTCCCCCTTCCCAGATATTTGGGCGAGCTTTGCAAAATTTACTTTTGGGAGCCTTGGAATCCTTTAACCAATCTGGGTGGATGCTGGGAGTTGCAGTCCTGCAAAGAAACTCCCCCCCTTACAAATCCAAGGGAGCCAGGTTCTTGAGGGCTAAAAGGCAGGAGTTCATCCCCCGTTCTCGGCTGCCCTGGGTGTGGGAAAGCCATTCGGTGGCTCCGTGATTGGATCCAGGTGGATGTGGGTGAAGGGTGGGGTCCCTGTCAGCCTGTTCCCCCCACCGCCCCACTCCGGGGAGGTGAGTCAGCCGCACAAGAATCTGGTGAGTTCATCGGTTCTGTCCCTGCTGCAGCAGGCACCCCGCCCCGGGCCGGCTTCTTGTTCCAGAGGCGACAAGCCAAGCGACCCACAGGAACAGCTGGGCTCTCTCAGGTCCAGCCCGCATGGAGAGCTCAGCCGGGGTTACGAGCTGTCATTGACCCTGGTCTCTGTGTCCTGCAAACTCCCCTTGGCACCCTCTCCGTTGCTGGCTTGGAAAAGCAGTGGCTTCCAGGTTGGTTCTAACCACTAGACCCCAACTATCACCAAATCGACCAGCTCTGTTAGCAAAACACCACCCGCTTTATTAGCAAAACACAACACTATACCAGTAATAATACCACTCTATTCCTCACCTGGAATATTGTGTCCGGTTTTGGACACCACAATTCCAGAAGGATATCGACAAGAGGAGGAGGGCGACAAAAATGTCTGGAAGGTCTGGAAATCATGAAGCCCTATGAGGAGCAGGTATGTTTAGTCTGATGGAAAGAAGGTTGAGAGGTGACCTCATAGCCATGTTTAAATATTGGAAGAGATGTCATGTCGAAGAGGGAGCAAGCTTGTTTTCCGCTGCTCCAGAGACTGGGACAAGGAGCAATGGATTCAAGCTGCAGGAAAGGAGATTCCACCTGAACCTCAGGATGAACTTCCTGACAATCAGGGCTGTTCAGCAGTGGAAGATGCTGCCTTCATGGAGTGTGGTGGAGTCTCCTTCTTTGGAGGTTTTTAAGCAGAGGCTAGATGGCCATTTGCTGGGAGTGCTTTGAGTGTGTGTTCGTGCACGGCTGAATGGGGCTGGACTGGATGGCCATTGTGGTCTCTTCCAACTCTATGATTCTATGATTCTAAGAAAGACAAATATAAACAGATTTCCCTCCCTTACAGTGGGCATGTTGTACATAAGACAATATATCCCTTGGAGAAGAAAGAGCAGCCATTAGATTTAGGATACAGGGAAACGGGGATGCTGATTTCTCCTTTCCATTCAGCATTGCCTCCGACAACTGCCAGCCTCCAATCTCTAGACCAGGGATGCTGCAACCCATCAGATGTTATTGGATTACAAAAGCTTTTACTGGGACTGATGGGAGTGGGAGTCCATAACATCTGGAGGGTTCCTCAGCTCTCTGTCTAGACCCTGCCTCCCTCCCAGAACTCCAGCCTGTTTTCTCATTCCCATCATCTTTCCATCCTGGTTGCATTTCCTGTTCTCCCAGGGACACGATGTGCCGAAGGCCAGGAGAGGGCAAGCAAGGCCGGATCCTGCCCCCCTTGGGATCTGGTCCCTGCAGCGGCTATGGGGCACAAGGGCAAGACGGTCAAAGGATTCTGCGGAAGTGGGGGCGGCGGTGCCGACCACGCAGCTGGGCCTCTGCGGTTGGAAAGGGGGCAGAAGGGGACAGGAAAGAACAGCAGCCGACTCCCGACTCCATTCTCAGCAAGGACTTGGTGGGGGGGAGCCTTGCTTTCACATCACCCCCACAAGAGGAGAAAAGCAGATGCATGGAATCTGCAGGGTGCTTATTTAATTTATATGTGCAGATGTCCTGGGTCTCAGCTCACCCATCTTTTCAAATTCGGAATGGCTGGCCCTGCAAACAGAGTTGGGGTCTAAAGTTTACCCCTTGGAATTTGGATTTGGGGTGGCTAGCCCTGCAAAAAAAGAGTTGGGGTCTAAAATTGACCCCTTCCTTTGGGTCCATGTGGGAACCAAGGACAGTGGACCCATCCGGCCCCTCCCGAAACTGCAAACCCCAGGATTCCATAGGATGTTGCAAGTGGAATAATAGCGCTATAACAGTCTAGTGCGGAAATGGCCTCAGTTAACAGACAAAGCATTCCTGGAGTTTACTTTTATTAACAGAGACTATGATAGCAGAGCTAGAAAAAGAGGGAAAAGTTCCTACATCACCAAAAGAAGAAGAAGAAAGTTCAAGATCTTGCAGCAAACTTTTTGTTCAAAACTAACATTATCCAGTTGTATGACCCTGCTGAAATTGGCAATAGGTTGAATCTCTCTTGTCCAGAAACTTGAAATCCAAAAACCTCCAAAGCCCTAAACTTTTTTGCCATCAGCCACCCATTTCTGCCTTCAAGAATCTGCAAAGCTATGGAAATCCATTGGGTGACCTTGGACAAATCACACTTTCTCAGCCATGGAAGAAGGCAACGGCAGAGCTTCTCTGAAGAAATCTTGCCGTGAAAACCCGGCCATAAGTCAGAATGGGGTAGAAATCGTACAGACCTCTGGATATCGCTGGAGCTCCCATTATCCCCATCCACTGGTGATGCCAGCATGGGCTTGTGAAAGTTGCCGTCCAACAACAACAAACAGACCCATCCCTATTCTTTTTTTCAATGGGGGGAACTCAAAGTGCAGCTGTCCAAGCGTTGTTGAATTGCCGCTCCCAGCATTCCTCACCCTGGGCTAGGCCTGATGGGAATTGCAGCTCAGCCTCATCGGGAAAGTCTCAGAATCCTCAATCTTGCCTTATGAATCCCAGTTCATGGAGTGGCACCCATTGAATCAATAGGGGCTTGGAAAATCACTACTCACACTAAGGCCATTTCCGCATTACACTATTACAGTGCTATTATTCCACTTTCAACCTCCTGTGGAATTCTGGGGTTTGTAGTTTCTTGATGCCCAAGAAATCTCTGGCTGAGAATTCTACATGCCTGTCCCTAAACTGAAAACCTCAGGATTCCATAGGAGGTTGAAAGTGGAATAATAGCGCTGTAACAGTGTAGTGCGGAAAGGCCCTAATTCCCTTTATTCGTAGGGTCTGTTCCGGTTGAGGGGAGTAACAGCTGGGTTTAGACCTAGGTTCTAACTCTGCCTGTGCTGCCATCCTCCAGATGCTCCGGATTACAGCTCCCATCATCCTTGCAAAGAGCATAGGAGTGGCTGTTTTAAACTACTCGGCCCACTCCACTGGGTTGGCCCTGCAAAGGACACCTCTTCCCAGGATTAATGGCACTCTGTAGATATTGGATTCTCACCAGGACGACACTTAAGCTGAGCGGCCAACTGCTGCTGGAATCCACCCAAGAAAAATGGACCGTGGATTAATCTGAGCCAGGGCTTAGTGCCTGAGACTCTTTGAATCCCCTGCAAGAAGTCTAAACCAAAGTGGGTGGCTACCAGGCAGAAGGAGAGGTCTCTGTGTTGGCCATTTCCATGGAAGCCAGTAGCCAGACTGCCACGGAGCACTTCCGAGGGCTGGAAACTCGGGCCATTTCCGCACTAGACTGTTATAGTGCTATTATTCCACTTTCAACATCCTATGGAACCCAAGGAGTTTAGGAAGCGTGGCCTTGCCCACACTCTCAGCTCCAGAAAGCCTCACGATACGTTTGCCTTCCGGCTGCCCGAAGTCGGGAACAACTCAAAGGCACACGGTAACAAAACTACGCAGCTGATACAGAATTCTGGCCAACATTTATTACCTGCCTTGGATCAAGGTAGGGAAGAAATACAACAGCAGATTGGAGCCATAGCACCAGTTAAAAGCATTTAAGAACAGTTAAAAGAGCACCAAAAAAACCCCACGTCATAACAATCACTTTAAATCTCATAATTTAAAAATCATCTGGATAGGGCTGTTGGAAGAAATTGGTCCTGATTGCTGTTTTAAACTCAGACGGCATATCCAGCTGTCTGATCTCTTCCGGCAGGTTGTTCCACAGTCTGGGGGCAGCGGAATAAAAAGTCCTTTGGGTGACTGTGGCCAGCCTAGGACTGGATTTACGTCTCTCAGTCCACCCCGTACACTCTGGATTATATCGGAGAAGGTCTTTCTGTAGGTAACTTGGACTCAGAGGATTCAAACTTTGCACTTTGCAACGCTTTGCACTTTGCAACCAACGCTTTGCACGTTGGCCAGAAACTAATTGGCAGCCAGTGGCATGATTTTGAACATCGGTGTAATATCAGCACTCCTAGATGTGCCAGTAACTAATTTGGCTGCCATGTTTTGAACGAACTGAAGTTTCCAAACTTGGTGCGGAGGTAGGCCAACATACAACGCATTGCAGAAGGCCAGTCTTGAGTTTACCCATGTGTGCACCAACATCTTTAGAGCTAGGTCTCCAAGTCGTTGCTTTCCAAACCCCATCACCTGCAGCCAGATGGGTTTTGTGGACCAACAACATCTGGACACCCATGTTGGGGAAGACCAAGGAGAGGTCGAGAGGTTGACAAACAGATCTAGGTGTCTATATATGTAGCCAAAACCTTCCCCTTCAAAGTGTTGAAAAGCACACAGATGATAAAATGTGCTTGCATACATTTGATCATGGAATAAAGTCTATAGAATCATAGAAATGTAGAGTTGGAAGAGACCACAGGGGGCATCCAATCCAACCCCCTGCCATGCAGGAACACCCTCAAAGCACTCCCCACAGATGGCCATCCAGCCTCTGCTTAAAAACCTCCAAGGAAGGAGACTCCACTACACTCCGAGGCAGCAGATTCCACTGCCGGACAGCCCTGACTGTCAGGAAGTTCTTCCTGAGGTTCAGGTGGAATCTCCTTTCCTGCAGCTTGAATCCATTGCTCCTTGTCCTGGTCTCTGGAGCAGCAGAAAACAAGCCCTCTCCTTCCTCTACGTGGCATCCCTTCAAATATTTAAACATGGCTATCATGTCCCCTCTTAACCTTCTCTTCTGCAAACTAAACATACCCAGCTCTCTAAGTCTATCCCCATAGGGCATGGTTTCCAGGCCTCTCACCATTTTGGTCGCCCTCCTCTGGACTTGCTCCAGCTTGTCAATATCCCTCTTGAATTGGGGTGCCCAGAACTGGACGCAGTATTCAAGATGGGGTCTAACCAAGGCAGAGTAGAGTGGTACCAGTACCTCCCTCGATCTAGACACCATACTCCTATTGATGCAGCCAAGGATTGCATTGGCTTTCTTGGCTGCCGCATCACACTGCTGACTCATGTTCAGCTTGTGGTCTATGAAGACTCCTAGATCCCTTTCACATGTACTGCTACCCAGCCACGTGTCCCCCATCCTATATTTGTGGATTCCATTTTTTCTACCCAAGTGTAGGACCTTACACTTCTCTCTGTTGAATTTCATTTTGTTCGCCCTGGCCCAGCTCTCCAAACTATCCAGGTCATTTTGAATTTTGATCCTGTCCTCCGGCGTATTAGCAACCCCTCCCAATTTGGTATCATCTGCAAATTTGATGATATAAAATTCAAATTACAAGCACACGCACCCCGCTCCCCTTATCTGATAGGTTAGAGACCAAAATATTTCCAGAAAGCGGAACTGGTTGAAAAGTGGAACACAGTCTTTTGCCTCTTGCCAGGTGAGCCTCTCTAATTCCTGAACTTATGCTGCTATGATAAGTCTGAAGAAGCCTTTGCAAAATGGAAATTCCTTGAGGAATAGGTTGGTTGGTTAAATGCGAAGTGTCTCCAGTCTTGGATATAACTAGAACTATAAATTCCTTGAGGAATAGATCGTTGCTCACAAGCAAAGCGTCTCCATTCATGGACATAAATGGAACTACGATCTTTTTGAGGAATTGCCATTGATCCTCCTGCAAATTTTGTACATTTTTCATGAAGACTGGATTGTCTATTATATTTACAGATGGTGTAATCTATTATTCGAAAGCAATGTCTAAGGAGAGTTTTCCAGAAAAGGAATATAAGAGTGTTCACCTACCACCAGGAATCTGTTTTTTAACATTCTTGAACAAGTTTGGAGAGCTTAATTTATCAGTACTTTACGGGACTTGTTCCTAGTGCTCCCACAAGTTGATCAACATCTGAATATATACATTTTTTTCGTATACTGTCTATTTGTTACACAATTGCATTTGTATTTACTCATTAATTTTGTTTGCCAACATTAGTTCATTTGTCTTACCACACATGTGCATTTGTTTTCATTCATCCTTAGTTATATATAGGTCCTTCTAGTTAATTTTTTTTGGCCTTGGGTCAGTTTGCTGTATAGTGGTTGTATTGCAAGAACAATATATGTTCTTTGAACGGTCAAAAGAGCAAAGCATTGAAAAACAATTCAACGAGAAGTGGGAAAAGCCTGTGGACAATGCCAAAGGCCTCCTGAGAAGTTACCCGCTCTCATAAAGAATCCCCACAAGGTTGAAATAATAATAATAATAAAAAATTAAGCTCCTAGGTAAATTGGAAGATCAAACTGACAACAGGGGGAGAAAAGCACAACCGTGGACAAGAAAAACAGAAGCACAACAGGAGTGCCCAAAGCTCCGCCGAAGACGGCAAAATGCTAAAGACACGCAATAATATCTTATTTCCGTTTGGAAGAAAAAGGAAGAGCCACAAAACGGTTAAAACGCAAATTAAACAAAGGAAGCAGATATAATAAACACAGAAAGATACAGCAGAATCTTCAAAGCTGTTTGATAACCATCACTGGCGTTGCAATGAAAGCTCCTGGGAAAATCAAAGATGCAGAAAAATAACAACAAAATTATCCACTGTAAACCGTCCAGGGAAGGTCGTTCCACCATTGGGGTGCCACAGCCAAGAGTTTCATCCCGGAGCACCCCCCACCTTTAGTGTATCGTCTCTGGGTCATCCAAGAAAATCCACCCATCCAGGGTTGGTCCTCTTGATCTACCAAGCCCAAAGGCTCAACATGCCCCTATGAGAGCTGGCCAAGGAGTGTTGTAATGGTATTGGGGCTTCCAGGGCAGAAATGCAAGACTTTTTGATTGGCAGGATCAATGAGGACACCGGCTGGAACCCTGTCGGGGACTTACGTCTTGGTAAGCATAAGCTTACATCCATGGGAATTAAAACTGGGCAGCTCCATCGCATCCATATCCAGTAAGGGCAGTTGTTAAGGTAGCGGAACAAGCAATGCGATTGATGCAGAACGGGAGTGGCCTTGGTCCCAATGTGTGCCAGGTCACTGGTTTGAGAGTCCTGGTGCCCATTGGTAGAGCCGGATGCAGATTTGGACATTGTGCCTTGGTCCCAATTTGCATCAGGATACTGGCTAGGGAGTGCCAGCATCCGTTGGTAGGGCCGGATGCAGACTGGGACATTCTTGACTACATTCCATTAACACGTCTTCATTTCCACACTATACCGTTATAGTGCTATTATTCCACTTGCAACACCCTCCGGAATTCTGGGGTTTGTACTTTCCAAGAGTTCTCTGGCTGAGAATCCTAAATGCCCCTCCCTAAACTGCAAACCCCAGCATTCCATGGGATGCTGAAAGTGGAATAATAGTGCTATAAAAGCATAGTGCAGAAATGGCCAGGGTTTTAGGGTTTTAAGCAGAGGCTGGATGGCCATCTGTTGGGAATGCTTTGATGATATATTCCTGCGTGGCAAAATGAGGCTGGACTGGGTGGCCCTGGAGGTCTCTTCCAGCTCCATGATTTTATGATTCTAGGGTTTCTTAGCATCTCTACTACCTAGCTAAATATATGCAATTACGAAATATACACCATGTTAGAGATTCATGCCACTATCCGCACCCCAACTTCCCTGTTCCCTCTGAGCTTCCTGCAATAACCCACATTAGTTGGTGGAAGTTAGGCAGTGGGGAAGAAGAGGTGAATTTCCCCGGCTGCACCATATTGTTGTGATACACTCCTGTTGCAGAGTTGGCTTGACTCAATGATTTGAATCTTGGACTGGGATTCCAGGAGGCCAGCTTCAAATCTCTTCATCTCTTTGCTGTTCCATCTGTATTTGTTCTGTTGCATTTAATTCCATTCTTGGAAAAGAAACAGGGCTCGGAAGGACCGAACCAACATATTAATGAGCGAACAAGAGTCCACAGTTTTGATTTTAATTTCCTTGCCACGGAAACCAAACGTCGGGAAGCGGGCGAAATCTTTCGGGCGGAGAGTGCCCAGTTCTCTCAGGAGTTTTCCCACACAGTTGGTGTGTGTGTCGTTTTTTTCAACAGCGTTAATGGCTTCCTGGACCTTGGGTTGGCAGGTCTCAAGGTTTGGCCCGGAGAGAAGAAGCTTTTAGGGGTTTAGGCTGGAATCCAGTCTAAGAGTTCCCGTCGCCCGCCAGGGGAGAACAAAGTGCAACCCACAGGCTGCGTGCAGGGGTAAAAAAAGAAAAATTGCAATTTTTTCTTTAAAAAAAAAAAGTGTTTTGCTCCCCAAAGCCTGCAAATACAGCAGCGGTGAAATGAAACTTTGCAGAATACTTTGTCTAGAGCAAAGGTGGGCAAACTCGAAGGCTACAGGGCTACCTTACCCCCCCAGGAGAGCTTTGGGGACCATCTCAAGCACACTCTGATGTTGCTTGGCCACACGTGTCCTGGTTTTCATCTGTGATAGCCATGTTTAAATATTTGAAGGGATGCCATGTAGAGGAAGGAGAGGGCTTGTTTTCTGCTGCTCCGGAGACCAGGACAAGGAGCAATGGATTCAAGCTGTAGGAAAGGAGATTCCACCTGAACCTTAGGAAGAACTTCCTGACAGTCAGGGCTGTCCGGCAGTGGAATGTGCTGCCTTGGTGTGTAGTGGAGTCTCCTTCCTTGGAGGTTTTTAAGCAGAGGCTGGATGGCCATCTGTTGGGAATATCTGAAAGGATAGAAGATGGAGCAAGCTTGTTTTCTGCTGCTCCAGAGACCAGGACAAGGAGCAATGGATTTCAACTGCAGGAAAGGAGACTCCACTTGAACCTCAGGAAGAACTTCCTGACGGTCAGGGCTGTCCGGCAGTGGAATCGGCTGCCTCAGAGTGTAGTGGGGTCTCCTTTTTTGGAGGTTTTTAAGCAGAGGCTTGATGGCCATTTGTTGGGAGTGCTTTGAGGGTGTTCCTGCATGGCTGAAGGGGGTTGGACTGGATGGCCCCTGGGGTCTCTTCCAACTCTACATTTCTATGTGAAGTGTTGCGTGACACAACAGTTGTGGGCTGAAGGTCTTTGGATGGTGTCCACCCCTGCTCTTTTACTGCACAGTAAAGGGGCTGCAGTGGTTATCTTTGGCTGGAAAAGGAGAAATGCTTTCATTTGATCCTGGGTGGGAGTTCTAGAGCAGCCCAAAGTGTTTATATATATTTTTACAGTGTTATCAGCCAGATTTTACAAGCGCTGTCTTAAAAGAACGTCGCATTCCTCAAATTTTGAAGCGGGCAAACTTTCTTTGGAACGGAAAACGGTTTGAGAAAAGGGGTGTGCCATTTCTGTGGATAGCCGGGCACCAGACCGACCCAATTCTGTAGATCTGGTTCTCCAATCTATACTAGCTTTGCTTCTCTTGTTGTTTCCCAGAGGAGAATCTGGAATAGCGATTTGAAGTTGGTCTTTCCATTTGGAGATGACACACTCGTTCTCCAACCCGCCCCCGGCACGCACACTAATTTTCTTCATCTGCCCTCTGTCCCAAAATTTGCTTTGCCTTTCCAATTGACTTCAGCACTCCATGGATGCATTCATGCCCTCCGTCTTTCCTTTTCTTTCAAGGCATTGTTCTTGCCCTGAGATTCCTCCCCTCCCATAACCTCCCCCTGTCTGGGGGCCTTTCCACATAACACTCTTATAGTGCTATTATTCCACTTTCAAGATGCTATGGAGTCCTAGGATTTGCATTTCAGGGAGGGGCATTTAGGATTCTCAGCCAGGGAGCTCTTTGGCCTCAGGAAACTACAAACCCCAGAATTCCACAGGAGGTTGGAAGTGGAATAATAGCACTATAACAGTATAGTGCGGAAAGGTCCTCAATATCTTGATAAATCTTCTTTCATCCCACTTTTCCAGCTGCTTTTAAAATGTCTCCGTCTCCTCCCATTTCTCCCCTTGTCCTCAGCTTACTTGGATTGCTTAAACTGAGCTCAAATTGCAAAAGTAGTTTGCAATCAGCTTAGCAGGAAGGTTGGAGAGGAGAATTTTGCCCTTCCCAGTTGGCTCAGGCAAAAGCAAACTGTGGCAACCTTTCTTATTTTGAACATTAAGAACTTTGGCCATCTCAGCCCCACTCTGATGTTTCTTGGCCATATGCGTTCCGTTTTTCGGAAGGCATGTGCATTTCTTTATTTTAAAAAAATGCAACACGCCAGAAGTCACCAGAAGTGATTTCCCGTTCTTTTTTTCAAAAAGGCTTCTCCTGCACCTAAAATAGCCCCAGGGGGACCTAAAACATGGTGAAAGCTCAGTTTTAGGGTCTTTTCCCCCCTGATTTGTAAATGTTTTTAATCTTTTTAATTATTTTGAACTGTTTTAATATTTTAATTTATTGTTGGAAGCTGCCTTGGGTCCGATTCCAGGAGAAAGGCGGCATACAAATATAAGAAATAGAGAGCATTGGGGAACACTTGGGGCCAACACACACAGAATTTTCAGCTCACCTTTGGGCATCCTAAGCGTGTGTCCATATATGTCTCCAAGTCCCCTGGAAGCTTGTGGTGACCCCATGAATGTCCTAGGGTTTTCCTAGGCAAGGAATACTCAGAGGTGGTTTTCCCAGTCCCTTCCTGTGAAATATAGCCTACAGCACCTGGTATTTGTTGGCGGTCTCCCATCCAAGTACTGACCAGAGCTGGCCCTGCTTAGCTCCCAAGATCAGACAGGCTTTTGAGCCTTTAGGGTATTTAAGGCTCTTATCCCAAGTGTCACACACCACATTAAGTGGGAAGGTGCTGCCCCCTGCTGATGATTTTGCACAACATCAAGCCAATCTGGTTTGGTTGTGATAAAAAAAAAATTGATAGGAAAGGAGGAAAGCAGAGATTTATGGCCAGCCCAAGATATTTTGCTGCCTGAGGCAAAAAGAGAGGGCACCTGCTCACCACTTTCTATGCACAGAGACCCAAGTGGGCTGGCTTCAATGGCTCCCCAACACTGGCAATTGATACAGCATCTTCCACTATAATTAACATGCTGCTGCATCCCAGAATATTTTACCTTCCACTTCCATATTCTCCTTCGTGGTACGGCCAATCTCATCCAGGTTTGAAAACCTTCCTGTTTCAATTCTTCTCGTCCACCACTTATCCCTCTCCCCTTTCCACTCAAGCCAATTTGCAATTTTTTGCAATAAATTGACATGCAATGATTGTGATCCTGTTTCTCTGAGTCTTATGGGCCATTTCCGCACTACACTGTTATAGTGCTATTATTCTCCTTCCAGCATCCTATGGAATCCTGGGGTTTGCAGCTTAAGGAGGGGCACTTAGACTTCCCAGCCAGAGCTCTTGGACCTCAGGAAACTACAAACCCCAGGATTCCACAGGACGTTGAGAGTGGAATAATAGTACTATAGCAGTGGCCATTTCCGCACTAGCCTGTTATAGTGCGACGATTTCACTTTCAACATCCTTTGGAAACTGCAAACCCCAGGATTCCAGAGGATGTTGAATCATCGCGCTATAACAGGCTAGTGCGGAAATGGCCAGTGTGGGGTGGAAATGGCCTTAGACTGATATAGAAACAGAGTAACTTAGGTCCTTTCTGCACTACACTGTTATAGTGCTATTATTGCACTTTCAACATCCTATGGAATCTTGGGGTTTGCAGTTTTAGAGAGGGGCCTGTAGAACTCTCAGCCAGAGAGCTCTTGGGCCTCAGGAAACTACAAATCCCAGAATTCCACAGGAGGTTGAAAGTGGAATCAGAGCACGACAACCGCGTAGGGCGGAAATGGCCTTATAATCTTCTTCCTGAACTATTCCAATGTTTCCATCATCTGCTTTGAAATTATGTAAAGCATTCTCTTAAGGTTCAGCTGTAAACCTGCCATTGCACTTCCTTCCTTGACTGTCTTCAGTAATGGTTCCCAAGCCTTTGCTATTTTTGGCCAGTAGTGCAATGTCATCTGCATATATTAAATTTTTGTTTCCTTCCTCCAGTTTTCAGGCCTCCTTCCCGCAGCACAAACCCTGCTTTACCTATGAGTGCTTTGAGGGTGTTCCTGCATGGCAGGGGGTTGGACTGGATGGCCTCTGGGGTCTCTTCCAACTCTACATTTCTATGATTCTAGGATTCTATGATATGCTCAAGGCCCAGCTTAAAACAGATAGGGTGATAAGCACACAGGGTGATAAAATGCAGCCTTGCTTGACCCATTCCGTGCCAATTGGAAAACATTCTGTTTCTCCGTATTTTGTGGGTACGTAATGACACAAAGACGGTTGTATCAAATGAACCATGAAACCAGTTTGATTGTTAAAAAATAAATAGCCAAACCGGGAAGTCTTTAATGATAAAAATTAATGGAGTTAGGAAACGGTGAGCGGGGAAGGAATCAGTCCTAATTTCCCGACATATTTAATTGGGCAATCGAAAGAGAAGGAAGGAAGAAAAAGAAAGAAAGAAAGAAAGAAAGAAAGAAAGAAAGAAAGAAAGAAAGAAAGAAAGAGGATTGGAAGCAAACTGCAAAAGCCAAAGCTTTGCCTCTTCCAGACGGACTTGGAATGACTCAGAGCCAAATAATCTGAATGAATTTGAATGAAGATCCAGGACAAATCCAGACTGGAAAAATAAGATTTCTTCCCAACCCTGATTCCCACGGGAGGAGATTGAGGCTTGAAACCTGACCAGAGAGAACAGCAAGGAAAGCAAATTAAAATACATTCACATTTGCAAATGCTTTTAGAAGCTGGGCTGTTGGAAAGGATCTGGGGGGCCGGCCAGGCGTCCACCATCTCTTTCCCCTGCTTTGGCTACTGTAACTTCAGTGCGTGAAAGACTCCCCAGCGTTGGTCCCCGTCCGCACAGCGTTCCAGTTTCTGTCGCCATCCCGAAGCCATGGACTCAAATTCATCCTCTGAGAATTCCTAAGCGGAAGGAGAGAAAAGGAAACAGAATGGGTGTGTCGTGGCCACAAATTGCGGCAATTTAGGGCGGCGTCAAAGAAAGCAAGCTTTCAAATTGCACTGCATTCTGCTTTTGACCTGAGAAAGGTCTCTGTGAAATTCAAAAGCTTGTCCCCTGACCTTAATGGAAAGCAAGGAGTATTTATTATCTTTTCGCGGGAAGATTTCCCTCTTGGCGGCTCTGATCAGGCCCAGCAGCCCTGTTACAGTCCTATTATTCCACTTTCAACATCCTATGGATCCTTTGAGGCCCCCGGCTAAACTGCAAACCCGAGGATTCCACAGGATCCTGAAAGTGGAATAATAGCACTATAACAGTCCAGTGCGGAAATGGCTACAAGGAAGGGCAGGGTCTTTTTGAGGCTGGCACCGCTTTAGTCTGCCCACCCACCTGAACAAACCGGTCCCGGCTCTGCT
>CAOLHI010000266.1:600000-773290 GCA_948474755.1 Ctenosaura bakeri | reverse complement strand
CTTTCTGTGTCGACCTGGTCACCCAGACGGAGTCAATGGCATGAGCCAGGAAATGCGACACCAAGCATAAATCTGACTCTGGTCAGACCAGTCACACCACACTCACACCAACAAACGACCTCCCACCACCGTTTACCAGACTCGAAGAGATGTCTCTTTACCAAAGTCTTCGCGGCTTCACTCACGGCCCCACTAGCCATGAGTTACTAGGGCAAGACTTAGAGAGGTGATCAAGCTCTCTCTTTCCCTTGAAAACGCAAGGGAGTCAACTTCACCAATTAGCCGTGGGAGGCCTTATGCTTTCTGCATGACCAGAGTCCGTTGACTGGAAAACGCTGCTGCCAGGGAAACCACCCCGCTCAAGGCCAAACCTCTTCGACCAAAGCAGTCGAGGGCGCCCTGGGTTTTGCCAAGAGGGGGGCAGCGACCCTAGCACTCAAGCGTCCGTCAAGGGGGGCTCCAAAGCCCCTTCTCTCAATTTCCCGGCCAATGCACCAAAAATGTAATGGCAAGGAAATGATGAAGACCTTCAGGTTGTTCCAAAACAGAAAGCTTTATTTTCCAAACCATTTATTTACTGCGCAGGGCAAGCAGCGGATATATACTGTCCAAAACTGCCAGCCCCGATTGATTAAAACACTTAGTTCTTATACCTTTGGTCAACAGCGTCAGCAATCAATCACATTTCTAGTCTACGTCAGCCATTACATTTGGAGCTTAATACCACCCCCAAAACAAGGGAACAAAGGCCTCAGTCACCAAATAACACAAAGATGAGGCGAAAGTGTATGCTTGACTCCCTTTTACTTCCCAGGCACCTAAGCATAGTGTTACAAGGCCAATCATACTTTCAAACCGAGATAAGGCAGGGACATCTGCTGTCCAATTCACTTATTTTTCTACTCATGCAGTACTTCTCTGAATTTAACTCTTTCATTTGCAATATTTATTTAACTATTTATTATATTTATTTATAACTTACCTTCCTCTCAAAACTGGGACTCAATGCAACAATGTTTAACACGGGAAAGAATGGGGCTCTGTTCTAAATAATTCTGTTGTAGTTGTGTGTGCTTGCCTACAATAGGCAAGTTAAACATCAGTGCCTCCAGCACCCTTACTGAATGTGTGTGGACTGCAAAACAGAGAGAAAAGCAGGCATCAGATAAGCCTGCCTAACCACCTACCCCTAACAAGTTAAAAAAGCATCAATGTATGTTTTTGGTTACAGAAATGGAAATCATAAGAAATATTGAGGCTGGTGAGAGAAAAAGTGATCCTGGATGCACTTTGGAACAAGCCTTCAGGTTGTTTCGAAAAGTTTTAAAATGTTTTTGTTTCTTTATGCATGACGTACTTGATCTGGTTGTTTCATCAGAACATCTTAAACTACTGTTCATTATTGTGCTCTAGGAACTTATCTATATTCTTTCTATTTTATTTCTGGTACCAAATCCTTGCTAAAGAAGTAACACCCCAAGAACATATCTACTTTGTTAATTAAAGTATACCTGTATTGCTTGTTCATGTACACCAGTCATTCTTAACCTTTTCTTTACTGGTAATCCCCCGCAAATATAATTTTTGCTGGGGACCCGAAGACTTAACTCAAAATATAAGTATTTAAATTTAGATTTAAATATTCAAATATTTATTTATTAAAGGCTTCTGGATTTAAATTGTTGCTCAAGCTCTTGGTAACTTTGGGCAAGTCACACTCTGTCTGCCTCAGAGGAAGGCAAAGGCAAACCCCCTCTGAACAAATCTTGCCAAAAAAATCCTTTGGTTGATTCACCTTAGGGTTGTCATAAGTTAGAAGTGACTTGAAGGAACACAACAGCAAAGTGCCATCTATAGGGGGAAGTTCTCTCTAGCCATCATGTCTCTTCCCTTATGGCAACCCTAAGGCAAACCTCTATCATGGGGATTTTGTTGGCAGGATTTGCTGCCTTTGTCTTTCTTGGAGGCTGAAATAATATGACTTGTCTGAGGTCACCCAGTGGGCTTCCATGGTTGACTGGGAATTCAAACCCTGGTCTCCAGAATCACAGTTTGGCTGCTGCGCAGACTTGCTGCCATGTCCCTCAGCACCCACACCTCCTGCTGCTGCATCCCTGATGAAAGGGATACAATGACAGACATGTGTATATACCCAAACTGCTCCCTTGTTTGCAAACAAAGGAGCAGTTTTGGCAGTACCATCACTGCTGCTGCATCCCTGTTGCTGCCATTGCTGGTGGTGTCCAGCAGCAGGACTTCATGGACACCAGGTTAAGCACCAATGATGTACACAATCAAAATCGCTTTCAACGAAATGTTTATAAAAACAAAAAAAAGTTGTCTCCTTTTTTAATATTTGAGACTTTTTTGTTTTGCTCAAAGTGTGAAAATTGGTGTGATAAAGAGGCACACAGAATTATTCACGTATTCTGAAAGTAGGAAAAGAACTGTTCTGTAGCACTCTTCAGCTCAGTTTGTTCCTGCTGTTGGAGACCCCCCACTCAACTGCTAGAAGTTGTGAAGGTGATTGATAGATTGACATCACATCTCTCCAAGGGAGAGTATAATCATTCTCTGCTTCTTCTTCTTAGACTATACAAACATCATTCAGGAATTGCTAAGGCCACCCTCTCAGTCTTAACACTTGGTTCTTAACACTTCACTCTGACCAATTAATGTCAATACCCCATCTCCAAGGTAAATAGTGACCTCTTTTGATCTGAAGTCACTGACGTCAGATCTTTGGACTCCATCAGCACGTTTTCAGGTCTTTTTATAAAGACGAATTGAAAACTAACTTTAACTCTTGTACCACCCGAACATTTAACCACTAAATAAGGGCTATATTGCCGCATAAGCTTTGGCAGATCAGAATTTGAAGTGGGTGATTCAGGGCTGGCTCTACCATTAAGTAATGTGAGGGGCTGTCCCTAGAAAGCACATGGTAGGAAGGCAGGAAAAATGTCAGCGTGTTCTAAGATAGAGTTGTATCTGTCACCTGCAGTGCCTTGGCCCACTTAGATGGCCATGCTGTCCTCAAGTGCAATGGAAGATATTGTCTCACCAGCAGTATTGAAGTAGAGTTAAGCTGCTTTTCTGGTTGGCTTTTATACATAGGAACTTTGTTGCTTTAGGTAGCAAAATGTCTTTGCCCTGCCCTGAAAGGTTGAAACTGATAACTAAACATTGGCACATGCAACATATTACACTGAAGGAGAGAGCCCCAAATATGTCTACATAAGCTTTTCCATATGAATTTCTAATGCAATATTGTAGTGTGTGTACAATTTCCATCTTCTTTTCTTTATATAAATAAAACTCCATACATACACCGAGGAGCTTCATAGCTTTTTAGGATTGGCCTCTGTCCAAATGTCAGCAGAATCTTTCATTAAACACTATTTAATGTTCACGCAGACTCTTGGTTATGCCAAACATCTCCATATTGGTATTCACTCAACCAAACTCAAAATATGCTTGGTCTGGGTTATTAAACGTAGTCTTAAAAAGGTCTGTTGCTTCTTGTAAAGAGAAAGCTCTTGTAATTTAAAGAAATCTAATCTCCTGAAAGTGTCTCCTGCTGAGCTTGAGACTGACATCATGTTTGTCTGAGTATTAACAGATTCAGCCAGGCTTGAACAATTAGAACAATTTATAACTGAGAACAGTAATGGAAAGGGCTGCTGGAGATTAGCAGTCCAATTCTACAAATGTCTTCTCAGAAACTGAAACAGGCCTTTGTGAGAATTCTCACTTATCCTCACCTCTGCCACCCCTGTGAAGACTTCCTCCTGCCCTACCGCTATGGCCACCAACTGTGGGGTTTTCCACCAATCCCAATTGCTACTACCAAATGTGAAGCTTTCCACAAATATTCCTTGTGTAACATTCTCCCAAGCTCAACTGTATAATACAACAAAAATGATTTACTAGACAGAAATTGAACAAGCAATTACAGATTACTCATTTAACACATATAAATGTTGGCTGACACTAACTCCAGTACACATCTCTCATTTACTCTCTCTCAGTTATACCCTGGCTAATACTGACCCTGACTAATTCACCTAACCACTCAAATTCCTAAACCTACTACTCCTAAATAAGCCTTAATCTCCCTCTGACTCCACTCTCATGTCCTTTCCTGACCAATTGTTATAGCAGCAGTTTCAAAATCACCTCAGACATTCCATTAATCACCACTCACTCCCAATATACTATTCTTTCACCTCCTCCTAAAAGATCCTTACCTTGGTCATTTCCACACTAGAGGCCGTTAGTGCGATATACCATTACAATTGCAACATTGCCATTCAGGCGATGCCATCAGGTTAGGAACACCATTTTCCACACCCTTCTGCCTTCAGCAGTTGAGTAGCAGTATTGCCACCAGTGTTTCTTCTGCACCATCGTGTCCTTGGCCACTCCCTGTCCCCGCCTTCACCCTACCCCACCACCCTGATTTGGTGGTGTTTTTTTTCTTTGAAAGTCATACTGAACACAGCAATATACTAATGCATTTTCACGCTATAATGCCTAAAATATATATTTTTAAAAAATAAAATGTTTTAACTCAAAGGAGAATTTTAAAATAAATACAGAGAGGTGATAGAGTTCAAAGTCACTGGGGGAGGGACAAGCTGGGCACACCCACAGCCCACTTACTGCTGGATCTGGGACAATAGGAAGCACTATCAAGTGCTGTTACAGTCCTGCACTGAGCTGGCTGATGGGACTGAAGTGTTAATGGAGGCACTTAATGGATTTTTTCTGGAAATAGAATAAAGTGATTTGACAATCCTTGGGGACAGGATAGCGCCAATGTCATGAGGTAGCACGGCTCCTGAACCAGAAAAACCCCGCTGCTATTGCGGAATAGTGATGTCATTTGGAAATGGCCTTGATTAATCTAACAGATACAACAACATTTCCCCCTAAAAAGTTTGTAACATCACAACCTTACCCCTAGATGAGTGGGTATAGAATCTCAGCTTAAGTAGGAACAGCACCACATCACTTTTGCAAATGCACTTTTGCAAGCTGGACTCAAACAAACACGTAGAAATATTCCATTAAAGAACAGTGGCAGGGCTGAGCCTCCCTTAAGGCTAAGTAAGAGGGTCACTTCTGTGGTGGGATGCTGAGGCCACAGCAATTTTCCCTCTTGCCCCCCTCACCAGCATCTGTCAAGTAAAACTTCCTCTTGGCTGACTCCCCTTGCTCACCCAGGGAGGAAGAGAATATGGGGAGGCTACTTCCCCAAATAAGGAGAAGGAAGCCATGTTAATAACCACAGGCCATAAACTCTTGTCACTATCAGAATCCAGCCCTAATATATAAAGTCACTAGCTTCCTAAGTGCCTAGCTCCATGGGGTGAGTTGCAGGGGTGAGTTGCAAAATTGGCTATGTCACAACCCAGAAAATTGTTATAGCCACTTGTGCCTCTTTAACAGAGCGTGGCTCTGAAGATGTACAAGGTATGACTCTGAAGGAAAGGTAGGGATGACTTGAAAAATCACCTGTTTGATGATGATGACTGGTCATCACTCCATCTCTTAAAATCAGGCATTGTAGAAACAGTTGGCTGTTTGCAGCAGAGCTGGTAGATGAAGGTGAAAGAGCAGCTATTAATGCTGCCCCTCATTGCAAGGGTTAGTGGTCTGAGTGCTGGAAGTAAGACTCCGGGGCCATTTCTGCACTACACTCTTATAGTGCTATTCTTCCACTTTCAACATCGTATGGAATCTTGGGGTTTGCAGTTTAGGGAGGGGCCCCCTCCCAAAACTGCAAAGCCCAAGATTCCATGCGATGTTGAAAGTTGAAGAATAGCACTATAAGAGTATAGTGCAGAAATGGCCTGGGAGATGGAAGTTCAAATCCCAGCTCAGCCATGGAAATCCATGATGTTGGGCAAGTCACAATCTCTCAGCCTAAGAGGAAGGCAATGACAAACCTCCTTTGAATAAACACTTTATGAAAGAATCACTATAATTCAGGCCATATCTGCCCTACACTTTTATAATCCTATTATTCCATTTTCAACATCCTATGGAATCCTGGGGTTTGCAGTTTAGGGAGGGGCCTTTAAAATTCTCGTCAGGGAGTTCTTTGATTTCAGTAAACTACAAACCCCAGAATTGCACAGGATGTTGAAAGTGGAATAGTAGCACTATAACAGTATAGTGCAGAAATGGCCTCAGTGTTGGCATAGAACAGCTACAAACCTAAAAGCATACAACAGTTACAACCATATGCGAGGAGGCTCGACAAGTTTGCTGCTTCTATATCTTCCTTGCATAGGCAGGGTTTTTTTAAGGGAAGGAGCCAATTCTTAAGGTTAAGAGGGGACATGATAGCCATGTTTAAATATTTGGAGGGATGTCATGTTGAGGAGGAAGCAGGGTTGTTCTCTACTGCTCCAGAGACTAGGGACAAGGTGCAATGGATTCAAGCTGCAGAAAAGGAGATTCCACTTGAACCTCAGGAAGAAATTCCTGACAGTCAGAGCTGTCTGGCAGTGGAATGTGCTGCCTTGGAATGTGGTTGAGTCTCCTTCTTTGAAGGTTTTTAAGCAGAGGTGAATGGCCATCTGTTGGGAACGCTTTGATGGGTGTTCCTGCATAGCAGGGGGTTGGACTGGATGGCCCCTGGGGTCTCTTCCAACTCTATGATTCTATGAATTCTACCTACTTTTTCATTCTTTACGGCCTGCTGACACCAACGGATTTCCTGATTTTCTTATTCCTCAAACTGGAGGGAGCATATGCCCATTGCTGGTGCTATCTGTGGGAGAACAGCACTTTATTTCCCATCCTAAGTGGCAGGAGAGTTTGAAATACTTCCCATGATAGGTCTAGCTCAAAATCCCACAAAATCCGTGGCAATATTCCCACTCCTTCTTCATTATCACACTCTTGAGCATAAGTTGGAAAAATTACTTTTTCAAACTACAAGTGTGACAGCTACATGAAAAAGAGAACAGCGATATTGTTCCTTTAATGGTTGTGTGGAAGAAAAAAATTTCAGCAGGTTGCATGAGGTGATGAGGATGATGACAGTCAACATGATCATGATTATTGTTGCTATGATCATCATCTGTACTTATATCCCACATTTTCTTCCAAAACATGGACTCAAGGCAGCCTACAAATTTCCTCTTTCACACAACTGCTAAAGACACGTGAGCACTGTTCCTTTATCACGTGACCAGCTAGAGTTCCTAGGATACTTCTGTGACCACGATGTTTAGGGAATTCTGGGAATCATGGTCCCCAAAATCATTTTTCCAAGCTCTGGTCCCCAGGAGGAGGGCTATAATAAAAATGAGGGCACTGAAATTAGAGATTCTGCAAAGAAAACTAGTATCCAGTGGAGACCAAGAAAGGTCCCTAACTGAAGATGGAAGTCACAGTTGTTTTAGGCTGGCAGTGGATGAACTTCCAAAAGAATTTAGTTTCTGCATCCTCTGAATAAACCCTGAGACTCCGTTCCTATATTTAGATTCTTACAAATTTGGATCATGACCTCAGTCTGAGCAAATTTTCCCAGATGTAGTTCTGGCTTTAAAAGAAAGGATCTTTCCTCCTCCCAGTAAGGGAAGTATTCTTTTAGATAAGGAAAGAGTTCTGGAAATGAGTGGTTGCTCAGTTCACAGTCAACAGATCAGAGAAATCAATACTGAGAGATTCTCTCCAGAGTGGAAAGGAGAAAATGCAAGATGGTGATTTATTTATTTAACCTATATGTCATTTTTCATCTAATAAATTAAGAAGCTGTATGCTGCTTTTCTTCCCCTATATTCATGATTTTGGGAGAGAGTGACAGACCTAAGGTCACTTGGTGAGTGTCATGGATCAGTGAGGACTTCATTTGGCTTTCCCAATTCCTAGTCCAACACTTTAAACTTTGAATATTACTGACCCTCATAACAGGATGACTTTATCCAGGCCTTTGATACAGTGTTGCAGTAGGAGATACAGGATGCTAACAGCTGGATGGTTCATACTGCTCTCAGTCAAAAGACACTGTGAATTTATTCCATCTTTCCCTTCTTAGTAAGGGAAAGTTAAAAGAAATGGAAGAAATGGCAAGAAATCCAGGAATGTAGCAGACAGAAGACCATGACATCGGGACCTGCTGTATGGCTTTTTCCAGATGAAGCTTTTAGAGCAGTTCGTGGATGTGTACAGGATACCCCGATGACATCTTCAGCAAGAAGCCTTCCTAAGTTTTCCCAGTTTTTTGCTAACCAAAGATAATCAACTAATAGAAAACAATGCCATTATTTTAAGTTAATGCCTTTTCATTGTAAGCAACAAAAGCCTTGCCTGGAAGAAGTTCCATGACTGAGTCAGGGTGATAGCACAAGAGCCTCATCTGGAAGGACTTAGTGAAACTGAAGTATCTTATTATGATTGGCAGAGTGAGTGAAGTTTACTCCCCCTTTTTCAAAGACAGAGCAATATTTCTGTGAGTATATCATCATCATCATCATCATCATCATCATCATCATCATCATACACTTGCTCTTCTGCATTCTACCTGTCCTTATGTTCCACTCCTGATCCTGATAAAACAGTCATCTTTATTCTGTCCCTCATTTGCCTTTGTGGGAGTGCCTTATTAGAACTGCTTGTGAGCTGCTTCCAGCATTGTTTTTCAGGACTAGGTTCTCATCCTCACAAGTGTATGAAAGAAGTCATATCTCTAAGTAGCATCACATCTTGTTTCAAATGCACCTGTAGGTCAATGCAGTTGCATTTTTTACAGTACTCGGCAATGCACAGTGAAGTAGGAGAACTTTTGGCCCTCTCAATGTTTTCAACTTCATTTCCCAGAAGCCCTAGCTTGTGAAGTCAGTGATAAGGAAGTAGAGGATTTGTAAGTCAAAGCATCTGGAGAGCCAAAGTGTCTTCATCCATGTGTCAATTTAGAACTGCTGGTGATGGCCAGTGGCCTTCATGTCACTGACTCCATGAATCCACTTTGGATTTTATTCCAGACTTCAAAAGTTCTTCATCTGGGATAGTTCCTTTAAAATCTAGAATAAAATTCAACATGTATTCATCACACCATTGACATGGAAGCCATCAACTAGACTGAAGCTAAACAGCTGTTTTCCACATATACGTGTAACAAGAAGAAAGAAAGAAAGAAAGAAAGAAAGAAAGAAAGAAAGAAAGAAAGAAAGAAAGAAATCTTATTAGCTTTTGAGAGCTTAGGAGTTGTTTGTTATTTTTTGTGAGGTCTACCTTCTGTCCTGTTCCTCTAGTGCAACCATCCTGTAATCTGTGTTCTCCAGATATGTAAAACTGCAGCTTCCATTATCAACAATCGACATGGTAACACATCAGGAGGGATGAGGTTGCTCTAGATATACTTTCAGGCACTGTCTTGACATGGCCTCTTGATTCTCAAGGTACCAGATGATGCATTCTGCCTGAAAGGGTCAGCCCTTCCATTGGTGGAGTGAGGCAGACACACAAAGCACAATGAACTGTTGATCTTTTAAACTGCCATTATTGCATCTTTATCACCAGAGATGGGAAAGGTGCTTGTAGAATCTTTTGCCTCTGGTGCCAAAATAATGTGACCAGTCTATGGGCTTTTCCGCACTTTGGGGGGAAACGGGGCAGTCCGTTACTCACCAGACTAGCACGCTCCCCCCTGACGATCCACGCTGATCCGGAGCAGGACACCTCCACACTACACACTCTCCGGGGACTAAAATGGAGGCTTCTGGTTGGTGGAGGCTCTCCACTAACCAGAGAAGCTCACCAGCTGGAAGCCCGCCCCCGGCAGATCTGCAGCCTCGAGCTGGTGCGAGCCTGCAGATCTACACATTAGCGCAGTGACGGACTGGGGTGCGCTGGGCTATTGAAAGTCCTCTTTTAATTGGTCTTTCAATAGTACGGCGAACCACCAGTTCTGGGCATTCCAGAGCGGGCTGAAGTCCGGACATACATTAAGTAGTCGGGACCCAGTTCGCCCTCAAGTGCAAACATCCTCACTGGAGGATGTGCTGCCCCGTTTTAAAAATAAAATGCGGAAAAGGCCTAGGACACTCTGCACCTGGACTTTTTGAAGTGTCAGACACCATATGTTGGTCAGTCTTGTGTAGCAAAATTATGCCATCTCATGCTGTCTGAGCTTCTTGAACTGCTGCAAGGGTGTGGCTAGAGGAGGAACACATAGCAGCAAGAGCAGCTCATTGACACTCTAGCTCAAGAGGCTAAACTATAGAAACCTAGCACTCACCCTGTAGTGGAAGACAGGGTGATGAAGAATAAATGAACCCAAAGTGCTTCTGGGAATAGAATATTGGTAGAGCTACCAATAATATGCAACGGTGCAGAGGAATGGGAGGAGGACATGTCCTTGGTTTGAGTACTGTGCTGTTCCGTCCAAGCATGTCCTGATTTTTATCTGTAAAATATTGAACAGTATAAATGTCATTAAAGCATAGTTTCTATCCAAATAGCAAGCAAAACGAGAACATCTGGCCTACTTCCTTCTTTTTATGTTCCAGGTCTGTTGAGTTTTTGTTTTTTGTTTTTTTTTAGTTATGAGGTGAACAGAATGGCATGTATACATACCTCACTGATGGACACACCAATTGCTTACATCATCTTCTGCTCCAGTCCTCTGTCTGACAACATGAAGGCATTTTCCCTTGTGATCTATTCAAGAAAGTCTGTGGTGATGACAGCAGCTCTGAAGACCAAGAGGGAAAAGGCTGGGACAAGAGTGTCCCATTTTATTTCCACAGGGGAGTAAGGGCTGCCAAAGGCAAAGAAAAAGCCAGTACAACAGCTTTAGTACTGAATTGGGACTCCAGGAGATCAGAGTTTGAATTCTTGCTCAGCTACTGAAATCCAGTGTGTGATTCTGGATGAATCACACTCTCTTGGCCTCAGAAAGAGGCAATGGCAAACCCCTCTGAACAAATCTTGCCAAGAAAACCCCGTGGTAGGTTTGCCATAGGATTGCCATAAGTGAGAAATGACTTGACTTGAAGTGGCGCAGCAGCAACAATAACAACAAGAAGGAAGGACAGAATAGCATCTCTCTCCATTCTGTTTGAAGAAGCTGGCCTGACAAGTAGATGAATTGTATTTTAACCCTGGAAATAGAAGCGTATCCTCAACTTCTCCTGAAGACAAAAGCATTAACCACATGAACTGGCTGACTCACATTAATTAATGGTAAAGCCAAACCTGGGGAAATGGTTGCCCAAATCCTTCATATTAGAAAGGTCTTGAATCAGCTTTCCATAAAGAAATTGCTTTTATAATTAGGTAGCAGCAATAGGTAGGTAAATAACTGAAACAATTGCCCTGTTTTGGTGTTCAGGACAGGGATTAACTGAACACATGAGCAGAGGAAGTGGGTTCATCAATAGAACCAACTAATTAAAATCAATTAAGTTATGATTTAAGTTGAAATTTACTAATGAAAAGGGACAACTTAATTAAATTTATTTTTAACCTAATGTGATTGATGAAAGTTGAAATTTCAGCATTAAAATTCCTCCAGAATTATTTAATTTCTTAAGTTATTAATTAAATGAGCCACAGTACTGAAGAGCCAACTCATATTACATTACTCATTTAGTTCTATACCAGAACCTTGGTGCTTTGGGATTTTTGCAAAAGTGTTTCTTGCTTTTTCTTAGTCTTTCATGGTTGGGAAATTACAAATTTTAGGTCACAAGACACAAGCCACATATTCAGGAATAAGATACCAGTGGGAATGCCCAGAAGACTTTCCCTCTGTTGCTAAAAAAACCCCTTTAGCCTAAGAATGGAAAATCACAGCCCCACAAGCCTCCAGGGACAGGGCCACCCTAGCCATTAGGCATTTTAGGCACAGTGCCTAAGGCTTATTAAGATTTTAGAGCCTACAAAAACAGGATTTTAGGGCCTACAAAAACATCCTTAGTGACACACTGAGGCGAGGTGGAGAGTCGAATACAAGAGGGACTAGGGTCTATGAAAACCTTAATGTGATCCTGTCCAGGGAACATAATTATCATTATTAACTCTGTTGTGATACACATTATCAAGACCCCATATTAAGAAGATTTAATCTGCTTAAATGTTTAACTATGCTGTTCTCATGACACATGGCAGGACAGAAATGTGTGAATAAACAACAACAAGAAAACTTTTTTCAAGAATTTTTCCTTTTTTTCAAGACTTTTTCTTTTTTTCCAAGACTTTTTCACTTAAGAAAAAGGGTGGGTGTTGACTGTAGGGGCCTATGGAGAGGATAGCTCTCATATTCTTCACAGTTGCCCACTTCTACTATAGAACCACAGACACCTGTATTTGAGAGCACAAGTATGTACAGTAATTTATGGCACCATGTTAGCCTCCCTCCCACTAACTAGAAGCACCATCCAAGATCTCCCTCTCTTTCAATTTACTTTGCACTGCCAATGGAACCTCTTGCAAATTGAATTAGTTGAAATGGCAACATTCCTGGAATAATCACATTCCATACCATGACAAAAGCACCATACAACATTAAATGCAGATGGCATCTATCGTTTTGTGGCACAGTTATGTAATTTGAGATGAATAACTCTTCTGGGAGTCTGACAAACACTGACATTTTCAAGCAAGGCATTCGCAAGCAGTATCTTTGCTGAAAAAATGTGGAGCATGTCCACCAAGGATTTCCCTTTTAAAAAGTCAAAATCTTGTTGAAATATTTAGGAGCTAATACCTCATGATGGGTTCTCCTTAGGGTTGCCACAACTCGAAAATGACTTGAAGACACACAACAAAATATACCTGTCAATTCTCATGGTCATTTCAAAACGACTTTTCATCACACTTGAAAAATGATTCAGAGCTAGGAAAAGTTTCTTTTTTGGACTATAGCTCCCAGAATCCCTTCCCAACATGGGGAATTGTTTTTTTCTGTGTGCCTTCAAGTTGTTTTCAGGGATATATCTGGAGCTGTCCACCAGGAAACCTCTGCTGTCAGTGGCACAGGGCTGGGGAACAACAGAGGTCTTCTGCCTCTGGGACCCTCTAGGGCTGCAAAGACTGCCTACATGCCATTGAGAGAGGGGGAGGGAGGGAGAGGGGGAGAGAGAGAGAGAGTCTAGAAGTCAACCTCTGGTTATGAAAAAGATGTGTAGATAAAATGATGGGAGAAGCAGGAGTATCCACATTCCCCCCCAAAGTTTAAATTGGGGGCCTAGCCCTCCCCCCAGGCAAAATTGGACCAGTAACACTTCTGTGTATCTGAGAGTTGGGATTATCAACCAGAGATGTACAAAATTATCATTATTTTGCCACTGTTTTCATGGTACTTAGATTTTTGCCATCTTCAGTTGGATGATAGGTGAAACTCATCTTTGTACCTTTGCAGTTATGTAAGGTTTATGCCGTGGGAAAGAAACCTGTGCTCTCTAGGGACACCCAGGTTTTGCTTTCACATCTTGAGTCATGTTAAACAAGAAAATAGTGTGGCTTCTTGACAACTTCCTGATGGTCAGAGCCGTTCAGCAGTGGAATGGGCTGCCTCGGAGTGTGGTAAAGTCTCTTTCTTTGGAGGTTTTTAAACAGAGGCTGAATGGCCATCTGTTGGGAGTGCTTTGATGTGGGTTCCTGCATAGCAGGGGGTTGGACTGGATGGCCCCTGGGGTCTCTTCCAACTCTATGATTCTATGACATTATAGGAAAACTAGTGACAGTTTCATCTTTCCCTTAAATATCTGGCCACTTTCATTCAAACATTTGATTCAATTCATTTCTATGAGGACATTGATGACAATCATGATGATGATTATTATGATAGTTCTTTTAACACATTTTGGGAGGAGGTTCCTTGTTTTGTAAAAACATACCTGCAAGTAGTCAAAAGCATACCTGGCTACTAGAGTTGAGCCCTTTCCCTTTAAAAACAGCTTGTGGGGGGGGGCTAGACCCTAGGTGAACTGCACTCCTAGAGAGACAACTCACTTTCTTTGCAGAGGCAGTCTGGGGCATTTGGAGATATGGAGGGCCACAAAAACCCTATTCAGAGGCCATACTTTCCCCACCCCTGCAGTGCTGCATCTCAAGATCCACTGTCATAGCAAAGTTTCTATCCAATCAGATAGAACTTCAGTTGCTGGATCTCAGGGATATAGTTGTCTCTGAAATTAATTTGCAAATGTCAATTTACTTGGAAACAAATTGGGCGATCAAGCCAGTTTGAATTCTAGTGGATATACAACAGGGGGCATGTCAGTAATCCTAGACTTTGGTAGTGGTGATGCAGAGGGGTGGGGTGGTGTGGATGAAAGAGCCAGATGAGCACACTGCCTTCCCCTTCATTAAGGGTACTTGGGGAAATCAGTAATTTCCTCTTCAGCTGCTGGCAGAATGTGATCCCAGAACTTTCTTGTCAGTGGTTTAAATCAACAACATAAACAAGCCCTTTAACTAGATCTTCCAAAATAGACATCTCCACAGTGTCCCCTTCAATCAGTTAGTAGCGGAGTGAGAGGGGGTACAAAGGCTGAAAAGATTAGATCACACCTTCAAGAAGAGAAGAAATTACAAGGAACTTGAGGAATGCAGGAACATGTTAAAGCTGTTTGAAAAATGCCAGGAATGCAAATTAAAAACACAGAGTAGCCTGCAATCAATAAAATATGTTAAGAACAGTTCTCAGAGGTTTTGCCCTATCAGTAAATTAAAATCCAGGCCTGAATAACAGACCTTGTGTGGGATTTGGCAAAAGAAAAGGGAGAAGGGAGGAGAGATGCAGAGATGCATGGTAGAATTAGACTTAATACACCCAGGATCAAGCGGAGGAAATAACAGGAGAAAATTTTATCTGAAAAAGTGAAAAACTATTGGTCCCGGAAGCAACCAAATAAGGGAACAACTTCTCATCCAAAAGCAGTTTTTATAAATACTAACTAGATTGGTTATGAGCATGATGAGTTTATCACAAGAAAAGGGAATGTAGGTCTCTGAGTGTTACAGCCATCATTCCATGGCCAGGAAACCAAGACACCTGAAATTTGACATTTGTATTGAGGCAACTCTGTGGGCAAACCTATGCATCCAGAGGTTATTTGGCTTTTAAAACACATTAGTTAATTTATTTGCCAAGTAATTTTTGGGTAAAAAAGCAAAGGTAACCAGGTAACTGCTGGAGTTTATATTTCCAGGTGTTGTCCATTGTTTTGTTGTTTATTCATCTCAGAATCCTAAGGAATGTCCTGAGTGCAACATTAAAGTGCCACAGCACCTACTAGAGCCTATTTTATATATCTGAAAAAGCCTCCTATTTTCATGTTTTAGACTATGACTAGAAAATGTCTTCAACATCAGTCAGCTTTCTTGCTCTCCTTCCTCTCAACCACCATTTTTCTCTATTTACTATAAACCTAATGGACAATTTTGCAGAAATCAGAAGTCACCACACTTGAGACTTAGCCTCATCATCCCCCCACCATAGCTTTTGGGATGTTATTTCTGGAAAGACTTGGGTAAGATTATGCTATGAAACATGTGTAAAATGTTGTGCTTCAGAGGTTGGACTGCAGTTCTCAGCATACTTCACCATTGGCTGTAGTTGCTAGGGCTGATAAGAACTGCTGTTCAACAATGTCTGGAGGAGTACACTTTGTCTACTCTGCTGTAAAATGATGTAAGATATTGCCAACAGAACAGGGGTGAGGAACATATGGCCCTCAAAATGTTTTTGGAATGTGGCTGCCATCAGCCCTGGTTGGCAGATTCAGTTGTGGGTGCTGCTGGAGTCTGTGGGCCAACAAGATCTAGAAGGGCCTCATGTTGCCTCAGACTTGAAAGTTTGCACACAGGGCACAATAAAAAAAAGAGGAACACACCAACTCCATTTGTTTCCAGTAACAATCAACCAACACCACTGGGAAGCAATATGGAGTGTGGAGGTGAACATCCCTTTCTTGTTTTTCTCCCATTTATTAGGTATCCAGAGAACTATGGAGGCCACAGTCTTCTACAATAAGGGACCTGGCAGGTCTAGTTTTGAGTCTCCAATGAGCCATAGAATTCACTGGCTGTCCAGTCACTTTCTCTCAGTGTGGCCTACCACACAGGGTTGTGGGGAGCAGAGCCATGTACGTTACCTTGATCTCATTAGAGGCTGTATACATAGCCCTTCTCCTCCACACTTTATTCTATGTAAATATAATTAATATAAATTTAGCTAATAAATGATATAAAAGTTCCACTGTTACTGTAGTTTCTAGTCCGATCTTGTGGCATATTAGATATCATTTGATATCAAGAATTTGGCCTTCACTACCCATTCCGCTCCAGGTGCTTGCGAGGCCCCTGGACAAGCATGCACACGGGCACGGCCGACCTTTCGGAGGCTTTGTCTCCAGCCTGAAACCCATTGTTATCCCCGGGAACGGACTAGCCTACGGGAACATTTTCCCCTATAAGACCCGCTGGTTTTGAGTGCTTCTTTGGATCGCTCCTGGCTTCCATCCTGCCTTGCTGTCGCTTCGTTTGACGAGCCTTCCCCTTAGCTCCATGTGCTGAGAATCTGTACTTCTACGGACTTTTCTTCAGACTACCCGGGCTTCAAGACAGTGTAGTAGTATTTCCCATGCAAAAATCCCTCTTAAAACCCTCTATCCAACTCCTACCTTTCTTTCATTAGGTCGGGTTAATGTGTTTGCATACATACATTGTGATGTATTTCAAAATAAAGATAAACAATTATTATTTACTTCTGTTTGCTCATTGACTTGGCCTGACCCCGACATTGGGTTCAAGGTTGCCCTGCCTCTTGCATTGCTTAGCTTGTGCTCTCCTTTTCCCATTCCCCATTGTGAGCACATTGAGGTGTCCCTCCCAGGCCCCCAGAAATCAGGGTAACAGAGTGGTGGAGTAACGCGGGCAACCCCTGTACCCCTAATTTGAGTGGGAGTCGCGAACCTGTTCAAATCAGGCTGGTACAGATGTAGGGAATGGCCATAGTCGAGTCTTAAAGTGATAGAACACGGGGAATGAAATCTGTGTGTCTGAGCTCTAGAGCTATTTCTGTCGGGTGGTTCTACTCCTTTTCCTTCTTGGCCGTGTACAGTGGCCGTACCCACGGGGGCACTCGCTTCAGCAGTGAATCATTGTAGATGACAGGACCATGCAAGTGGGTACCCGGGAAGTACCTCTCTAACTTGGGGACTATCGCGGGCTGGGATCCAAAGCGCTAGGGTGTTAGGTACAGTCCATCCTCTCTCCCATACATACGGCAAGGCAGAAAAGCACTTAGGGAAGAAATCCCCCCCAGAGGTAACACAGGTTCAGAAAGTTAAAACGTGGGTGCATCCCCTTCATAATGTAAGGCACGGGTGTGTCCCATCAGAATTTGAACTCGGGTGCGTCCCGACTTGTATTAGAATAGGTGCGGGTGGTGAGTCCCGACCTAAGCAAGAGTTTTAGAAGATTTGCCCGAGGTGGAGGAAGGGCCCCCTCACCCAAAAAAACTGTTAGGGATGGTTCAGTTTGGTTCCTCTCCCTTTGTCCCTGTTGCTTGGCCAGGCAGCATAGTAAGTTCCTGTGAGTTTGTTATCCCCCTTCATTGTTTGGTGAGATCCCAGTAAAGGTTTTTCCCCCAGAATCTAGGCGATTCTCCCTGTCCCTGAACCGTGTCCTCGTCCTTTCCCCCTAAGCTGTCGAGGTGGAAGGCTGGGCTTAAACAGGTAAAAGTGACATTTTTCTGGGCAGGCTGGAGTTAGGTTCCCAAACCTCTTCCCTAGTTAAGTTCTGCTGAGTTTGTCTTCCTAAATACCTCCCAAGGGATCTCGGTGGTCCTCCCAGTCCCTCCACATCTTGGTCCTGTTTGTACATTAGCATGACTAAGAGTAGCAAAATAGAAGTAAGGGACCTCATGTTAGAGAAGGAGGTCAAAGGAAAGCTGTAACAGTGGGTTTTAAGTAAAGGAAAATGCCCCTGGAAGGAAATGGGCTTCCAGACGGCAGATCCCTTTGCTACTTTAAGAGAAGCGTATGCTCAGGTGTGCAAGTCCAAGAACCCATTTGGGCCATCCAAAGATGTGTTGACTGCATGGGGACTTTGGCTTACGGCCACAGATGCGTCCCGCACCCTGGTAGAGACCAGAGACAAACTTGTAGCATCAGAGAAGGAAATTGCCTGGCTTCATGCCGAGATGGAAGCTCTGCAGGTGGACAAGGTAACGTTCGTGTCCGTTGCGCAGGCTACCTCGCAAAAGCTTAGTACTGCCACTCTTCAGGCCCAGACTTGGGAGGAAAGGGCTCACTCTCTGGAAGCTGAGCTAGCCCACACCAGGTCTGTGGCCAAGTTCATGGTTGGGCAAGTCAAAGAGCAGCAGGAGGCTGTCAGCCATGCGGCTTTCCATAAGCAAATCGAGGCTTTGGAGAATCAGCTCAACACGCGCAGGACATTAATTTCTGCCGTCTGCCCTGAGCTTCTCCCTCGTTTCCCCTTGATGCCCCAGGGGAGCCGCTGCCAGAAGACACCTGGCCACCCTTCCCCACAACCCAGACGGGAAAGTGACCACAGGGTCTCAGTCAAACAGTTGAGACGAGGTCCATGACCAAGAGAATTGCCCCTTCGGGAGAGGGAGGCTTAGAAAGGGCAGAGGTGTGGGAGACCCAAGAGATGAGACCCGGGTCTCCTGGAGAGCCACCAAAGCCAAAGCCATTGCGGACCAGCTTGGTCCTTTGAACAAGTCCACAGGGATCATGTGGATTAATGCCGTGATCTATTCCCATCCCACAGCCAATGGCCAAGATTTAACGCAGCGGGCCAGGTTGTGTATGTCACCATCTGAGCTCCCCACTTTGGAATCAGCTGTGGCGGCTCGAGGCTTAGTGAGACTCGAGGCCCATGACTGGATGAGGGAGGTCGTTAGGATTCTGTGGCCAGGGCAGAGTGCTAGCATTCTGTACGGCATGGAACAGCAGGGTCCGAGAGAATCCAGAAGCCTACGTGGCCCGGAAGCAGTTTCTGGCCATTTTAGCTGAGAAGGGCCCCTTGGCCCCAGGAAGGTACAACTTTAATCATGTAGAGTTCAAGGCTCTTCTTTACGGAGGTCTGAACCATGAGACAAAGTGGCCCTGGGCTTGGTGGACCCCGCAACTACTGGTTGGGAGGAGTTGGGGACAACCTCCGGAGGGTCGCAGACCTGCTTCGCGAGGCTGAATCCCTGAAACCTCCTCCTAAGCCGCAGAGATGAGATGCAGGGAATTGGGAGCCCATACAGGAGATGACATACTCAACTATGAACCCCATTCCTGACATAGGAAGACAGCTCCGAATTCTGTCCCGAAGGGGAACTGGAATTCACGTCCCCCTCCTAGACAGGACGGCAGACCCAGGCAGGAGCACTGGCAGGCTAGGGATTCCCACAGTCAGCCCAGCAGGGCAGGGAATTCCGCTCCTCTGCCTTCAGCTCCAAAACAGACCACGGACACTGGTGCTCCTAGGAAGACTTCCGGTGGCTACGACCCAACTGCCCAGACTTACTCTTCTGATCGAGTAAGGATCTGGGCATTTTAAAGAAAACTCAGACTGGACATGAGCCAGTTTGACAAAAAGCCAACATCTGAGCTCTTTGAGGCCCTGGAAAAGCAGCTCCAGGCAGGAGGTAAACAGCCAGGCAATGCCGTGACTAATGGCCCTCCTTTAGTTTGGATACTATCCTAACCTGGATCTGCAGGAATAGGGGTGTCCCGGTCCAGGAAGCTTCCTCGCAATGTTGTGGCTCAGCTGAAGCCAGACAAGTGGGGAAGATTCTGGGTGAAGGCAGGCATTGGGACCGAGAGGGACAAAACTCCGGGTCATCCTTCTTGTTGATTCTGGTGTGGCGCTGAATGTGCTGCACCCCAAACTAGTGAGACAAGTGAGCCCACCCCTGAGACTGTCCAATTGACTGAATATGGTGGGGGGGACACCAAGCTAAAGCGTGGACAAACATCCCCATGTCCATAAACACATTCCATTTTAAACTGTGGGTTTGTGAGAACCGCGGGGAGGATGAAGGCCTTTTGGGCATCGGATTCCTCTGGGGAAATAAGCTTACAGTGGACTATGTGAACAGTTTTTTGTGGCAGTTAGATAAAGGACCCCTTGAGATCTCTGCAGTACACCGCTGTGCTGCTATTAAAGCCCCTGCCCCCGTGCAGTGTGTTGCTAGTGATCCGTGGGTACAAGCTTTCCCTAAAGTTTGGATTAGAGACAAAATTGAGTGTGGCAAGGTGAGAGATGCTTGCATGTTGAACGAGGGCAAGGACCCCCTGCCACAGAAGCAATACAAGTATCCTGCAGAGGCAGAGGAAGGCAGAGGAAAGATGATTGAAGGACTTGTCCAGTGGGATGTAGTCACTCCTATGCAGTCCATCTACAATGCACCCTTGTGGCCTGTACTCAAGACCGATGGTAAAACATGGCAAATGATGGTGGACTTTGAGCCCTGAACTCCAGCACTCCCCCCATGGCACCAGTTGTGGCCAAATATAATAAAAATCTTGTCTGCTATTGCTGCAGGAACCGAGTATTACAGTGTATTGGATTTGGCTAATGCCTTCCATTCAATACCGCTGCATGAAGCGTGCTGGTACAAATTTGCCTTCACATTCTGAGGGCAACAGTACGTCTTCAAAAGAACGCCTCAAGGTTTCCATTCAGGCCCTAACATCTGCCATGCCCATGTGGTCAAAATGTGAACTAGGCTGCAGCCAGCCTCACGGGCCCATGTCTTGTCCTACGTGGATGACATCCTCATCCATTCAGATTTGGAAGAGAAAACCAGGGACATTACCCACGAAGTACTGGCCATCCTTAGAGACACTGGATTTAAAGCCAGTAGAGAGAAAGCACAGTTGGTGACCGCGGAGGTCAAATACTAGGACTTTGTTTAGGAACCGAAGGATGCACTCCTGATGTGCAAAGGGTCAAGGTAATTGCCAAATTACCTGCCCCTACAGACATGCATTCTCTCCATTCACTCTTGGGAACTTTCAATGTCTCCAGGGATTTTATTGAGTCTTCTGCCGCTAAGGCAAAACCTCTATATGCCCTGTTGAAAAAGAATGCCCAATGGGAGTGGGGAACTGCACAGCAGCAGGCCTTTGCCCAACTAAAAGAAGACCTTATGAAAGCACCAGCGCTTGCCCATCCAAACATGTCCAAACTGTTTCTCATACAACTAGCCACCTCAGATAGGAGTATAGGAGCAGTTCTGTCACAGCAATTAAATGGCACTCAGCGTGTTATAGCTTATGCCTCCTGCAACTTGAGCTCCCATGAGACCAAATTCACTCCTTGCGAGAAACATGCCTACACTAGTGTGGGCTTTAACACACTGGGAATTTATGATAGGAGGTGCCCATGTGGTTGTCCAGACCCCCCACACACCGCTTAAGTATATTTTGTCTAGAAAAGTCCAGAACGGCCAGGTGTCCAACGCAAGGATAGCCAAATGGACTGTTTCCTTAGTGTCATGTGGGGTGGATTTCCAAAAGCAGCCGCAAGATCCCCCGGCTCCCTATGGTCTAGTTGTGACCAGAGCTACACATGAGTGCCCTTTGCCACCAATGTATAAAACTAATTGGCCGGTTGAGTGGAGAGCTTCTCTCGAAGAGGCTCAATTGCAGGGCTTTACTTGTTGGTTCTGTGATGGTTCTTCCATCCACGTGGACGGTAGCCCCAGGACAGGCTTTGGAGCAATCCGAGTCAAAGATTCCTTCACGCTCCAGGGCAAAGCCCGGCCTCACTCTAGCCAAGCAGCTGAAGTAGTATAAAGGCTATCTTAGAGCATGAACCGCTTGACTGTCCCCTCGCCATTTACACTGACTCAGATTGGACTGCTAAAGCAGCCAGTGTGTGGCTTCCAATCTGGCTCAAAAATGACTTGCAAACTGCAGATGGGAACCCATAGCCCATCTGGACAAATGGGTTCGCATTGCTGCCCAAATTGAAGAGAGGACTGCCTCTACATGGGTTGCTCACGTCCGAGGGCATCAAAAGAAAGGCACAGCTTATTGTATCTGGAACAACCGGGCAGATGACGCTGCTTTGCCAGGGACGCTGCTTTGCAGGATGATGGGGCCCCCATTGCTGCTATTAACATCAACCTCAAGCAGCTGATTCTCCCTCCCATGTTCGATTTAGGCACCTTTCAGAAAGGAGACCCAGAGATTTCTGAGTTAGCCAAGAATGGTACTGATGAGTCTGGCTGCTTTAAAATAGAACAGATGGATGGTGTGTTCTGGGCAGTAGATGCCAGTTGCCAGCGCCATTGGATAGTGCCCAAAGATCTTAGAGGCGACATGATTCAGTTTGTTCACGAGCAGGGACATCGTGGACAAGAGGTCATGTTAGATAGAGTTAGGGAAATAGGTTGGTGGCCCCAGATGAAGCAAGATGTGAACCAGTGGGTTGACAATTGCTTGTCTTGTGCCATGGTCAATGTTGACATTACTATGGTTCAGACATACCCAGTGATAGCACTAGATATCTCTTGATATCAAACTTATTTGGCCTTCACTTGACCCTTTTTCTGCCACCCTGCTCCACGTGTTTGCGAGGCCACCGGACAAGCACATAAACAGGCGCGGCCGGTTAATGGTTGGACATTCTAATCCCCACTTTGGCAGGCAGATTAACGCCACTCCGTTGCTTCAGAGACCTCTGTTGCAGACACACCTTGCTTAAGCGCGACTTTCACAAAGACGCTCGGCCTCGAGCTGGTACTCTCTCAATGCTAAGCTATTTGCATACTGGCTACTGTATTGTTATATCTGCGCTAAGCCCATCATGTAAAACTTAATCTTTCCCCCAAAGCTTTGTCCCGCTCCAAACTCGCATTGTTCTCACCGAGTATGGCATGGCCTGTAGGCACAATCCACCCTATAAAAACTCCCCGATTCCGAGTGCACCTTGGATCGCTCTGGACTTCCATGCCGCCTTGCTGTCATTCGGTCTGATGAGCTCCCCTCAGCGAACCACGCTGAGCTTTCTCTCCTGCAATCCTCTGTTTTTCTCCAGGACTATGAGATAAGGTGTCAATCACCCATTTCCCCCCAAAACTCTCACTTCTAATTTCCAGTTAGCTGTGCACTTGTGTTGTCTTTTCTGTTGTTTGTCCTTTAATAAAGCTATCATTTTTACTATTTTTAAAGCTGTCTGACTGCTCTTCTGATCTGACCCCGCAGACATTGGGTTACAAGATCCCTGCTAGGTTTCCCTGCCTCTCGTTAGCTTAAGAGAGCGTCAGTTAATTTCCCCATCTTGTGTTTTTGCTTGGTTATTTGGCGGCCCCTCCCCGGGGCCCCCAGAGAACAGGGTAACACTGACCCCTCTGGACTCAAGGCTCCCATTCAGCACCAATGGATTGAGGGTCCTTGGACCTGGATCCAAATTGATTTCATAGGTCCTTTGCCCACCACACCTAGAGGGAACAAGTACTGTCTGACAGTAATTGATCCCTTTAGCAAATGGGTTGAGGCTTTTCCCTGCCGAGACAATACAGCCAGCACAGCTGCGTGGCTGCTGTTTAATAATGTTTGGGCTTGCTGGGGTGTGTCACATGACCTTGACTCTGATCTCGGAGTTCACTTCACTGGGGAGGTGACCCAAGAGTTGTGCAAGGCACTGGGCATACGCCAACAACTCCATATAGTGCATCACCTGCAAAGCTCAGGACAGATAGAACGTACCAACCACTCTTTGAAGGAGGCGCTCAGAAAGGTTGTGTACTTCTCAGGAAAGGATTGGGACACCAAACTGCCTATCATCTTGATGACCTTCAGAGGCACAGTGGCATCACACGGTTTTACGCCACACATGGTTATGACCGGGCGTAAAATGATGTTGCCAGAAGCCTTCTGGATCAATAGCAGCATTCCTTCAGATCTGGAATCCGTTGTCTTGAACAATGAGTGAGTGAAGAATCTGATACAGCACATATGTCAGATACACAGGCAGGTAGCAATGCAACTAGGCAAGAACTTGCAAAAGATGGACAAAAGACTGAGATGGGTCCATCACCCATGCCAGTGGGAAGAGGGACAGTTGGACCTGTATAGGAACTTCTATAAGGACAAGCATTCTCTCGCAGCCAAATGAGTGGGTCCCATCCCCATTGTAAAAAGGATTTCCCTTGTGGTCTATCAAGTCCGCATACCTAAAAAAAAGGGAGACTGACTTAAGTTCTTCCATGTCTCCCAATTAAAAGAATGGAAAGGTCAGTCTGTCGATCCTGTCTCTGTGGTAATCCCAGAGTTGGAAGATCCAGGCGTCCAAAAGCCCAATGTGAGCCCAATAATTCCTCAGACTTCTTTGAGTTACAAGGAAGTGCCCACCGTCAATTTGTCAGAGACGTTTGTCTCAATTTATGAAGCATTCGACAATGGGTAAACGAACGTTGTTGGAACCAGACAGAGGAGGAGTGACAGCCCCTCTATTCCCCCGCTTCTGTAAATAACCCCTGTATATATATGGTTAGTATAAGGTAGTGACGGACTCCCTATCTGTTCCCTACAGGGAGACGGGATGGACAGTTTGCGTGGATTCTGATATTGTTTGAATTGTTTGAACATACCCCCGAATACACGACCCAGTTCACAACCGATTGGCAATACAACATACAGGCAATCTGCCATTGCACCAGGAGGTAGAAGCCCTGCTACGCAATACTCGTCTGTTACCATGGTTTCAAAAACATTATCCTTTCAGATATTCACTCAAGTACAGGTAAGCCCTAGGGCAGAATTAGCTAGGATTAAGAATGGCTGTTGCCAACAACAAAGCTAAGTTATACACCAAAATGGCAACAGTCCCATCTCCCTTGACTGTTAAAATGGTCAGGAGTCTACACCGCAATGCTTCCCTGTTTGTAATCAGGTTTACGTACAACCATTGCCAGCCAGCATGGGAATGGAAAACTTTTCTGTTCACTTGCCATAACCTCACTCGCACACCAACAGGTTGTAAATTCTCATGTGGGAAAATGTGGTGCCCAGATACCCCTGCTTATACCCCCCCTTCCATAGCTCCCCGGCTATGTATGTGGGTAGCACCGTAGTCCACAAAGACATTGAGGTGGTGTTTATTTGAACTCTCAACCCATTGTCACCACCATGGTTTTAAATTTTACTGTCGTGAATATTTCCAGGTCATTCCTGCCTGCCAACCGTATTTGAAACTATCATGGACACAGTGGGAGCACTGGGGAAAAACGGTGGCTGTCATTTTCCCACCCCATGTTCACCCTAAGTGGAGCATCCTAGAGACCATCTTAGGAGGAATAGGAACTGGTGGCTCAATAATTAATGCAATGGACAACGAAGTATTGACAAATAAATTAGGCATGATTGGCTTTAAGACGAAAGAAATTGGCGTATCCTCCACTGCGGGTTTAATTAACCTGGCAAGAGAAATGGATTTAATCAATCAGTTGTTACCACAATGAGTTGGTGCAGAGAGAGAGATAGTGTCTGACCTTGGTCGCTCTTTTTAAAAAACCCCGACTCATAACATGTCAGTTGCCATCCAGTGCACACAACTGCAAAGCAATATAATCACATTTGCCACTCAGGTGATCCAGGCTAGCCTCATGGGATTAATGCACCCAGAGATCCTAAGCCTGCTAGGAAAGAGATATCCGGAATCTCTGGAACACCCAGCCGCTTTGGCACAAATACGGCATGCCACTTGGGAGAGCCTAACTCTAAAGGTGGAAGTCGTACACGAAAGGATTCTGGACCCAGTAATTTTACATCCATTGTCCCATCTTGGACTGCCCCTGATAGCCGCTAATGCCACCCTACTACCCCGACAAATGTACCACTGGTCTAACGGTACACACTATTTTGATTTATCTGGTTGTTTGTTCCATCAACATTGGGTACAGTGCTTTCAAAATATAGACAGTTTCTCTTATGGTAATGTTTCTGAATATATTGTAATCCTGGTCAACTATATAGTAATGGTGCAGATCAATAATGAGTGCTTTTGTTTAAGGGCCCCTTGTACATATGTTACTGTATTGCCTAGTGTTGCGAACCCTAAAAATCAACTGTACCGCCGGAACCCTTGCTTTTCACCCAGCAAGTGCAGGATTGTTTTGGGCAGAACTTCTATCTCAGGCGGGAGATAAAGGATTATGTCTTAGAGACTGGATATGTGCCCACAGAGTCTGAACTAGTCGGATTCCATCTCAGGATGAGATCTCCATGTTATATGGCTATGGAATTTCACGCGCCTAGCACAACGAGTACTGGAGGTATCGCACTCCCTCCACAAGATTGCCTTGACAGTTAACCATTCAGCCAAGGGGATCGTCAAATCCTCCGAAGATTTGGAAACAACCTCCCAACAGTCATGGTGGGACACCTTCAGTTGGTCTTCCACAGGGCAAGCGATTGCCCACTTCGCCTTGCACCCTTTAATTATACTGGTAGTCTTTCAGGTCATACTAGCCCTATGTTTAATTGGCCTCGCACTGTGGGTCAAGAAACAAATTTTCCAGCTTCAAGTTGGCCGGTTTTATTAGATAATGGGAGCTCCGAGGCTCGTAATTTGTATATAGATCATTGTTAGTTTTAATTGTGATGTCTTGTCTGTTTACTAAAAGCCTATCCAGGCGACCAATCTTCAGGCCTGCCACGGAGTCCAGCTTTCTTGAGGTAGGGAAGTTGTGCACTCAGAACCTACATCTAACCATGCAGCACCCCAAGCTCTCGGGCTACATCATCAGGCTTGGAGCAAGGCTCTAGGTCTGAGCGAGGGGGGACCTCGGCGAACCATCTTCCAAGTGGGATCTCATCCTGTTCTGGGATGAGTTTGGCTTTTTGTCTGCTAACTGGAGGCCAGCCTTGTTCTGGAATGACTTTGGATATCTGAATCCAGCCTCATTCCAGCATGACTTTGGCTATGCTTTGCCTCAGGGCTGGCGGATTGATGCGGGTTCTGAATTCACAGCCTACTACCTGAATAGGCCCTCCTAAGGTCAATACAGCTCTATTCTTGAGAACTATTTAAACCCTCGCTCCTCCACAAGCTTTCTGGTTACAGCGAAGAAAATTTTTAGCGTTCAAAGTGAACTCTCATCAGGCACTGAGCTGGTAATTTGCGTTTTATCTATGTATTGGATAACCTTGTTGTCAGTTCTGTTGCAAAACAGTTACAGGTCGACAGCTCCGGAGAACAGGGATGATCCCCGGACCTCACCCCCGGGTACCGGTGTAGAAGAAAAATCGCAGCTCCATTTGGGAGCCGGTCCAAGGAGATGCCCAATCCCTCTGCTGTAGCTGTGGGACCATGGGGGGGTGTGATCCAGATACCTCCTACGAAGATAAAAGACTGTTTTACGAAAAGGGCTCAGTTAAAAGACTATTGCCATCCCACATGGACTATTCCTCACTCCAAGATCTGCAAGATGCAAGCAGCTTATAGTTAGCAATCAATTGTTAGCTAAAGTCTGCAGACTTTTGATACATTGTAACCATTGCCATTTTTCTTTGCTTGTTTCTGCTGTGCCTCATTGGTAGGCATGCTTTTGCTTAAGTTCAACTGTTTTGCATTGTGCTGTTTGCCGTAACTGCTCATTTACCACTATTTCTCTATTGATGGGATGATTTATTATTGCTTATTGCCTATGTACATTTGTGTGAATGCGTTTAGTTAAGTTACGACTGCCTTTAAGATAGAACTCCTTCATTTCCCCTAAGGTTCACTTTTCCCTATGGAGAAATACTACCACTGAACCTCAAGACCCTATTTGGCTCTAAAACTATTTTTAATTTTTGATTGAAAAATGTTCGATATTGTCCCCAAATCGTCCATTTTCATGGGGGATTGTTACTGTAGTTTCTAGTCTGACCTTGTGGCATATTAGATATCATTTGTTATCAAGAATTTGGCCTTCACTACCCATTCCGCTTCAAGTGCTTGTGAAGCCCTGACAAGCACGCAGACGGGCATGGCCGACCTTTTGGAGGCTTTGTCTCCAGCCCGAAACCCATTGTTATCCCCAGGAACAGACTAGCCTATGGGCACATTTCCCTTATAAGATCCCCTGATTTTAGCGCTTCTTCGGATCACTCCTAGCTTCCATCCCGCCTCGCTGTTGCTTTGTTCGATGAGCTTTCCCTTCAGTTCCACATGCTGAGAATCTGCGCTTCTACGGGCTTTTCTTTGGACTACCCGGGCTTCAGGACAGGTGTAGTATTCCCCATGCAAAAATCCCTCTTAAAAACCTCTATCCAACTGTCAAGGTCAGAGACCCGGGCAGCAAGCCAGCCCGGAGAAGGGATTGGGAGAGCTAGCAGAGTCCTGCTAGGAGGAGTCAAGCAAGCACTTTACACAAGGGAGTTCATTTACCAGAGCGTCAAGTGAAATCCGTAGTCAGAGTTCCAAAAGCCAAGGGTCCAGAGATCAATTCAAGGTAGCAGGAACCGGGTGCTGGGAGCAAGGAACAGGCAAGAGGATGGCTTGAAAGAAGTTTGCCACAAGCATAGGAAAGCTTCCAGGCAGGCAGTTATATAGCCCAAGGCACAGGTGTGGCTAGTCACTGCTTCTTGACCTTAATCAAGGAAGCCTCTCTTTGCTCAGCTCTCTTGAGTCTCCGCCTTGTTTGAGGGCTGATTGGCACAGGCTCCAAACCATCATCAGAATCGGATCCCTGTTGCCCTAAAGGAGCAGGCAGAGGAACGGCCAAGCCTGCTTGGTCCATGGCAGCAGGGGGAGCTCTCAAGCTGCAGGACTCATCTCCAGCCAGAGCCACAGGGACCAACAGCTGCTGCTCGTCATCAGCAGCTCTGACAGGGGCTTCAGTTATCACACCAACTCCTATCTTTCTTCCATTAGATCTGTGTGAGTGTGTTTGCATACATACATTGTGACTGTGTTTCAAAATAAAGGAAAACAATTATTATTTACTTCTGTTTGCTCATTGACTCAGCCTGGCCCTGTAGACATTGGGTTCAAGATCTCGCTAGGTTGCCCTGCCTCTTGCATTGCTTAGCTTGTGCTTTCGCTAATTCCCATTCCCCATTGTGAGCACACTGAGGTGTCCCTCCCAGGACCCCAGAAATCAGGGTAACAGACACTGTGACCAGTCTTGGGCACCATTTAGGAAGAATAAGTGCAGAAGAGAATAATCAAGATGGTAATGGGTATGGATACCTTTTGCTATGAGGACATGTTGAGGGACATGAGTAGATATAGCCTGAAGAAAAGAAGGCTGAAAGGTGATCTGAAATGCTGTGATGTGGAAGATGAAAAAAGAGCACAGGACTGGGACCAATGGATTCAAATTTCTAGAAAGGAGATTCCAGGTAAACATTACGAAGCACTTCCTGATCGTAAGACCTGTTCAACAGTGGAACAGACTATCTAGAAAGGTAGTGGATTCTTCTTTGATGAACACATCTAAAAAGAGGTTAGTCACCTATCAAGCTGTAGATTCCTGTGCTGATGAGGGTTGGACAGGATGGCCACTAGGATATCCTCCAACCATAGGTTTCTATGATAAATTTACCCAATAAATATATAATAAATAGGCTGATCAACTTATCCTTCATGAATTTGCTTGAGCTTTCATTAAGAGCCACTGATGTTATTGTACCAGCACTTAGAAAATCTAGATGGAATGGGTGTTCCCAGAGAGCCCCAACTAGCATGGCTACAATTATAATCCAAAAAGGTAACTTTTCCAATCTCTAAATTACACATATTTGAAAATTAGAGATTGACAGACTCATTGGCTGAAGGGAAAGAATGAAGCATCTTCTCACAGCTTTCATATAACATATGTTTGGATGCTCTGAACTGGTCCAGCCTTCAGAGAGGGAAAGAAATCTTCACTTTACTATCCAAGCAGAGTTTGGAAAGTTAATTTTGAAGAAGAATAAAATGGAATCCAGAGCAGCATCCTGCCACTTCTCAGTTATAGATTGCTTCAGCATGCCATTGTATTCATTCACCTTAAAATTAACTTTCCAAGCTCTCTATCCAGGAGAGAAAGAACAGGAATTTTCTCTACAGCAGCAAGGAGAAAGACAATGCAGTTTCATGCCAAAATAGCTCTGAATATATTTTTGTTCACAGACAGCCCCCTTTTCTCTGCTTTTCTTGACCCTTCACTCTATCAAAACAGATTAGAACAAGGTAAAGATTTTTGTAGTTATACCTTTATTTCTTATTAGCTCTGTACCATAAAACTCTAAAGCTAATAGATTTCCATTATGTATGTGTGTAAATTTGGGATTTACTATATTAATTTTGAAGAGATTCACACAATCACTTAAAAAAGAAACAAAGATCCCATTCTTTGGAACAAATCCCTGCCTGTGCTTTCTGTAAAGATGGAAAAAGTATTTAAAGCTGAGATTTCCCACATAATGAATACCAGAAGACTGATGCTATTTAAAGATGCAAAACTAATGTGAATTGTGTTTTTTTTAAAATACTCGGCAGAAATGACTGGTATTGAATATAAAACACTGCCATCTACTGACATAGTTTGTCCATGCTCATAAACAAGGCAACCGAACCCTAATCCCAACACCAATGTGTTTCTAAATTATCTATTCCTGTTTCACATCTATTCCATTCACACAGCTGCTTACAAAGCTGACCTCAAATATTGTATCCTGTATAAATGAACTTGAGGAAGTGGATTATAATCTGCAAGAGCTCATGCTAAAATAAATTTGTTATTACGACGCCTATAGGATTTGTCTTCTTCATTACTTTCTCCTTTGCTTTTGATTACTGAAACAGATCTACATGTCTACCTCTTGGAAAAATCCTATCTGTGTTTTACTCAGAGGCTTCTGATTAAACATGCAGTTGGACTTTCTGGCATCTATGTGTTCATAGGATTACATGCTTCCTTTGTCATCATAGTTAAAGTTGGTACCAGTGAATGAAGAAAATGTGCTTCTTATCCTCATGTTAGTAATGATTATCAAAATTGTGGCTTGCTGGTTGAAGAAAAGCTGTCTTCTTCACACCAGTGAAATAGATCAATGACCCTAACCATTGGGATAGAACCTCCTTGAAGAATCAACTAGTTAAATCAAATTAAAGTAATCAGAACCACTGTGGTATACTAGTTTGAGAGTTGGATAAGGATTGAGGAGAATGGGGTTAAAATCACCAGTCTTAGAAACCCATTGGCTGACCTTGGACAAGTCATATTCTCAACAGCAAACCTCTTTGAATAAATCTTGCCAAGAAAACCCTAGGAAAGGGTTGCCATAAGTCAGAATCAACTTGAAGGCACATGACAATAACAACAAGGCAGCCAAGCAAACCCACATAAGTATAGTCTGTTGTGATGGCTTAGAATTGACTTATCACTGTGGTTTTAAGCATCCTTTACTGGGAGTTTTGCATGAATGTGTGATTGCAGATATTTCCCTGGAATCAAAGAAGTTATTGGGAGACACAAAGAGATTGTCAGGTTAACCAAAGAATATTTTGGGAGGGTCTTATGTAAAACCAGGGGTTGTGGTGTTTTTTGTATGAGTGAGTAGCTGCTACTTTCAATATGCTAAGAAATCACACAGAAGGACAAAGTTCCCAGTGTTGCTCATCTCTTCTCTTATCATCAAATATTGTAACCAGTAAAGTTGGGAGTACTGTCCTGATGAAAAAGATGTCAAGATCGATGCTACACTTTGTCAACTGTCCACCCATCCCTTGCTCTCTAAATGATCCCATTCCTTCAATCATGAGGAAAGGAGAAGAATGGTTAAAGGACAGTCCTTTACTGAGACCATCAAGGTTTTGTTAGCCTAACACAAATGGGGAATATTTATGGGAGCTGAAGTCATAGAGCCAGTGTGGCACAGTGGTTTGAGTGTTTGACTAGGACGCTGGAAACCAATGTTCAAATTCTCTCTCAGCCATGGTCAGTCTCAGCCTTAGAGGAAGGCCATGGCAAGCCTCCTCTGAAGAAATCTTGCCACGAAAACCCCATTATAGATTTGCTTTAGAGTAGCCATAAGCTGGCAATGACTTGAGGGCATACAACAGTAATTGTCCAAAATTTCTGAAGGACATAGTTTTTCACCTGAAGGGCTCTTCAGTGCAAGTCCAGTTAGAAGATCAAGATCTTTAACAGTTAGCCATAAACAATTAGAAGTTGACTTGAAGAGGCAGCCTGGTCCCTGCACAGCCTTCCTCCACTGAGGCAAAATATTTGTTGTTGCCATTGCTTACCTTCAAGCTGCCTCTGACTTGTGGCAACCCTTTCCTATGGTTTTCTTGGGAAGATTTATATAGAGAAGGTTTTCCAAAGTTCTCCTCTTAGGCTAAGAGAGTGTGACTTGAGGGGTTCCATGGCTGACTGGGTGTTTGAACCCTGATCTCCTGAAATCCTAGTCCCACGTTCATGCCACTATGTCATGTTGACTCTGTTTCTATTTGTAAGGCAAAGTATATTAATACTAAAATGTATAGAATATATATAATCTGTATCTCTGCACATAAATGGGCACATGCACATTTTATGCAAATCCCTGCTCTGCTTTATATTGTGCTGCCCCAGCTATTCCCCTTGCCACCACCAAAGAGCCTTTAGACTGGGCCACTAGAGAGGAGATCTTCCATAGGACCATAGGAATTTGTCTTACATCAGTCAGGCTATTAGTTATTCAATTCAGTGCTCATCTGAAATAATCAGAGCTTAGAAGCAAGGAGTTAAATGTAACAAGTAATAGGTTACCTCTAAACAGTTACTTTGGAGAGTACCAAGGGTACAAAAAGGGTATATTTAAATATCAACTTATCAAGAACAAAGTTACTTTATCAGTGTAATTACCTAGCATTTCTAATTACTTTCAAATTTTACTTTTACATGCATTTTTAAAAGGCATTTTAGTTTTCATGTTTTATTTGTTTGATTGATTTATATTCCACTTTTCTCCAAAATGGGACTTTTATGCTTTTCTACCGTCAACTTTAATGTTCCCCACCAAAAGTAACAAAGTAATTGACAAATAACTAGCAGCACAGAAATAAATGTTAAAATTTTAACTTTTCGGATCATCCTGATGAATAACGTCAATCAGTTGCTTTTCAAGCATTATTGTTAGTAGCACAACGTACATTTGATAGATAGATATTTCGGTCTAATATGTCTGAAGGATGCCGCTGGTCTATACAGGCTGGGACCAGACACCCTGCCTGGATATTAGGGGAGTTGTCATCTGGAACATCTGGGGGTCATGAGGTTGGAAAACTGCCTTAGCACAGGTTCAAGGAATCTTTGAAAATGTCCAACATTTTGGACTAGCGTCACCTACTCTTGGCAATCTTTTCTGGGTTTTCTGGGAGTTGAAGTACAAAGCATTGAGATGACCAAGAGGTTCCTATTGATGCTGTAGAGCAGGAGTGGGCAAAGTACAGCTTGTGGGCCACGTGCAGCCCACAGGATTCCTAAATACAGCCTACAAGACATCCCCCAGAAGCTCCAGAAAACTTTTTTTTTTTTTTGATCTGAATTTGGGGTAAAAAAATTTTGCCCCCAAACTACCCCAAATCTCCCAAAATGGTCTAAAAAGACAACAGATTGCTCCTCTGGTCCCTCCCACCTTTCCAAAATAGACAAAAAGAGAGAGAAAGAAAAAGAAAAAAAATAGCCAAAATGGTCACCAGAAGGCACTTTGCTTTGGCCTGTCAAAAGAAGCAAAAAGTTGTCCCCACCATGTTTGCAGTTGCTCATCCTGCATTACAGGAAAGAGTCTTCCTTATAACCACCACCTAGAAAGCTGATTTGGGGGCCAAAAATCAAGGCTAGTTTAGGATGGGTCTCCTTAGAAGCTTTATTGCCAGTCTGTGGAGCCCTCATAGGGAGTCCATGAAGCCCTGCTGTTGGACACCAACAAATCTCCCCCCCCAAAAAAAGTTTGCCTTAGGGTCACAATAAGTCAGTTTTCAAAAGGGAGAGACATAATGGCTAGAAGGAAACTTCCCCTTGTCAGCAGCGCTTTGTTGCTGTGTGCCTTCAAGTCACTTGCAACTTATGGCTACCCTAAGGTGAACTTATCACAGAGTTTTTTGGCAATATTTGTTCAGAGGAAATTTGCCTTTACCTTTTTCTGAGGCTGAGATAATGTGGTTTGTCCAAGGTCACAGTGTCTGAGCAAGGATTTGAACCTTAGTCTCCAGAAACCTTTAAAAATATATATATTTGAATATTTAAGTTTTGAGTTAAGTCTTGGGGACTCTGGCAACAAATTATATTTACAAGAAGTCCCTGGTAAAGAAAAGGTTAATAATCATTGGCCTATAATATAAAGAGGTTGGAAAAAATAGTTTCTGGAGTACAACACCCTAGCCCTAGAGTACATCAGCATATCCAGCAACTATGCTGGGAGAAGGATTCTTGGAATATGCAATCCAAAGAGGTAACTTTTTCAAATGCTACGTGTTACAGGCCATTATTTCTTTCAGATTGGTGCGGCAGTTCCCAATCTGATAAAGCACACAGCCCTGCCTCCCAGCCTTATAACACCACCTTTGTGTAAAAGGGTAAGAGGTTTCAATGTTTATTTAGAACTACTTGATAACTTTATGGTAGTGTGTTTTCTGTGTTACCTTATATGCTGTATACAATTCAGCTGAGTCAGTATTTATAAAAAATAAACTAACATTTATTAAGATAACAATCAGAATAAAGTAGTATTACAAATTTCACATGCAGTTCAAGGTTGATACATTTCTTCAATGTACTTCTTAGACAGTTCATTTCTATCTTTAGGCTTACATATAAAACACAAGTATCATACAGCCCTTTTGTTACATTCCCACCAAAGGCTCAACCCCCAATCTAGGGCCATTTCCACACGACACTATTCTAGTGCTGTTATTCCACTTTCAACATCCCATAGAATCCTGGGGTTTTATGGAGGGGGCTTTAGAATTCTCAGCCAGAGAGCTCTTTGGCCTCAGTAAACTACAACCCCCAGAATTCCATAGGGTGTTGAAAGTAGAATAATAGCACTATAACAGTGTAGTGTGGAAATGGCCTAGGTCACACTCTCTGATTAGATTCTGCTAGGGTTCAATTACTTTTGTGCCTCTCACTAGGCTTCTACTGAGAGTTAATCCTTCCAAAACAGTCACACTCTCTAACTGGCTAAGGGTCTCCACTCCCTAGCTCTTCACTTAGAATCCCACTGAAGGACTGATTGCCAACTGGTACATGGCTTTATACAGCTTTTTCTCGCAGCCACCATCCCCTCCCATTCACTACTGGGTTGGGTTTCTCTCCTGAAAAGCTATTCTGGTTGCCTGCCAACCTGCTTCCTGGCTGCTCTGGCACTTCTGATAGTCACACTCCCAGAACTTCATCACACTACATAAATTAGGAGTTAACCATGCAACTCAGCTCTTCAGATTCCTTAGGTTAACTGTGCTAGTCTGTTGCAAGAAAAACAGAGATCCTAGTGGCATCTTAAAGACTCTTTAAGTTTTATTTGGCACTAGCGTATATACCCAGTGTTGCCTGGGATATTATTTTCTCATAGGTAATACTTGTTAGAAATATTTGAGATCCTTTGCTCTAATTCCCCAAACTATCTTGTCTAGTACCTGTAACTTTTCCCCATATTCCCCAATCCAATCTGTATTCAGAGTTATTAACATAGAGAGGTTGGATTCCTGAGTGAATACACTGTCCTCTTCCTTGCTGCTAGGCCTCATCTTCATAGCAACCGGCCTATTCAAGACAGCCACAGTTGCCTGAGGCCCAAGAGCTCTCTGGCTGAGAATTCTAAAGGCCGTTCCCTAAACTGAAAACCCCAGGATTCCATGGAATCTTCTTTGGCAGCCTATCATATGAGGTCTTCGCCCGACACAGACAAACAAATTTTGACTTTTATATATTGGATAAGTTTCGTGGACTTCAGTCTACTTAATAAGATGCAACCTTATATTCTTTTTGCAATAACTGAAGAAATTCCAGTATGGAAGTTGTATCGGTATACATAATTTCTTAAAATGCATTCATGTTAATAATTATCAGTATATAATATTAACTCCTTTATTCCTACACTAGTGTAAAACCTGCTTTTTGCAACCATAAAAAAGCCCCAGTGAAGTCCAGAATTCTGCTAATAAAAGAGATATAGAAAATTTACCATATTATATGAATATTTTTAGTGTGTATTTTCATAAACAATTCTCTTTTAATGACTGTGCACGTGATATCTTCAAAGAAAACCTAACTGTGATGCAGTACAATTTTCTTTTAGCCAAAACATTCTAACAATCTATTCCCAGTTCTAATAATTAGCACAATTTACCTTCTCCCTGATTTTGGTTTAGCTGTACTTTGTTGTTTATATCTCAGTGGGGATCATTAACTGCCTAACTCTACCCTTTATAAACTCCTTATACATTTGTTTCAGATGTTTTCTTCTTACTATTGAGAAGTAACCCTGCGTTAGAAAATACTGAAATGTTCTACTCTCTTCCTATAGTAGTCAACCAAATACCTACAGAAAGTTCATAAGAAGGATACAAATGCTACTACACCCACCCACTTGTGTTCTACAATTGTTATATAGAGACGTAATAATAGTAGTAGTTAGTTGTTGTTGTTAGTTAGTTACCCACCTCTCCCCAAGCCTTGAGGTGGGGTACAACATAAATTAAAATACAGTTAAAATGCATCACAAGTTAAAATACACTAAAAACATACTAAACCATTTAAAATACAAATACATTATAGTTAAAAATGGACTGGATAGGTCTGCCAGAAGAGATAGGTCTTTAATATTTTTTTGTAATTCTGACAGCGTATTTTGCTGTTAAATCTCTTCTGGCAGGTTGTTCCACAGTCTAGGGTCAGCCAACAAAAAGGTCCTCTGAGTGACCCTTGCCAGTCTAGTCCTGGATGGTTTAGGAAATGGACTCCAGAGGACCTAAGTATACAGGGCGGATTGTATGGGAGGAGGCATTCCTGCAAGTAACTTGGACCCAAACCATGTAGGGCTTTAAAGGTAATAACTAGCACTTTGTACTTCACCTGGAAACTGATTGGAAGCCAGTGGAGTGATTTTAATATTGGTGTGATATGTTCACTCCTCACTGTACCTGTAATCTATCTGGTTGCCTTATTTTGATCCAGTTGGAGTTTCTGAACTTAGTACAAAGCTAGCCCAATATAAAGTGCATTGCAGAAGTCCAACCATGAGGTTACAAGCACGTGCACTACCATCTTTAAGTCATCCAATTCTAGGAAGGGGCACAGTTGGCATATTAGCCAAAACTAATAATAAGCACTCCTGACTGTCATATCTGTCTGAGTTGACATTTGGAGGAGCGGATCCAGGAGCACTACCTAACTGTGAACACAGTCTTTCAGGGGGAGTGTGACCCCATCCAGGACTGGTTGACACTCCTCCAACCTCAGATTAGGACACTTAATAGTAAGCACTTCTGTCTTGTCTGGATTAATTTGTTTTTCTTCATCCAGCCCATTACCTCCTTCAAACATTCATTCAAAGGAGACACACTATCCTTAGTGGAAGCTGTTTTTGAAGAGAAGTACATTTGGGTGTCATCAGCATAGTGATAGCACTCTGACCCATGCCTCCAGATGATGTCTCCCAACAGTTTTGCGTAGATGTTGAAAAGTATTGGGGATAGAATGACACCTTGTGATATGCCATATAACAGCTCCTTTTTGAGGAACAGCTATCTCCAAGCACCACCATCTGGAACCTGCCTGAGAGGTAAGACTGGAACCACTGCATAACAGTGCCTTCAACCCTCAACACCCTCAAGAATTCCAGAAAGATACCACAGGATAGTATTCAAAGCCTTTAGAAGTCTAAAAGCACCAGCAAACACACATTCCCACTATCAATTCTAAGACAAAAACCATCAACTGAGGCAACCATAGCAGTCTCAGCTCAAAGTCCTGCTCTGAAGCTGGTTTGAAATCAGTCAAGGAAGTGTGTGTCATCAAAGACCACCTGGAGTTGGAAGTTAACTGCCTTCTTAATCACCTTGCCCCACCTTGCTTCTGATAGTGGAAGTAAAACGAAAGACAGTCCACTGTTGTGGTGTTAAGTTCTGGCTGGTAGTAAGAACCCACAGAGCAACAACACAAGCCAGATAACACATTACCAAAGACAGCTCTGAATCTAACAAGATCACAGGTTCAACTGAAACTTTTCCTACTCTCCTCCTAGGCTCCACCCCTTCCTACAAAATAGAAAGTTTTAAAGGAATAGGCCTTCAGCTTGAAGCCCAGTGCTCCTTTGCCTGTTCAATAACTCATGACATTAGTACATTTACTCTAGGTATCATGTGGCTTTTGGAGAAAGTTTGTTATCACAGTGCTAATACTAGCCTTAAGTGCTGCCAGTGTTTATTTAGTTCATGAGTCTCAGGTATTTCAGGCTCTGAGCTCTCCTATTCTCCAGTGGCACTTAGCCCTGGTGTATGCTCTGGCACAATGGGTTCATCAGCTTCTGAATCCAAGCAGTGTTGACTCCCTGGTGCATGATGGCTGAAAAGCCAGCTCCCTCTAACAGATGATTTCAAGGACCAGGGTTTGATCAATATGTCACTGGATATCTCTAAGAAAAAGTATCTATTCCCCCTCCACCCACCTACCCACAAAAGCGATATCTGACACTTGGGATAGTCCCACTTCTAGATTTGAACTTGAGGTGACTTTTTAAAGTATCAGTGCCACAATTTTTTTCTGATTCATTTTGATTTGATGGAGCTTATAGTGGATATTCATCAGTGTATGGGTGCCATTACATTTTAATGAATGCTTGAATGTGGGTTGGTGCCTGGGTTAGTGAGTTCAGAGAAAGGGGGCATGAGTGTGTGGACAGTTAATTCAGTTCATCAGATGATGGTATTTTATTTTGTAATGGAAGTGACCGAAGAAGGATGTGCCAGGGTGAGACTGATTTAAGGGTCCTTATGCGTATTGTTATTCCAGAGGCCTGGGATGGGGAAGTTGCAGTTAAAGCTTAGTCCCTTATAAAAGAAGGGAGTTATTTGGGCACTGTCCCTCTTTGTAGTTTCATATCTTATCCATATTATGACTGTTTGTTCTTTGATGGTGCTGTTCTGGTAGCACTGTTGTATAGTACCTGGATGATTCAGGTAAGGCTATGCTGTCCTGAAATTTGACTGGAAATGAAGAAACCAATGTGGACTAATGAGAAAGCTAAGCTGCAGCATAGAGACTTAGGCTTGTGAACTGGGCAGGCCAGTTTGATTCACCAAACATAAATACTGCAGTATAGAGGCAGCAGAGTTAGAGGTAGGTGCCATCATAGTTCATAGGACTTCATCAGCAAATGTCTTGGAGCTCCATTAGAGGGCCTGCACCAGGTACTGAGCCATATAGGGAGGCTGGGGATGGTGCTGGCATATTGTCCATCCTGCAGTCTACTAGTTTTCCTGAGGCAGCAGATACAGTCTCATGTGGGACTGAAGGACAGGATTACAAGTCAGTCTGATTCCTGATGAAGTTTATCATCTGCACTGAGGCTTCCTCTGGACCAGCTCAGAACCTCAGGACCTCCATGATCACCATGGAGCTGTCTCACCAAACATAGTTATTGGTCCAGCACTGAAAACAGGACATACACTTGATTTTGTTTATGTCTTAAATAGCAAGAGATGGGTTGAAGTTAATCAAACCCCTTCCCTCTTATAAATAGCCCACTACTGTGTCAAGTTTGAACTGTTTCTCTCTGTAAATGTGAAGGACTGATTTAAATTGTCTGTCTTTACAGACTAATAGGATCTGATGGATTCCCGACTGTTTGGGGGTATTTTCAGTGGATGAAGAAGTGGCCCTGTTGATGATCTTCTCTCAGTATAGGACGGCAAGATGCATCAGGCTATTGACACAATCACCTCAAGAGTCCTCTCTGGCAGTTCAGACTTGCAAACGGTGAAATATGATGGATGGCATCAAGAGGGAGAAGTCTTACTCTGAAGCTGATCGCACTCTGGTTAGAGAAGTCATGCAGCAGCGTAAGCAACAAAAAAGACTTATTTCGCTATCTCATGCTGGCATCCATTGGAACCTTCTAAGTGGTCCACAGGTTATTGACATTGATAGAAGGCACTGGTGGATGATCCTCTTGTGTCCTCTCTGACTCCTTTTTTAATTACTTTGTGGACAAAGTTGCGTGTCTCCAGAATGACTTGGACATTGTGGGATCAGTTTCCATTACTGTAATCAGATGATGTGGGCAAGTTGCTTGCAGCAACAAGGCCAATAATATTATCCTCACATCTACATTCCTGCTGATAAGGTACGACTGCATGACTCCCAGGTGTGTTTAAGGCCTCTTTTTGTATGAGAGAGCGATGCCAGCTGCTCAGTCCTGAAGGAGGCAGTAATACAACCCCTCTTGGCTTCCTGTAACTAGGTAGGGAAGGTACTTACAACACATAGCGGTTGGACAAATGCAAGGATTCTTGGAGAATGTTACCCAGATCTGTTTTAATCTCAGCCCTGAGATTGCTCTGGCTGCCCTGACAGACTAATTTTATCAAAAAAACAGGGTGAGTGTAAATTTGTTGTTTTCTTCTTGATTTCCCTGTGGCTTTTGATACCATTGATTATAATGTCCTTTTGGACCATCTTTTTTTGTCTTTCTGGACCACCTCGTCTTTACCGCTCAGGTATTTCTTATGATAATAAGCACAGTATAAAATTGACAAATAATAAATATTCCCCTGAGGAGCTTTAACCCAAGGAAAGTCAAAGGACAGGAAACGAAATGCGGCAAAACTGAGCACGACTGCTGTCACAAATGATGAGCGACTATTCAGACTCTGGCTCGCTCTCGCCATTTCCACACTACACTATTATAATGTCATTATTCCACTTTCAACATCCTATGGCATCCTGGGGTTTGCCGTTTAGGAACCCCGGGATTCCACAGGATGTCGAAAGTGGAATAATAGCACTATAACAGGGTAGTGCAGAAATGGCCTCTCCCTCTCACACATACACACACATTCTCACACACAGAGTCGTTCGTTCTCTCTCTCCCAGGCGCGCGCGCTTCGCCGGCACGAGGAGAAACCTCAACGTGGTCGCGCCCCTCAACCGAGGGAAAATAAACAGCCGTCCTCTCCCCCCCCCAACGTCAGCTGGCTCCTTCGCGCGCGCGCTGAGCTCTCCCTCCTCCTCCTCCGAGGACGCTCCCGCGCGCCTTTGGCTCCATCCATAGGCAGCGGCCGTCCGCGTGTGACGCGCCCCGCGCGCTCCCTCGCCTGGCTGGGAGGAGGCTGGCGGAGGTGGTGCCTCTCGCGCAGGCACGCAGGGGGGCAGCCGCTGGTCGGTTGGCCGGCCGGCCGGCCGGTGGGGAAAGAAGGCGGTTACTCGCGGCTTGTGCGTCTCGCGGGTGCCTCCCGCCCCCTCCTCCTCGCGCTTGAGGCTGGCGGCTGAGGGAGGGCATGAGGAGGCGGCTTCGAAAGGCGGCGGTGATGGCCGTTGCTGCTGAAACTCCTTCCACCGCCGCCGCCGCCGCCGCCGCCGCCTGGCGCTTACCTCCGTCTCCCTGCCCTCCCTCGGTCCCGGACCGCGGGGCTCCCTGCGCCTGCCAGCCCTGAGGAGGGCCTCGGCACCCACCACCACCGCCGCCGCCGCCGGCGGGAGGCGGAGAGCGAGCGCCGCCGCCTCCTTCCTCCCCGCTCGCCCCGCTGCCGTCCTCAATGTCTCCCCCGCCGTGGGGAGCCCACCCCATCCGCGCCTCTTCGGCCCACGGCAGCCTCCGGCCGGGAGCCCGGCCTTGCCCGCTCCGCCTTCCCCGAGACCGGCGGCCGAGCCAGCCGCGAGGGCCCGAGTGGCGGCCCCGGCGGCGGCGGCGGCCCAGCGGCGAGGGGACCGGCCAGGCCGATTCCACCGCGGCGTTGACCATGAAGGCGGAGGCGGGAGACAGCAGCATGATCAACCTGTCGGTCCAGCAGGTGCTGAGTCTGTGGGCGCACGGCACCTCGCTCCGGCACCTCACCGGTAACGCCCCGCGGGAGGGAGGGAGGGAGGGAGAGCCAGCCGGCGCCGGGCTGGGGGGCGGGGAGCTGCGTGGTGTTGAGGGGGTTAAAAGGTGTGCGTTTCAAGTGGTAGGGGGTCACCCCCGTGGTAGATGGAGCCTGTGCTTCAACGGATCCCGGACTCGGTTCGTGGCATCTCCGCTTGAAGGGATCTCCAGTGGAAAGGCTGGGATGGAGCCTGCGCGACCGCTGCAGACAGAGTAGGGGAGAGAGTGAGAGGACCAGTGGCCTCATGGCCCTGTACCTGGTGTTACATATGTATTGTGGTGCCTGGCGTAGAGTGACTTATGGTTCATGAGGGCAGGTAAAGGTTGTGTGTGGGTGTAAATGGTGAGGATGCCCTAGGATAGCACCGCCAAGGAAGTGGTCCTTGGATCGATGCTCGTCCCTGCTGGACAGATTGCTGGTCCTCGGCAGCAAGTCCCTAATGAATTTCCAAGAAAGAATTGTATCCAGTAAGCACAATTATGGTGCCAGTCCTTGTCACACTGGGAGAAAATAATTCCACTTCCCTACATCGGATAGACTGAGAACGACTGCCCTAGGACAATACTGGATGCTAGGAGAAGTGGGCTTTAGAGGTTTCATTTTAACCTCTGTTTTTTTCCCCATGCCCTGGTTTCCATACAGCCTTATAACCCACAGGGGATTTAGCTGTGCACATGGCTTCCCATGTTTATTTTAGTGTTCTTGGAAAAGGGGTACATACAATCTGATCGCCCTGTTTCCTGTAGGGTTAGGCAGATGAAAAGCATAGCACTACCTACCCAACTATTTCATCAACTAATTTTTGCATCAGTTAAGAACTGTGTGTTGGTTTAAGGTATCATCTGTTGATCAAACCACAGCAGCATTTGAATGATAATTAAAATTGGTAAGTGTTATCTTAGGAGAAGCATTCTCTTTGTTACACAGGAAGGAATCACATTTGAAGATCACATTTAGTATGTGTGTACATCACTAAAGGAGGAAGCTGAGTTTTCTTTGGAATGTTATTATGTTAATGCTGAAATTTACACATTTAAACATGATCTGGTTAGGCAAGGCAGTTTACTTTAACTGAGTGGCAGCCCCCTTACTGTATAGAAGGGAATCTGCCTTTTTTCTGTGACAGCTTTCATGATCATGACTCCGTGCTACCATACTGAATTAGAAGCAAGAACCCTCTGCCACACAGACAAGTTCCTGGGAGGACATGGTACTAATTTTAGTCGCTTAACTGAGGTTTTTGAAACATTGTATACTAAAAGATGAAATAAAATGAATGAAATAAAATCTCTTTGGGGAAAAAAAATCATATGATCTTAAGATTAGTGGTAGTGAAAGGGTGTAATGGCAGCAACTTTGATGAAAAAATTATATTGTGCAGTGGCTTGGCTATGTTAAATTAAAATTGAGAATAATTGAAATATATAAAGACAGCCATACTGAATGATAATGAACACTTTTCATGCAGTCAATGCATGCTGCATGGTTAAATTAAAACTAGTCTCTGAAGATGTAGGGACACAGTAAAAGGAATTCTGTACTGAGGTGAATATATATGACTAATCTCTAACTTCTGTATTATGCCATCTAACTACCTAAGGAATGCAGTGTGTTCAGTCTAAAGTCATGAATAGTTGTAACTATAATTGCATGGATGTCTGTTCTGCCCATTAACTACTAGTATTTGTGACTTCAAATTTTTGTATTTGATCAGTGTGGACTAGTTGATTCCATTTTAGTGGGGTGATGAATCTGCTCTAGGTTTTAGCCAGAATTTTAAAGGAGCTGTCCAAAGTGCTGAAAACCAGCTACTAAATAGGTTCAGCACCCTAGTTATCACCTTTAAAGTTCAGGCTAAAACCAGTAACATATTCACTGCCTCACTAATATGGAAACAACCATACACCACTTTTCATTCCTGGGATTACTTAGATTTCAACAACATCAGTGTTAAATATATTGTTCCAGTACATTTTCACAGAATACAGTGATCCTTATATGGCAATTGATTTATTTTGTTATTTATTTGTTTATAATGCATAATGCAAATTTATAAAAGAAAGTTGTTTGGGTAGGATATCAACAATTTTAGAATCAAAATAATAATTAAAAAAAAAAACAAATTCGCAACACCTTAAAATTAAATGGACTCTCTGAGTTGAACAGAAATGTCTTTACCTGGTACCAAGAAGATCAGAGGGAGGGTGAACTTTTCTAAGAAGACTGTTCCACAACTGAGGTCCCACTACTAAAAAGGCTGTCACTCTGCTAGTTACATGTTTCACTTCTCCTGATCTGCTCTTGATCTGGAGAAAGTATGGCTATAACCAGAATGCATGATATGTGCTGTTGAAAGGCCATTTAGCATAAGATTAACATAGTCACTCATAAATACCCCATGGAAGTTTTATATAAAACATTTATACTTCGCTGCTTCATTTTCAGTGCTTTGTCTGATTGTGTCAAAATGACTACAAATTTTGACCCACAATTTCATGATCTTGTGTATACGTGTAGTCACCAGCAATTTAGATCCCATCAGTATATTTGTAAGTCTGGGGTGCTTTTATTGATTTTGTTGGTTTTGTTTTTGCTTTAGAGCACTCTTTGGAATTTGTTTCTTAAAAAATATTTGCCAGTCTTTAAGAACTCATCGGACTGGTATTAGTTGCAAAAGGCCTGCCAAGAAGTTGTCTTTCACCCCTTTACCTTGTTAACAAGTTTCAAAATAGCTGGGCATGCTACAGTCCAGGGAGTACTTCTTGCAACAAGGTCCAGAATTTCAGAAATCTGTAAGATGCATTGTGTGTCATGCCATAACCTCAATTCCATGATTCACCATTCAGTCACTGCCATACAGTAAGGTGCCTGCTTACTCAAACTGAAGCCTGTTCTGATAGTTCTGCAAGTTCCACTTTGTAAAGATAAGCAGTTGTTTCTCTTTGTGGTACATGTTCAGCTAACTACACTTGGTCATGTTTGTCTTCATAGTATCATCTTCAGAATTGATCCACAAATATGTCTGGCAATACAGTTTTTATCGCTTGCTTGCCCATACTTGATAGTTATTTCTGGCATAAAAAAGTAAAATAAAATGAAAACAATGCTTTTGTAAAACATTCTTGTTGGGTTATGCAAAAATACTGTTACTGGATACTGTTCTGCATACATAGATTTTATGCTTGTAAGGCATCTTGAATGAACAAATACAAGGGATATATTGAAATTAGATATAAACAAGCAGGCAAACTCCCAGAGAGAGGGATAACGTAAGAGTTAATGCATGGGATGTAACATATCTCAATAAATATAGATTTTATTAGAACAGTCTTTGCAAGGTTTCTGTGTGGGATGCAATTTGTGGTTTTAATAGTTTTTTTCCATCTTTGACCATTTGTTGGTTCAGAAAGAGCCATTTCTCTCAGTTAGCTAGTTGTCACTTTCATAGTTCTTCAGCCTTTTGTTTTTCTTAAAAGTAGTTCTAGTTAACACTTACAATCAAAGTTATTTTTGTGCAGCATATATTCAACATGTCCTAGAAACTTCATTTTGATTACATAGAACATTCATGTACTGGTGCAAAACAGTGTTTGAATTTCCTGCATTTTAGAACTGAGTATCTACGTCTTTCTGTCTTCACAATGAGGAGAAGGGAATACTGTTGCTTTCACAATGATAATTCAGAAACAATGTTATTGATAACTAAACGTTCAGAACACCATTGAGGGAAATTCCTTAGTTTGGTATCTTGCTGATTTTAGAAAAGCAGAACTGATCACACCTTTTAAAAATGAACTACCAGTAAAATCTCTGAAGGGATTCTTCTGTTTGTTTGTTTTTCTTCCCCTGAAATATTTGATTTAGCTGTCTTTCAGAAGTGGTTTATACATAGCTTGATATTTATATCATAAATAAGAAGAGCAAAACATTTTTGTGTATGCTGTGTTTATTTGTTAATATTCTTTGTTTGTTAATCTTTATTTGTCAGTTGACAAAAGATGTTTTTTAGTAGTTTACAGTAAAAGTTAGAAACTAACACTGACTTAGACTGAAGTATGCACAATATTTCAAGAAATAGTCCATGCACAAAATAAGAGGACAGTAAAATGAGTTGTTTGGTAAGGGTTACTACTGTGCATGCTTTTGTATCTTTATAGTTGTATCTTTATAATTTACACCTAAGTGTTGTATGTTTTTCTTTGGGAAATTCAGAATTCCTCAGAAATGTTAACTTGCTATTTGATTGCTTTTTTGCAGAAATGTGGTACTGGGTTTTCCTATGGGCTCTCTTCTCCTCTCTCTTTGTCCACGGTGCTGCAGGAGTTTTAATGTTTGTGATGCTGCAAAGGCATAGGCAAGGGAGAGTAATCTCTGTCATTGTGGTCAGCATTGGATTTCTGGGTTCTGTAACTGGAGCAATGATAACCAGTAAGTCTTTCAAATGTTTAAATACAGTGATGCCTCTTTTTGAAGATGTCTATTTTCTGTTTTGGTAATTGTTCATATACTGTGTCATTGTTTATAACACTCGAATTTTAGGAGGCTTATAGTTGGGTTGCAATTCATTAGCTGAGAGCAAAGGCCATATAAAACACCCATGTTTTTTTCTGCGCTGTTTCTTCTTTAAAGGAAGAGGAGATCCTAGTCTTAGAAAAGAGTAAAGTTCTTTAGAGAGCTGTCACAAAGCAAACCACTCACTTTGCTAACTCTCTAGCTATGTGACAGCATTATAGTTACTTATCTGTCAGGGATAGTAATCGTTCATTTGGATAAGTAACTTATTACTCCCACTGGAGAAGTAGTCCTTTTTTTCTAGGTACAAAGATGAAATATTTTTGTATTTCCCTACATGGCTGCTCTGAAGGCTAAAGCCGGTGTTGCCACATAAATGAATGAATATGAAAGAACTACAAAGTAAATTTCAGCAGAATAAAAATAAAAGAAAAATGATACAGTCAAAGAGGACTGTATGTTACCTCTCTAGACCTGGTGCAAATACCACCATCGTTTGATGTTGCTGCAACAGTGTTTCTGACCTGCCCTCATGTTGAATTGTTTGTGCAACTCTGGCAACACAAATGGTGAGAAAAAGGATTAAGGGAACGCTTTGTAGCAACCATGTTTTAGATAGTTTTCCTGTTGTGATTTCTATTTAAGCAGGGCACAGTTGCATGGTTTCATGGCCCATACCAGTGTAAGGTTCCACTTGAACTCTTATCAAAGTAGGTTTGTACTACTATTGCTTAAAATACAACTTATTCAATTGCAAGTTAATTAGATCTTAAAATACAGAAGAGTATCTCTGAAATGCAATAAAACCAATCAACAATTAATTGCAAATAGAGCCTTTCATATTTATATTTTATGTACATTTCTTGTTCATATTTAGGATGAAGATGTTTCTAAAGAAATTTGACAATGTCTATATATTAATAAGAGACCTGCTCCAAAAAGATGCAAAAGAAGCTCTTTGCTACAGATAGATTCGCTTCAGAATCTTGTTGGACTCATATGTTTGTTGGTGTTTAGGCACTGAGAACTAGCATTGCTCAGTCTTTCAGTTAGAATAACCTTCTTGAAAAAAGTCATGCGGTACACATCTTCCCTGAATAGATGTAATGTTTTGTTTTATGATGGAAAATTATTGACAGCTTAGTACAAGGAAGGAGGCATGAGCTGTGTTCCTCAACATGGATGCAAATGCACAGGAGAAATATTTCTGATTACTTACAAAGGCAACAAAGATATCCTGCCACATGTGGCTGTTTTGAATGCTGCTCTCTTGGTAAGCATGAGCACCATGTGGACATAATCCAGCAGCATCCAGTGTGTTCAGTACCTATGGAAATCTTTAAATTGTGTTAGTTTCTCACACAACTAAAGGCAAGATCTGTCCTAATTATTTCATATGCAGATGGGGTTCCATTGAATGCAGAGATTCTACAGCACTGTAGAGTCAGTTGCTACCAAAATTGAGCTAGAGAACCTTTTAAAAAGTCTTATCCCAAAATACATTGCTTGACATGAGGGTCATCTTTACACTGTTAAATATACTATATTAGGGTAATCTGCAATAAATTAATTTATGTTGGTCATTTGTAAAGGAATTCTCCTGTGTTTCTTTAAATTATTTTTTATTAAAACACATAAAATTTTAAAAATCTAAAACTACTCATAAAACAGAAGCATATAAAACAGAAGCATATAAATACAGAAAAAAATAAGCATATAAACCACCCAAACATATCTTAGACACAAGACTAAACTAAAACTATTCTAACCCTACACTAAACATATAAAACTAACTACTTAGCTTCTAACAGGGTAGATCTGTGAATATACATGCCATACTTCCTCTAAGTTATCTACTGTTAAAAAAATTATATAAAATATCAGACTATGAAAAGCAAGTAAACTACATCTGCAATTATTATTCATACACTACGTCTCAAAGCCAAAAGTTGACAAATTTCCCCAAAGGTTTCTCATGCACACAATCATTTTTCCCAATCTTTTTTAAATCTGCTAATGTTACCATCTTTAATCAAAGTAAGCCCAACAGTTTTAACAGCCATTCTTCCTTTGTTGATATCTGTTGACTCTTCCCGTTCTTCCAGTTATAGTTGCTGCTATAGTCATATATTGAAATAATCTTCTTGAGTTCTTCTCAAAGCTATCATTTATTGGTTCCAACAATATTTCTGTATTCAATTGTATTTTCATTTCCAAAATTTCTTCAGTCATCCAGTGAATTACAATCCAATATTTTCTAGCTTTATCACATGAAAAAGTGTCCCTTTTTTTCTTTAACATTTAATATTATTTTTTTTATTTCTTTTTCTTTAATATTTAATATTATTTTATACTATTTCTTTAATATTTAATTATTAATTATTAAAGAGTCCCTTCTTTAATAATAATAATAGTTATATTTAATCCAGACTCTTCTAAATCATGCCATCCAAATCTTAATCCAAACCCTCCAAACTAAGAAGTCTATCTCTTTTTAACAATATCCTGTCTTTCAGCTGACAAAACAGGCAGTGTAGAAATATAACTTCAAATCTGGTAAGAATTCTCCTGTTTTGAAAACACAATCATTGAGGGATTATGAAAGATGTTACAAAGTGGTTGCTTCCCATGCAAACCTAGGCAATCCTAGGCAGCACCTAGCTGCTAAGTGGACTCCTTTCAAGTAACTTCAGGCTTCCTATGTTATATTCCACAAGAAGTCAAAAAATAACTAAACTAACATTGGCCTATGACCCTGGAGACCAGCTTTCAATTCCCTCTCAGCCATGGAAATACACTGGGTAACCTTGGGCATGTCACACACTGTCAGCCTCAGAAAACTCTTTGATGGGTTCATTTTAGGATTTCTATAAGTTGGAAATGACTTGAAGGCACATAACAACAAGAGTATCATATTTTGTGCCCATCATACAAAAATATAATTCACTAGAAAACAAAATAACGCAAGGCAACATTAAAGCCAGTAGGATAAAAAGAAGACATCAGTACAAGTGGATTGTCTCAGTCAAGGAAGCCACCTCCTGAGTTTGCAAGACTTTTGGGCAGAGTTGTTAAGAACACCTTCTCTTGAAGGACTCTCATTGGTAGGGTCACCATAAGTCAAAGCCAACTTGACAGCACATAGCAGCTGCAACAACAACTTCAGTGTTGCATTTCCAGTGTGACTTGGGAATCTAATATCACAGAGACACAGAATTAGTCACTATGTGTTTATGCCATCTTAAAGATTCATCACAATAGTTCAAACAGATGTTCTTAGGCATAACTTTCTGTTGACTGTTTGTGCTATTCTTTTCTACGGTTTTGCTTTTTTTAACTGTGGGTAGTACCTAGCATACAACAGGTATCTAGAAGAATATCAGTAGTTTATTTGATGGTTTCATGTTCTACCACTTCCTTAAGATTTTTTCTGTGGTCTTTCACTTATCTAGTGTGCTAACATCATGGCTGAGCTCTGCTGTATGGTGTGTTTTGGCAAGACTGAAAAGAACTGAAAAATTTCGGCAGGGCAAAGATCTGTTTTCCAGAGAATTCAGGCTAGTTAGGCAGAGAGTATACAATGAAATGAACATCTTTATATTTCAGCATGTTTAGGGTTATCGCTCAGCTTCTTGCTGTCAAACCAGCAATGGTCATTGCAGATTGGGCTCTTGTTTAGTAAAGTTCATGCAGTATCAAATTAACACATTTTCTAGATAGTCTAAATATTGTGTGCACTTCTAAATATATAAGGCTTTTTTATAAATACAGATTTGGCACAGTCTAACCAAAAATAAGCAGTTTAAGTCACTCTAACATAAATAATAGAGTTTAGTACGTGCTTTCCTTTAGCTGGATCATGCCACCAAATGCAGAGTATTCTATATTTTAGTAAAGTAGGTCATACTCCTGTTTCATACTCATACCTCATATTACAGGAGTGTGAAATAATCTAGTTTGTGAATAATCCAATGCATTTAGTATGTGAAGTAATAAAACACTAACATTGGAGAATATGGAAGCTGTTATGATGTCTAAGTTTATTTAGAATCATGTGGTAATTTTCACTTTTTCTCCCTTGTGCCTTTTAGGTGCAGCAGTGGCGGGGATTTACAGAGTAGCTGGGAAAAGTATGGCTCCTTTGGAAGCACTTGTATTTGGAGTTGGGCAGACTGTACTGACACTAATAATTTCATTTTCAAGGATTCTTGCTACACTTTGAATCTTCTGTGAAGCTTCCTTTATAAAAGGAGAAAGTCTGCAGTAAAGCTTTGGTAGCTGATGGACTTGGAAGTACGTGGGCAAATATGTGTTACATGGACTGCAAAGTTAGAGGTCTCATCCATTTGGAAAGTACTTCCCTCTACAGTCCAAAAATGACACACTACTGCACTGCACCTAATGTGCCTCTGACACAGGCAAGGTGTGATCAATTTAGGAGAAGCTGCAAGATAAAGCACCTTGTGAAGCTGCTAATCAGGCAAATGCTGGTGATGTGATCATTGTTCATAACAGTGTTGAAGAAAACACAGGGGCATTTCTGAAGAGTGGATAAATGTGCCAAATGTAAAGTTCAAGACTGATAGTGTGACCTCTTAAATGTGCAGTAACTGAGTTCTGCAAACATAGTTAAAATAAATTCAGGTACACCAACAAGGCACTTGCTTATTATAACAGCTGAACTCCACTCAATGCAGAATGTTAAGCTTATGGTAGGGTGAGGGGAAGGAATTACTTGAGTACTGAATAATATATGAGTATTACTGGGATTCAGTGACTGAAACAAAGTTCTAGTAAGAACATGAATGTGATTTAGCCAGTACAGGAGTTTGTTGGAAAGAGTTTTATTAATAGATACCACACTTACTAAAAACAAGCTCATCAGTATTTTTTCCCCTTTCATTACTGTCCATTCATGGTACATCCCAAGTTCTTTTTCCAGGTTTGAGAAGAGCAACAGGAGTCAAATGACCAAAAAGCTAATGATACAAAACCTGAATTATTAATTTTTAAAAACTTTAATTTTTAAAAAAGGTTGTCTGTTGTGTTCTGTAATTTACTAAGCATAACTGATTTTCTGTCAGAAAACAAGTATTGTAACAAGTAAACAAGACTATAAATGCCATTTTAAAACCAGTAGGAGTCATGAGTCTTGAAAATCACATTGCAGTATTTAGCATATGGCCGGAAGTTAAAATGAGACATTCAAAAAGCTGAAAAAGAGGCATTTTTTGAAATCAGCAAAATAACTCTCCTAATAAACTGTCAGTCTCAAAAGAGGACAATTTTAAAATGTTCAGTGCTCCATTTGAATTTGGTCCTGATTATATGTGACTTTCACATGCTTTGTTTCCAGTAGACATGTGCTGTTATGCACATGCTTTCTTGCTTTTTTCTTTCTTTCTTTCTTTCTTTCTTTCTTTCTTTCTTTCTTTCTTTGTATTGTTTTAACCAGAGCAATGGTAGTGTAAGTATAATGTTTTTGCTGTAAAGCATTATAATGTGAATAGTGAGGAATGACACAATAACTTTCTAAATGGATAGAAGTAGGCAAGGGGAAGGAGTTAATATTGGGCTGATTTTCACGCTGTTCTCTTAATGAGAGCACAGATGTAATCAATCCCCTACTGTCTGTCTCAATATCTGAAAAAGCAGGCTCTTTTCTTTTGGAAACTAATGTAGAGGACAACAGTGGGACAACAGTTTTCAGTGTCTGTCAGAGATCCTTAGGTGCTATCATTGTCTAACTACTGGCACCTTTATCAATAGCACCTCGTTCACTCTGACTGCAGCTGATTTTCTCTGATCAGAGTGATCATCCTTGATGGAAACATGGAACAAACTAGACAGATGCAAAAAGAGGAGAAGACCCTTAAGTGATAACAGCCTTCACCGTTGCTTCTGTTCCTTGAAGCTGTCTGCTAATGCAGGTGGAGGGATGGCTTGATTTCATATTTCTTCCCTAAGGGAACAATGTGTAAATCAGCCTTCAATGTTCTTTTATTGAAATAGGCAGTCCATATATGCATCTGGAAGGAAGGTAGAGACATGGGTATGAGCTGTCATGATAGCAGAAGTTAATGCCTACAAAAGTCATACTTGCAGCAATAATACTTTGACAGCACAGTGCTTTGTTCCACAACCTTTCTAAATGTTACGGTAAAAAACATAATTTGTATTTATATATACTAATGAATTACTGCTAGACATTATTTTGCCTTCTTTGGTCTAAAGATGACTTTTTTAAAGAGAAAATTCACTTTTATCCTGTGTTCCATCTTACCTTTTTAGTGATAGGCTGCTATCCTGCAAGGATCTGTAGGTATAACTGGAGCTTCTTCTGTGACTTGGAATCAAAGTCATACAGGAATGGAAACAGTGTTAATCTAGGTATTTGAAGAAACCTCAGCATATTTCATCATTTTTATTTTGGGTAATTTTAACTGCAACACCAAGGTATATTTTAAACATTCGGTAGGATACAATATTTAATTTATAGTGCCTTGAGTATACGTAGGAAGAATTTTCTATCTTGTCCATTTTACTGCTGTTCTGTCTCTACTCTTAGATTAACTGTTAGGCAGTGTAGTTTGATGTGATAGTAGTGTTAACATTGAAAATGGGAGTGGGGGACAAGTCTTGGAAAATACTACCCCAGTTCAAGTCAATGCAGAAAGTTTTTTTTAAAAAATTAATTGTAATTGGAAGAAGTATAACATTGTATATCTTTAGGGCTTTGTAGTTAGAAAACTGCATCTTTGTTTCAATATTTTATTGAGCATCAGAATATGCTGTATGTGATCTTGTTGTGAATGTTACATGTGAAGTGGTTTGATATCTAGTGTTATCTGTAGTAATTCAATTATGCTACAAAGCAAGCACTTCTCAGGCTCCAGTACTAAAGACAATTATGAAAAATGTACCTGTAAATTTTTAAGTCCATTGACTTTAGGGCTATATGCAGAAATGTATTTTCATGCTTCCTATGTTGTTTGTGACTGCCTCATTCTGACAAAACTTCAGTAGTGTTCACATGAACAAATTTCATCAGTATTAAGTCTAGGCTGGGAATAATTTGTAGCCTAGGTATACTTGTGTTAAAATGTACCACATTTACTTGGCACAGACCATATAATGACCATCTAAGTAGAGGATATGCTCAGAAGAACTGAATGGGACTGTTTTGTGACAGGAAGCAGTTGTAAATCATGCCTTGTTAACACACAGCTGTTGAGATGTTTTTAGGATAAATCAATGTACATGATTGCTTTTTTCCTATAAAAGATAGTGAAGAAAACACTCTGTTACAGATACTAGATATCAGCAATGGATATTAAAGTATATGTTTCAACATGTTATAAGAGCTAGTAGTGAAGAAACTTGGCCTTAAACCTTTCAACAGGATACATCCAACTTGTATGTTGAAGTCACTACAGAGGTAGTTGCTCAGTGCATTTTAAAACTGCTTTCTATAATTAAATAGGAATGAGGAAATTGGGGGAATGTGTTCCAAAGCAGTATGTTATAGTCAGACTTGAAAGTTATGTGTAAGGAGTAAGGTTATTAGGGCAGTTTTTTATGTTCTAAAAGGGGTGAATTTCTGTGTATTAATCTTCCTGCAAGTTTATAGTAGTGTGTTTTACTTCAGAACGAAACAATGTTATATGAATAGCATAACAATACCTAAAGCTGCTATAGAAGTGAAGGGAAATATTTACAGTAATCTTCCAAAATTCATCTGAGAAAATAATCGAATGTCCTACCTGAGGAGCATTCTTACAAAGAACCCAGTATAAACTTTATGCAATACTAATATCTGACCACAGACTGAATTGTTAGCAACTGTTTTAATGACAGTGGGCAAAGTCACATTATTCAAACTAAACTTCTCTGGGTCTTATTCAGTTCATTCTTTAAAATAGCTTAAGTTTCATGAAGTGATGTTTAACGTCACATTGACATTCTTGGTATCCTTTATTTATTCAGAGCCACAAGTAACATTAGTTTGGTTTAATTTATAAAAACATTGGCCAAAGAGATGGTTTAGTATGTATTTGTTTGTAATATAGCATTTTTAATATATTTTTCTTGATTAAATCTGAGGAAAGCAGTAGTGTTTCCTCTTCAGTTCTGCACTTTGTTATATTCTGTTCCAGTATGAGAACTTATTTCTACTTGAAGCTTGCATATTTTTGTTGTATTGTAGTATAATCAAGCAATCAGCTTTCAGTATGATTAAACTGATTTTTAAAATTAGTTATGTTTGAATTAGTAATGTTTGAAATATGGATATAGCTATTTGTATAGTGATGTTGCCCCAGTATAATTTAAGCTGAAGATTTTACTGGGACTTGTATGTGTCATCCAGATTCTTAGAAAATTACACACAGTAGTGAATATGAGAAACATGGGCCCTATGCCTGCAGCCTTTTTTTATGCAGACATCTCATTTTTTTCTTTTTTAATACCTCCAAGCTACATGATTACTTTGGGGTTGGGATGGAATTGGAAAGTCAGAGTACCACATGATTCTTCCTTTTGAAATTCATTAGTTTGCAGCCTTAACATGGTTGTTGCACTCTGGAACAAAATTGAGATGCACACATTGGGGCTGAATTGAAACTTCTTTTTTGAGACCAACAATTCTAAGCCAGCATTTTTATACAGAGCAATGGTCTTTCAGGCAGAGACAGCCAGAGAAAACGAATGGTGGCTGCATGTTTGAAACCAACTTTTCATAAGGGTTCTGGAGGAACTGTGTTTGGCTTTTCTTCCATTCCATTTAATAAAGTTGAACAAGTGAAGTGGTTACAGTAAAAATGTGGGAGGTTTGGATTTGTCTTTACTGCAAAGCCTGCGGGATAAGATAGTGTAGAACAACATGGGGAAAGTTCTTAATATCCTTATTTTTTTACTATTCCAATGAACACATTCACTTCAGTGTGTAAGAGAAATGCCACACTGTTATATCCAAAATCTTTGAGCACATTTTGGAAACCATGAAATAGGGTTTTGATGATGGAGTTTAATACTAAAAATTCTGTTAATAGTTAAAAAAAATGGTCAGAGTCAAAATCAGGAAATTATTTGTGTGAGGGCAGATTTGAATTTTAACTTTTCCCTAGATATTTCCAAGGAGATCATTGACAATGCTTATATTATTCTTCATCAGCATACATTTGTCATTGTTATTAAAATGTTATTGTGTGTGCAACTTTTTTCTCTACTTGGGGCACATTCTATATCAAGTGTATACCTATCACATCATTACACATTGCATATGAATACTTGTATTTTCAGATACATTTGCCTTTGGAGGTGGAGAGAAAATTCACATTACATACCTTCCCTTGCCCAGAAAAGAAAGCAAATATTGCACCATTTCTGCTCAAAAAGAATAACTGTTCTAATCCTCAGACAGTTTATGTGCATGAAATTGTTATCTTACGTAAATGGTGTTTTAAATTCTCCCCAGTGTTTACAACCAACTGTTGGTATATAGTCACTACCCACAGTTTTCTCACTCATGGATCTGGGCATTCTCTCTACATAGTCCCTTCAAAATGTTCACAGCAGTGTGGAGCAAATACAACAGTCTGCATAATAAGCTGTTGAGTTTGTTTATTCAGTGAATCCTCCATAACTGAATCCCTAATGCAGAGTTACACTGATGTCCAAAAGTCTGGAAAGTTATTTCCATTCCGGTAAGCTGTATCAGTTTCATTACTCTGTAGTGGGGCTGAATACAAACTCTGGATACTGTTCTGTAACTGCTTAGAGAACTGCATCTTATCTTAAAAATAATTTAAATATCCTCTGATCTCCTTCTACTCTCAGAAGAATATTTCCCATAACTTAATTTGGAATACTGTGCCAACTCACCAAAATGAATGAGGCAGAAACTTAGCTTGCTGAAGCTGTGTTCAATATACACCCCATCCAGCCTAGAAAGTTTAGATTCAGTATGGGAAATCACTTAAACTACTATTCCTAGCCTAATTTTGTGTTAGTATTGTGGCTGTGTCCCTGGTTTGAGGGAAATCTGGATCTGGCATAAATCAGTTCTTCCTTCTCTCCCCCCCCCGCCATTTTTCTGTTGTCTAATCTCAGCTGTGCTGGCATGTTTGTCTGAGATCAAGAAGTGGGTTATGTGAGCATAAGGGCATCTCATCTGCAGAAGGCAGCTCAATCAACACAAGAGGTTTCGGCCTATTCCTGGTCCTGTACAGCTGGTGCATCTTTGAGTGAGGATTACTCTGTTAAAATGTTACTAGTACATTTTGTTGGCATGGCTTAGGATGCAATCTAAGCACATGGTGGTGAAATGAAACTGTTCAAAATTATAAGGTTTCCACATAGTCCATCCATGAGACCCTTAGTGTCTCCTAAAGTGCATGAATGTGATGTCCAATCTCATTCAAAAGGAATGCATTCATAGTTCTATTGTTTTTAGTGAGGTATCGTTTGTAGGCGTGGAAGTATCCTACACATTGAGTGCCCCATGCCTGTAGGATAACTGCGTGCTTGGATTTGCCTTGTATCTTGGATATGGGTTTCATTAAGTCAATGAAAGAAAAATTCCAGATGCTCTGCTACAGAAATGGTCCATCATATCAAAACCTGACAATATTATTGCAGCTAAGCATCTCCATTTGCTTCAGTGCCCTAAACCAAGTATGAAACAGAATTGGTCTATTTGTAACAACCAAACAGATGCAGATGGCTTTTTTGATCATTATAAACTTGTTAAAACCACATTCTTAACTGAGATCTCTCTACTGTAGATAAAACCAACTGTACCTTGTGTGTTCAGATGTATGTGATTTTGTGGGTTTTAGTCTTCATGTTTTTGAATTAGCTAAAAAGATATGCGCAGATTCGCAGCCCTTCAAAAGCAGCATCTACAAGCAGTTGTAGTCCACACCATAACTTATCAGTTGGTGTCTGTTTCACTTTCCAGGCAAATACCCATGTACAGTAGGTCCCTTGTATCCATAGGGGATACATTCCTGTGCTTACCATCAAAAATAAAAAACGTGGATAACAATATGCTTTTTTTTTTAATGAAATGAATGACATAGGTATCAAGATGAGTACAAAGCTTGGAGAGGAGGCCCTGAAACTTGAAGGAGCTTTAGAATCTTAAGAAACAGAAGGATTTGTAGACATTATTAGCAGTCCATGTCTAATCCTAATTTCAGTCATAACAAATTGTGACGGCTTATAGCTTTAAGCAATAAAGATTCATTCATTCATTATTTGTAGTCCCAAGCCAGTGCACAACTGATAAAAATGTAAACATAAAAATGAGTGTCTGGTCCAAAAAGAGATGGGAACAAAATGTTTTCAGACTGCATTTCAGCATGGATAAGTGAAACTGTGGGTGCTAATCATGTGGATACAGGGGACCTACTGTATATATATGCACATATAAAAACTGACCCTCATTACATAGTTTGTAAGAGTTACAAAACCTATATCCACAAAAAGGCTCCTTTTGTGCTTTATTTAACTCATATTGTGAGATGAGACCAGTCAAAGGAGTTAAAATGGTATATTATGACTTAACGCTATATAAACAACAGCAAGGATGAAATTTTTTTACTTGCACATCAGACTTCCTTGCATCAGGCTTACTGATTGAGCTACGGATAACATCAAGTAAATGTTCCTATCTATTACATATCAGACAGGAGCATGTCACTCCTATATTGTAGGAATCCTTCTAAATCAAAGATACAGTGATGTTCTCAGTCAAGTGTGCATTAAGAAAAAGCAACAAGGATTGAAGGAATTCCTTTGATAAGGCACTGTTTGCCATGCAAGACATCCAATGCCAAAGGCAGCTGACAGGTTTTGCTCTTGTTACAACATGAGTTTCAAATTCACTTTTTCCTTATAGGAATAGATGACATTTACTCTTTTATGTAAGCAAAAGCAAATAGTTGAATTCAGAGACACTACTGCAGTGTGCTAAATTCTTTAAGAATTCTAGACATAGTGAACTGAACATACTCATGTGATAACACTTAATGTCATTTGATGTATTTCATAATTCATATCACAAATCTTAGAGACTTAAAGACACATGGACTTAGTAACTGTTGATATGTATTCCTCAGCTGCTTTGATACAACAACAAACTTTTCTACTGACAAACCTGCTAACTACTTGAAGAGTTAAATTTGAATACTGCATCCTATTTTGACGATGAGCAATGCTTAGCAAGTTGTACAGCCTGACTTCACAAAAGAATTGAAATGTGTACAAGAATTGTACACATTGGGTTTGATCCAGATGTGATCCAGGTTCTGCAGGCATTGGAGCAGCAATTTGTGGGACCTTCTGGAATGATATGTACATAATACTGAAGGCTGCGAGAGGAAGGGAAATCCAAGAAAAACTTCTCTGGTGCAAAGGTTCCACTAGGTCCCAATTCCTGCTGCAAACAAAAGGAGCTCTCCTGTTCTACCCCTTGTCTCCTAAATAATGCATCAGAACTTAGATAGGATTTGAATTGCTGCCTAAAATTGCCTGTTGGATATAGCTAGTTATGCAACCCCAAACCTGTGCTTAACTTATTACATCAGCTTAATATGTTTTTAGTTCATTTAATATTGGTTTAAATTGTGTAACTGGTTTTAATTCTTTTTGTAATCTCCCTTGAAATTCTTGATACAGAACAAGGTATCAATATTTTAATAAAACAACAACATGTTACTGTTGAAACTACTTACTTTCTACTTCTAGTAACCTCTAAAGTGCAATAGTTTTGTGCTTAAAAACACATTTCAAGTAATATTGGCAAAGGTGGTTAACTTGCTTGGAATTGAAGACCTTTGATAATATTTTTATATTAACAAATGTTCCCTTCCATGAAAGTCAATATTCTTTCCAGGACTGTTCCACATGCAGCTACTGTATTTCCTACACTTCTGTTTAGAAATACCCCACCTGATGGGTTCAGGTTTGCCTTGATACATGTACATGTCATAAGATACGTATTTGTCACGTACACTGTATGCATTATCCTGTAAGTGGTTGTAGGGGAGGTATTTCCAAAAGAAATCATTTTCAAGACAATATTGGCTGTATGAAGAGTCTCTAGGGACTTGAAAATTGTAAACTGGTTTTTACAAATTAGAGTACTTCTGTTCTGTGACCTTCCTACGTGAATTTGCTTTAAAAATTGCAATAAAAAAGCTATTTTTTCTCCCATTAACTTCACAGCCATTGGCCCCCAAAAGAAGGGTATGACTTTTTGGAGAAAAAATAATCAAAGAAAGATATTTCCATTGCTTTTGCTCAAAAGATGTTTTGTGAGGGTAGAAGTATGTACATGAAATAATATGCCTTTCCAAAATGTAAATAAAACAGTATGACTCTAATCCGATGGAAGGAGATGTTTTCCCGTTGAAATACACGGAGCTGCTAATGTGTATGCACAACTGTGATTTTGCTAAGGCCAGCCTCTGTGTACCTGCAGCGTGTTAACGCTGAGTTGAGAATGTTGCCTTTGGGCCTACAGGTAAGATGTCTTCAAAGTGTGAAAGTCATTTTATGCAGATAAGCACACTCTCTGCAACAATATATTAATGAAAGAAAATGTTTTCATTATGTTTTTGAGCTGTGTCTTGCCTAATGATATGCTGGTATATACTGCACATTTTACAGAATAGTTTAAAGAGAAAAGGATTTTTGTGCATAATATCCTGTAAATATGTATACTATTTTAATTTTATAAAAGCTTTTTTTAAAAAATTCTCAGAATATGTATAAACCTTACTGTAAACAGCTATTTGAACAATAAATATTTTCCATTGAAATGTTTAGATTGTCTATTGGCATCATAATCATTGTTAGATAGAAGCATTTGTGTAAATATATTGAATTAAACAATCTATTAAGACACTTTCCTTCAACCATTCCATTGCTTTGCAGTATATAACAGTACATATTAATATTTTACATTCAGTTTCACAATATGCTTACTGTTTCTCCAAAGGCCAAAACCTATTGGTATACTGTGCCAGAATAAAAATATCTGTGCAAGCAGTTGTGCATTGTCAGAGGTTGTGCAAATGCAACCTATAGCCCAGACAGTCTTTCCAGAAGCGGAGACGCTGCCTGTCAATCTCCTTCTCATGAAGAGCTATTTGATCATGGACTAGTGGGTGAGTTCAAGTCCTTGGTGCCCACCTGTTGGCACCAACCCATGGTTGTGCACCTGTGGGCAATCACCTATAGTTAAATTGGATCTCATATAGAGATGGAAAAAATATTTTAATTTAAAAAAAGGTCAAAAAACACATTTTTTTGAGTGTTGAGAAACCCTGATGAGAAGAATCCTGGACTAATGAGAATCTTTGGAATTCAGGACTTATTCTACACAAAATTTGCACATGGTTGTTTTATTCAGAAAACAACTTTTTCTGAATGGGAAGCAGCATTTTCTATGTAGAAAATAATAGTCCAATGCAGAAATATTAATTTCTGTACAGAAAATGCTGTAATTGGGGATCTATTGTACATAAAAATTGCACATTGGTGGTGTGTATAGAAACTAGCGTTATCTCTGCAGAAAATAGCATTTCTGCACAGGAAATAATATTTCTGCAATAGTATTTTAAATACAGAAAATGTACTTTCCTGCCCAGAAAATGCTGTTTTCTGCACCCAACAACCACATGCAAATTTTGTACAGAATAAGTCCAGAATTGCAGATAGCCTTCAAAAAGTGTGTGGTTTTCAAAGACTTCTTTGCAGCAAGAAGAAAAGTGCTGAAATCGGTTATTGCTAATTTCAAGAAGAAACTTAGTGAAGAATGACATCCTTGATCTCACATTCGCACAATTCACTGTGCATATATTTTACATAACAATGAAAGACGTTGGCCAAAGCCATGCTTGTCAAGGTGCCTTACAGTTGTATTCTTTGAAAATCCAAAAGTCTTGGCTTGCCAGCTTTCTGTGGGAAGACGCTCAAGCAGGTGGCAACTGTCAGCTGCCAACCCATGATTTCAGAAGAGAAAAACATTTGTGAAAAGATTAGTTCTTCCATTCTGTGTCCAGAAAAAAAACCTTTGTCCATATATTCACATGCTTCTACAAAGTGGTAGAGGTATTTCTGGTGCACATCAACTTCTGAAATATATTAATTGGATGCTAAAACTCATACCAAAATGATCATGTGTAAAGGGACTTAATTTGAAGGACTGAAGGTGTTCTGAAACATAAAAAGTTCATGGATCTGTTATTCTGAAATCAAGTTTAGTTTTTTCAGATAAATCACTGGAGGTAACTCCCATGTCTAAGCCTCCATGATATGTTTCCATTTCACACTTCAAGCTGTCCCTCACTCTAAATAGTGCTTGTTTATGCCCCCAACAGTTCTGTTGAGTGTGAATAAGCTATGGAAGGGGCTATTCATGCAATCCCACCAACTGATACTTCAACAGGATAGAAATAGAAGCTGAAGAAATGTTCTGTTGTGCTGCTAAATGTCACGTTAGCAAAGCAATTTCACAGGACAAAACAGTTTTTTCTAATCTCCAACAAGTTCAGCCTCCTGTTCATTATGAAGAATGGATCTTTGTTCAGGTTTTAACCTGGAAAAAAAAAATCCTGAATTAGTTACATTGTTCACTGTAATCATGTGGTATTTCTTAATCCATCCTGTAGATCGTCCTGTAAATTCTGCTGTAGCAAGTGGGCCATGAGGATGAAAGAACATGCTCAGGTTTATAGCTAACCTTATAATGAGAAATTTAGGAATGTAGCATGTGTGTGGAATGTAGTATGCTAGTGGAACAATGGTGTCACTTTCTGAAATAAGCTAAAATAGTAAATACTATGATATAGTGGGCAGCTTGATTCAGATTGTTTTACACTTGTTTACATAAAGGCACAAGTAGGCAATCTGAAGAATAAAATGGTTTACAATGGACTGATTCAGTCAGTTTGTAGCTCAGGATTTCTCTCACTAGATGGTGCTCTTGACTTACTCATTTCTCACACACAGAAACTGGGGTTTTCAGTGACCTAGCTTCTTTCTTAGCTTGCTTGCTGTTCAGTATGGACTGACAGCACACCTTCTGAATTCAGGAACCATTTAGTCTTTCTTTTTCATCCAGCCTTGTGGAGTTAATACCACAAATAAGCTGGATACTATACCCTATACAAACCTTTTAAGAGGTTCAAATCAATACTAATTAGAGGTGCTAAGCTGATTTTGGAGCCAGTGTGATGTAGTGGCTAGAATATTAGACTACAACTCTGGAGACTAGGATTTGTATCCACACTTGGGCATAGAAGTCTACTGGGTGACCTTGGGCAAGTCACACTCCCTCAGCCTCAGAGGAAGGTAAAGGCAAACCCACTCTGAACAAATCTGAACAAATCTAAGAAAGCCCCATGATAGGGTTGCCTTAGGGTTGCCGTAAGTCAGAAATAAGTTGAAGGCACACAACAATAAGAAGTGTGTGTGTGCGTGCGCACATGTGCATTTTCTGGCAATTGCTAGAAGCAGTCAGTCTGAAAAAAAGTGTCATCTACAGGAATGAACAATAGTGCTATGCTTCATTTCAAAAAGCACACAGACTTGAATTATTGCTTTGGTGGATTCTGTATCCTGGTGAGGCCATGTAATCATGCCCTTTGCCATTTTGAGGATGAAAACTGGGACACATGTGGCCAAACAACACCAGACCATGGTCACGACTGCAAAAGTTGTTAATGAAGAACAGACGATCTAGGAGAGACTGCAGCAACTTGCCTTGTCCTGTGCCTACTGGAAGCGCAAGATCCTGCCCCTCCTCTCTTCTCCTCTCCTCCCACTGAGTTAATTTTTTGTATTTTGAACTCAGTTTGCAGCACTGGAAGTAATCTGAGAATGACAGGGGAAAGTGGGAAGAGGAGAGGGAAACTGGGAGCTCTTTAAAATATCTGAAAAGTGAGACAACAGAGGATTAATCAGGACTGTCCCTGTTGAATCAAGACAGTTGAAGGATATGCCTAATACAGAGGGGTGGAATCTGACAGTGGACCAGTTCAAACTTTCACCTAGCCACCAAACTTATTTATATAGCAGGACAACAGTAATACAGTGTGCTCTCTATTGGTGCAACCTCTGCATACATTAATGTGATATCATCCAAAGCTTGTATCTAATTATTGTCAATGGATGTGCTGGGCATGCACCTGCACTAATGTGGGTATGTGAATGTTGTGTCAATTGATGATAATGGGCTGGGGCAGTCATATCTTTTGTTTTACACAAGGATTCCTGGAACGGAACCCCTGCATATATGGAGGTTGCACTGTATAGACATTGATTAATTTATCTTACAAAAAAGAAGCATAACATTAAGGCTTTATATATAGTGATATTGTTTCAATTTTTATTTGCCCTGAAAATGTGAGGCAATATCATCCAAATTGAAACTTGTGTACAAAATGTTTGATGCATGAAATATGCCATGTTGATCACATGTTCCTTTCTGCGCCTGATGAAAGTGGATGCCAGTGTACATAATTTGCAACAGGTTTTATGTCAGTGTATATATGAACTGGCCAATAGAATCTTCTTGTATCCATGACTTTCTTATGCCAGACTTTTAATTTTTATTTGCCTTTGGTTGTTTCAGTAGCTGGCCTTTAATAAGGTAGAAGATAAATGTGAAATAAATAAATTAGTGCAAGAAAATAATTGACCATTGAGTTGATTGTATGTACCTTGTGTGTGACAGAGCTTTCTAGGTCATGAAGGCCTATTTAATATGGCTCCAGAATTCGTAGAAGTCTATGGGCATAGACTTCCTTGCCTCAGGCATCCATAACACAGTGTGTATGCATCAAAAGTTGGACCAAAAGGAATATTGTATTACTGGATAGGGCTGACCAAAGACAGTTTGCTGCCAGAAAGAAAGAGCAAGATAGCACCCTGTTCCCTCTATTATATGTAGAGAAGCAGCATACTTTCAAGGGAATAGATCCTTATATGACATCTGAGAAGATCAGGTTACAGGGTACAAGACAGGTATAGTGTGTTATATGCACAGTTTTGTTTTCCAAGAGACAGGAATGGTGAGGTGATGCAGAAAGACCAGCTGGTGGCTGTCATCACTGTCCCTCAGCATCTGCCATCTGAAGTAGTTGCCTCACTGCCTAATGGTAGGGCCAGTCTGTCATTGGAGGCAGTTCTTCCTTGTCCCCTTTCTCCATAGTTTGCCTATTACTGCGAAAAGAACTGAATACTTCTTGTGTGTGGTACAATGAAAGTACTGTCGCTGGTGTTCCGTCTTCATAGCTTGTTCATAATTTCTTCATATATGTCCACTTGATTTTGCAGTCCTTAAAAATGAAGCATACAAAAATGAACCATGTCTCAATTAACAGGTGTGGGGTTGGGGCTGATACTGACAGGGTCCATTTGGTGGATTGTCAGCTGTTCGGGTGTCCTTGTTTCCCCTGGACCACAAATTAGAATTTATTTCTTCTTTCTTCACATCTTCCTCCACAGCTGCACAGGTGTAGCTTAGTTAAGGAAACAGATACCTTCTGGGGCAGTACTTCTTTAACAGAAAGTTTGGTACCAGAGTCAGGAATAACATGGAAAGAATAGGGATAGATTCCCACACCACAAAAAGATAAGCAATTCAATATGTTTCAGCAAAAATGTATTCAAAACGAAACAATATACCATGTGTGTAATGAAGCAATCCGGTCAAGTAAACATAAGTAAGCAAAAACATTTTGAACCTTCTTAAAATCACCCAAAGGCTTATTTCAAAATATATCCATGGATAACTTTTTTTCCCCACTAGCCTCCACTTTTCTTATGATTTCCATTTTGGTGGCCAAACTCATAGACCTAGACTTATTTACTTATTTTTTACATTTTTAAAAAACAGCATCTATGGTGAGGCAGACTTATCTGCTCTTCCCTTTTTCTTCCTGTTGGCATGCTCAGTAAGGGATTATGGAGACAGCTGCTGTTTACCTTGCGTCTTGTAGGCAGGCGCACATTGGGATTGGCTAGAGTTGAACCCTGCCCCTTCCCAGCTTAAGTTTTATTGCATTGTTTACTCCAGACATACTACTGCAATCTGCAGTGAAAATTCTGTGTTTCTCTGTCCCTTCTTTTACCATCCTCCCAGTGCCAAAGCTGCTTTAAGAACTTCTAGCTAGACAAAAGGTGAGGAAGAAAAGGGAGCAGGGAAGATGTAAAAAAACTTTGTAAAAAAGGAGCATTTTGTGAGGGGCTTTGTTAGCTGAGATATGCCTGTACTAGACTTTGGTAATGGCATTTTGTCTCCCAAAGCTTGGTGGCCATGCTAGTTGGGGGATTCTGGGAGTTATAGTCCAAAAAGGTACATTCGTCAAGTTTTGTTTCTGCCTGATTATCTCTAATTTATCAGGATGGTGTTAAAAGAAACAGTTCTTAAGGAGTTTGATCAACTGCTAAGCACTTCTGTGAGCAAAATCCAGCTCAATATCTTTTGAACAGGATGAACTGTAAAATCCATTTGGTAAACATCATTGGAACTTCCTGTGGAAACTTCCAAGGGAAACCCACAATGATAGGGGGAGGTTTTCCTGCTGTAAAGTGACAACAGAACAGAGCTAACTCCACCCTTCCAATTCAGAATCTCTGTGTGTGTGTATGTATGTGTGTGTGTGTGTTTGTGGTAACTGGAAAACTGAAGACTGGGGTGTACTGAACTGCCTGTGTCTTTGAATTAAAGCCTGAGGGCACAGGGAGTGCAGCAAAAGGAAATGGCAAATGGAGAGAAATTCCAAAACATCTATGGGTTGTTATTGTAGTGATTATGGTAAGTGAAAGAAAGGTTGAAATGTAAGGAACATTCTGTTTCCAGACAGGTAATGATTTCACCGGGCTTTTCCTTCTACCATCAAATATTAGTTTAAAACTAAGAGGGTTTACACAGCATTCTTTCAATCCTACATTGCTACCAGTTGGTGCCCACTAGAAAGTGACATTTACTTGTGATGCTTCCAGGTGAGGGCTCTTGTGAATGACAGAAATGTTCAAATGACATATCTGACACCTATAATCCCAATGAGTTACCTGATCAGCATGAATTCAGGTTGCCAATCAACACAATCAGAAACATCAGGTATTACAATATAATATCAATTGTACCATTCCAGGTAGCCCATGCAGATGTCACATTTGAAAGTTCCTCTGTGGAAGGCAGGCAGGCAGGGGGTAAAGAATCCATAGCACCTAAGGGAATTCGCTAAGCTTTTTCCTTGATCTATTTGTTTTAAGAGCAAAGACTTTCTTTAAAGCACAGAATGACTATCAGACATGCAGATCATTGCAGACAAACCTCTTCTTCCACTCCTGCTTGATAGTAAATGTTTGAGTTTTGCTAACATCCCACATGTCGTTCCATTTCTTTTGACAGATCTGCTTCTTTTTCTTGGCGTATGATGGAACAAGCTGTTAATTCCACCCCATGTCCCCCTTAGATGACAAGATTGTATGCCTAAAGATGGAAAGGGAAGGTTAGTTTTCATCTTCTCTTCTATCACTGTCAGGAAAAGATCAATTGATTTAACCTGGTCATGACCTATCTCCTGTTTGCAGGAAGTAATTGGGCAGATAGTGTTACAGGCAGTGATGCTCTCACACAGGTGTTAAGCCAGCTGCTGCTACTGCTCCCCATCTGGCATGAGACTAGTTGATGGCAGCTTGAATTATTCAGACCTAAAGTCCAAGCAGGTGTTGTCATGCATGAGAAAAAGTCTGATAATATTTTCCCTTCCAATAATGATAGCAACAAGAACTGTGGATTAGCTGCAGAGCCAAACTCCATGTTGCTCAGAGCCCTATATTGTGACTGTTCTCCGATTTCTTTTTTAAACTGAAAGCAGCATCTGTTGTTCTACTAAAAAATTGTCTCTCTAATAGGGTTTTTTTTCCTGGTGAAAGGAAAAGATGCGGGTATATTGGTACATCTTCTCCATTAGGTGAAAAGCAACCGGTGATAAAGTAATTTTGCACGGACAAATGCTTACAAAGGAAACAAATAAGAATACTTTCACCTCCCCCAATTTGTTTTTTGGGGTTTTTTTTCCAGTGAAATTGACATTCTTGTAGGCTTCTTTGGGCTAAACAAAGAAAAGAAAGGAAACTTGGGGGAAGGGTGACTCTTGATAGCTATGTGCAATGTGATGTTTGTCTTTACACGGGTGAAAGGAAAACATACTTTCACCTTATTGCAGGGACATATGGCCTTTGAGATGTTGTTGGTTCACCCACTTGCTGCTCTCATTTGGACTGATCAGAGTTGCAGTCTTCCAACATCTGGAGGGGTACAAGTTTTTCACCCTCACTTAAGAACATAACAGTTGTATTGGGGTAGAATAAAAATTTATCTGTCCAAGCCTGCTGTATCCTGCAGTGGCCAATTAGATGCTTCTAGGCAGCCCACGGGCAGGAATAAGTACAACAGTCCATGCTAGCAGTTCTTTCCCAGCAGTTTTCACTATGTGTTGTTTCTGGCAGTATTTAGTGAGTATTGCCTCTGACCTGGAGCTTCCATATAGCCATTGTGACTAAATCCAGACCTTCCCCCACAAAATGTTTTAATCTCATCTTTTAAATCATAACTGCAAAGGAATACCTTTGCAGTTCTCTCGCCAGCATGGCCACTGGCTGGCCCAACTGGGAGATTCTGGGAATCCTCATCCACAAAATTAACTTTTTTCATCCCTAATCTTGTGTGGCAGTGACTTCCACAAGTTAATCTTCCAGCATGTATAATGGAGGTGGGCAAACAATAACACTGAGGTCCAGCAACTGGAGCTAGGTGCTAAGCTAGTGGAGTGAATGTGCATTGTGCAAGCAATACAGCTTCTAAGGTCAGAGCTGGCTCTACCATTAGGCAGAGTGAAGCAATAATCTTGGATAGTAGGTGCTAGGAGGAAGAAGTGGCAGATTCCTGGCTGTTCCTCCTGAACTCCTTCTCTCTTTCCCTCTTTTGGAGGACACAGCTGTTCATACTATTCAGACTGTCCTGTGTATCCTAAAATGACCTGATTCCTAGGGTATACTGTAGGACATCATTGTATTATAAGACATGAAAGAAGCTTTACCTATCATTCTAGTTTACTTCTGTCCACAGAATAGGATGAGAAGCATCATTGTGTTCTTCTCAGGAAGCAAAATGGCCGTGGGCCAGGTCTGTCTGATATGGTCTTTCTCTAGCCCAAGGATGGAAACTTTGCAACCCTTCAGTTGGTGTTGGGCAAAACTCACAGCAGTCCCAGCCCCTGTAGCCATTGATGAAGAGTGCTGGGGACTGCAGCTTAATGACATCTGGAAGGCCACACAATTCCCAGCTCCAATTTGGCCAGTGGTCTTATCAAAATGAAACCTTGTGCCTCAATATGTCTACAAGCCTCTTAAGTTGCCATAGGACATTTAGTTATGTTTGTTGTAGAAAGCAACAATGGCAGCTCTTGGGAATTAACAGTAGAACATGGTGATTATTTTTTGTTCTCAGGATTCTATTGTTACATGTATGCATGTTTATCTGTGTGGACACATACACATACTTTTGCATGTCGAAAAGATTTGCCTGTGACCTGTAATTTGCCTTTAATGTTCTGTTCTTCATTTCCACTTATGACTGCAATTGTTGTTTAGCATCTGGATGACCTATGCAATTGCAACAGGAAATCGCACTTACATTATCAGTTTCACCATGTGTTTATAATGCCAAAAGAATGTTTAAAGCTCTTCAAGAAAGTTTTATTTTATTCTGAGTGGACTGGATTATTTACCACATGTAGCAAAACTGTGGACTTGACCATTTCACCTTGGGAAAATATTCTCATCAAATAAAAATGACAGGATCATCTTTGTGGAGGAGGTGGCTAATAATGAAGGACAAAATGGACCCCAAGGTGCATAGAAACAATTTTCATGTTGTAATAGTGGAAGAGGAGAATTTTGAGTGTGTTCATTTATTTATGGCTCAGTGAACCAGTGGACTGGGGAACAATTCGGTATGCCTAATTCCCAACTTCTGGATTGGATACAGTAGCCCATTCATTCTAAGTGTGAATTCTAAGACGAATCAATGAACACCTTTTCACAGATGAGTGGATGGGTGTGTGATTTTGGGGAGTGGGTACAAAAGGGAAGGGAAGGATTGCTTGGCAAAGCTTGTTTAGACTAGCCCAGGACACAGACAAACCAGGCCCGCTTTCTTTCCCCCTCACTGAAATAGCAGCACCCCTTTTAATATTATTATCACACCCTGGCTCCCTCTCCACACTTAATCACACCCCTTCTTTCCCTAAACCCCCAACATTAACATTAATGGTTACTCCAAAAAGGAATGGATAACCTGTGGCAGTGTGTTCTTAAAGTAAAACTGAAGAAAACTCTCTATGGAGGCTGGGACATGAAGACCAGAGCCCAAATCCTATTGTTACTCCTGAGCAGAGCAGACCCATTCAACATTTGATTCAATGGTTCGACTCTAATTGGGACTAACAACAAGATAGTGACCTGTGCCACTTTATATTTGAATTTACAGAGATCAGACTCCCCAACTGTCCCCTAGTTCTTCCAGGAGTAATTAAAGTGTCCAACAAACAGGGCTGGGCATACTGTTAGTCAGAATTCAGCAGCCACTTCACACAATGGATGTTGAGGAGCAGCAACAAATGAAGAGGTAGAGCTGTGTGTGCCTCATGCCTCCTAAGATAGGCTGCTGACCTCAGGTGCGGTGGAAGACTAGATCTTGGGAAAGTCACATTTTGGACTCCAAATTCCAGAATTCCCCCACAAACATAGCCATTGGCCATGGTTGCTATAAGATTCTGAGGACTGCAGTGCAAGAGGACAACTTTCTCAAGTTCAATGGAAGATACTGCCGCATCATCAGTTGCCAGTCCAGTTGGCTTTTCTCCTTGGGCTGAGAATGGGTGCCATCTTAACCTTTGTCTCAGGCAGCAACATGTTTTTTTCCCCTAACTCTGCTGGCAAGTATATGACATTTAAGACTGATCTGTCATACCCGCCAGTCCAAATGTAGCTCACTAACCATATCAAGAGCCCAGTTTTGCTCTCTGCTTAAAACTGTGAAAACTGAGAGGTTGCCAAACTCTTCCTTCTCCAAGCTAGTACTCTCCAGGTATCTTGGACCACAACTCCTGTCCTCCTTGATCATTGACTTTGGCAGTCCTAGAGAGTGTCAGGCCAGGGAAGAGTTCTACAGTGCATAACACACTGTTCTTTTGGAAAATCACAATGTGTGTAGACCCGATGTATGACCTGTGCATCATTGGTTTAGTTTTGCCAGAGACAGTCACAGAAGCAGTGGTGTAGTAGAGTCAGGACTTGTGGGATCAAAGCGCTGGGTCTGTTGTCGTCGTCGTCATCATCATCATCATCATGCCCATCCCCATCCTTATCCTCATCCAGTTAAGTGATCTTGTTTGCCACCTTCTCAGCAGCTGTTCGGAGTATTGGATTTTCTCAGATTTGGTGCTGTAAGCTGTTCAAGTTTCATTGTAAAGTGTTTTGGATTTTGGATCCTTGACCAGGCACCTAAGAACCATTAGCTCTACAGAAGACATGCTCCTGATAAAGATGAAAACTGCTAGAACTGCTTTATCAATACAGAGCAAGCAAGCTGCCTTCTGGGCTCTTCCTGGAGCCTGGCTAGGGCAACTGTTATGATGAGCTCCTGGTATATCTACTGGTATATCACTATGGGCAGGGGTCAGGGAAGCAATCTGCTTGGCTATAGGTACAGAGTTGGAAAAAACCTATTGTCAACTACTATGGAGTTGCTTTTTTTTTTTTTTTTGATCCCCTTGATTAAACTAGCAAATAATCAAAATTTGAAGCACAATACTTTCCACAGCTGCTTTCAAAGGGACTGTATATCAAAAGGAGGTAACCTGCCAACCTATCATTTTCATCCTGTGTACATCCAAAGAAGCACTATGGAATCTAGTTTTTTTTTTCCTTTCCTTTTCTGCAGTGTTTGTTTTTTGGCTGTTCTGGAATGTGACCCATTGTTATTGCAAGTTGCTTAAAGCTGAAGTTTTGGTTTATCATATAGTCCAGGTTCATGAATAATTTCCCTGGGGGATGGTACGGCATTCTTGATTTGTACACTGCCGGCTTCTTGGCCAGCCAGCATCATTTCAGTTCTTGTCCTGCTGGCATCCTGTTTCAAAGAATGACCTTCCGTGCTTCCCTCTTAGATTCAGGCCATGGTTTGATGGGATGGAGGGGCAGGGAATAGCTTCTGTTCAGGAAAGCCCGGTGTGGCGCCTCACAAGAATGAGCAACACTGGGTTTTTTGGATGTTTTAGTCACACACATACGCACACACACACATATCTTCAAATTCTAAAAGGAAAAGGAAAGAGATTTATTTTCCTGTTTTTTTGGAATGATTGAAGATCCAAAGAAGAATTTCACACATGTGTGGAATGCAACAGGTGCAAGAAAGTAAACTGGGCTACGTGCACGCAGGGGAAGAAGATCTTGCCTTCTTTGTCCAGACTCTGGCTGGCAGGAACTAGGGCAGTCGGAATTAAAATCATAGCTGGCTTTCATTTAAACAACAACAACAGTCAGGTTTAGGAATTAATGAGTGGGATCTAAGAATCTGAGTTAGAAGTTTTTGTAGAGAAAAGTGTGAGTGAGAGTGAAATATTTGTTTTGAATGTATTATTTGCTATGTTCAACTTCAATTAATAAAGTACTGTTTTGTGTATTATATGCTTTTGGCCTTTGGGAGTGGTGTGTGTGTGTGTGTTGAACCCAACAGACACGGTGGCCATTTCCACACTATATTGTTAGAGCACTATTATTCCACTTTCAACATCCTATGGAATCCTGGAGTTTGCAGTTTAGAGTGGGGCATTTAGAACCCTCAGCCAGAGAACTCTCTCGCCTAAGTAAACTACAACCCCTAGAATTCCTCAGGATGTTGAAAGTGGAATAATAGCACTATAACAGTGTAGGACAGAAATGACCAGAGTATGTGGTGGCAGCAGAGAATAGACTTGGTGTCCGGTGGGGATAGAAGTTGTGTAATAACCTGCCCAGGAACCTTGAATACATCTAGTAAGACTCCAAGTTTGGTGACTACAGCAGTGTGACAGGAAAAGGTCCTTACATTGGTGGCAGAGGTGGTGAAAAAGGAGAGCCCTCTCTCTTGGTGACAGCAGTGAAATTTGTGGAAGTCTTCACATATGGTGGGACCAGTGATTTACACAGAATCATACATCTGGTGGGAAAAGTGGTGGAATAGGGAGTGGGACCCTCATATAATACAAGGTGTTTGCCCTCCAGTAGGAATTATTCCCTTTCAGTCCTCAAATTTCTAGCATGGCGGAGAGTGAAACACTGAAAATCATCCACACCTAGAACTCCTATGTGTGCTGTGTTTACATTCCCTTGGTAATTTTACCTGCCTTTTGACTGCCCTAAACTGTATTTCTAAATGCTCATCTAAAGTTTTAAGTTACTGCAATGCGAGAATTTGGACACTAAAGGAAAATTTCAGTCATTCCCATACCTCCCACCCCCATAACTACATCTTTGTGTATATTATTGACAAATAGTAGTGAGGCAACAGAATGGCACCCTCATCATCTCCTGACTTAAAAAATGATGTCTGTAGGTACATGGCCAAGGAAACTGTATGTAGGAAAATAGTTCTTCACTGAGTTTCTTCTTAAAGGAGGCGACAAGTATTTCAGCAATTTTCTTTCCACTTTGAGAAAATCTTTGAAAACTACACAGTTTTCAAAGCCTATACATAATTCAGGACTTAGCATGCACAAAAGCCACACTTTTGAGGAGGGATGCACAGCAAGCTGCTTTTGTTGCACAGGAAACAGCATTTTCTGCATAAAAATAATATTTTGCATAGAAAAAGCTGTTTTCTGCACAAAGCAACCACATGCAAATTTTCTGCAGAGCAGGTTCCAAAACTTCAAAAATTCTTGTTACTCCAGGGTTCTTCTGGTTAGGATTTCTCAACACATTAAAAAAAAATCCAACTATTTTCCAACTACTTTAAAATATTCCTTTAACCCTAACTATCATGCTCTTGAGCTTTGCAGTGAACATATGTGCTTGCTACATGCAGAAGGTTGTTCATATTCATCCAGAACTTGGTGCCACAGTCTAAGGAAGTGCCCAAAGTACTGTCTAATAATTTTCTTGGGATCACTTCCAGTCATCACAGCCTGACAATATGGACAAGATTCTTGAGTCAATCCATTCCACCACATGTAGTCTTGACCCTTGCCTGTCTTGGCTCTCAAGATCAAGCAGACATGGATTGAGTCAGTGGATCCAAGAGGTGGTAAATGCCTCACTACATCAGGGGGAGATGCCTTGAAGGAGGTTGTGGTGCACCCTCTGGACCTCTCTGGACCCAGAGGGGTGTGATAATGACCACCCTATTGTTAATATCTATATTTGGGCAGGGTGCTTGAACATGTGGTACCTAAACAGCTTCAGGCATACCTGGAAGAGACAGATTATCTGGACCCATTTCAGTCAGATTTCAAGCCAGGGTACTATACCAGGACAGGAGTAGGTTGCTCTGACTGACAACCTACTCCAGATACCTTGGTCCTCCTGGATATCTCAGCAACTTTTGACAGCATAGATCATGGTATCTTACTGGACCAGCCCTGGAAGGTGGGAGTAGGAGGCACTCTTTTTACAGTGCTTCTGCTCCTATCTGCAAGGTCAGTTTAAGAGAGTGGCACTGGGAGATTCCTCTTCAGCCCCAAGGCCATTGTACTATGGGGTGCCACAGGGTTCCATCTTTTCTCCCTTGCTCTTCAACATGTATATGACACCACTGGTAGAGTTTTTTAGGAGTTTTGGGTGTCATCAGTATGACACTGAGCTTTCCTTTTCCTTATCATTGGAGTCAGCTTGAGATGTGGAGGTTCTGGAGCAGTGCCTAGATGCTATAATAGACTGGATGAGGGTGAATTAACTGAGACTGAATCCCAATAACACAGAGGCTCTGTTGACTGGTGGTTCTCAAGTCCAGGAACTGGGTAAGTTACTTATCCTGGATGGGGTTGCACTCCTCGTGAAGACGTAAGTGTGTAGTCTGGAAGTACTCGTAGACATCCTTATCCCTAGAGGTCCAGATAGCACTCCCAGTATCTTGGAGTGCTTGGGGCCAGTTTCAACTGGTCTGCCAGCTATGGCCTTTCATGGACAGAGATAACTTAGTTACAGTAATCTGAGCACTAACTTCCCTATTAGACTACTGCAATGAACTCTACATGGGGATGCACTTGAAGGCAATGCAGTAACTGTAGTTAGTGCAAAATGCAGCAGCTAGACTGCTCACTGGAATTCCATTCAAATATCATATAACACTTGTTCTGAAATAATTGCTCTGGCTACAAATGTGTTTCTGTTCTGAATTCAAGGTATTGGCAATAACATTTAAAACTATAAATGGCTTAGGACCTTGATATTTGAGGGAATACTTCTGTGTGTGTGTGTGTGCATGCATGTGTGCGTGTGTGTGTGTGTGTATGCCTACTTAAGAACTGAACTCTGTTGGGGGTGCCCTCCTCCCTGTTCCACCAGTAGGGAAAATACACTGTAGGAAGACATGGGAGAGGGCCTTTTCTGTGGTGGCACCCAGGTTGTGGAATTTTCTTTCCCTTGAGGCTCAGTTGGGGATAACACTGGAATCATTTTGGCACCAGGTTAAAACCTGAGTTTTTTCTTAAAACCTTTGGGTCAAACTGATTTTATCCCATTCACTTTCATTAGATGATGCTAGATTTTTCCATTATGAGAGAAAACAAATCTCCCTATTTGTTTTCTATACCATATGTCATTTTGAAATCCCCTGTCATGTCTTTTCTCACTCACCTTCTGCAGCAGGAAAATTCAACCACCTTAATACAAAAACAGATGCATTTTTCCAGCAGACACATTTTCCAAAGTTGAAAACAAAACAAATAAGGTAACATAGCATAAAGTAGCAGTAATAGACATTTGTGTGCTAACATATTAAAATGCTTGACATTCATTTCACACTCACAGGCTGTATTCTCTCTCTCTCTTTGACACAAACTAGGACCATTTCCACATGGCATCACTAAATTGCAATACTGGCAGGTTGTAGTTGTTTCAGGGGCCGTGATTCCACACAACATCATTGCCATCCAGTAGCCAGCCCATCTGGAAGTGTCACTAGAACGCTGTATTTCAACTCCAGAAAAAATCTGTTTTGAGCTGCCTCAACTGCTTCAATCCCATCGGCCAGCTCAATGCGGAAACATTGAAGTGCTTCACAGCGCTTCCAGAAAATGGCAGAGCGGCAGAGCTAGGGCAGAGCTAGGGGTACACAATAACAACGTCCATTTAAAAAAAAAAAATAGGCCAATCAGGGGTGACGGAGCAGAGTAAAGGCAGGCCAGAGGAGTGGACAAGTCATCCTGTAAGGCTTGGCAACCCATCCATGCATCATTTATAGGTCATCTCATGACTCATAACAAGGGATCACTTGTTCTATTATGTGCTCCTTTTTGGACCTTTGTGGCAAGAGCATTTAAAACCAAAGTTGCACTGAGACATACAACTTAATACAAGGTCTACCAACAGCCCCCTTGACTGGCAGTCCTCGTTCACTGTATTCTTTCCTGTAATGCTTGTAATTATTATTGCCAGGTAATAACACAGATAAACTTTGTGAGATGGCTCACTAACAATAGTGATGCATGGTAGCAGAGACCTGTCATATTTCAGTAGCTGATGCAGAGATTTCAATGGACATCAATGGATACCCCACCTCACCCCATCCAACTCCACCGCAAGTTTTCCCTTTAAGCACGGATGATTTATCAAGGACATGAGTCCCACGGTATTGAAGTGGTACCATGCAGGGTGAGGAAAAAACCCTGCACCATGCATTATGGCACATTTTTATATAAAAGAAAGCTAACTTGACATGGTGTAAGGGATGACTTTTAGGAGGAAACCAACTTCTTGACTTTCAAAGGACTCTCTAATGAAATGTCATGGCACTTATCAGTGTCCTATGTTGTTTGGTGAAAAGCCATCTCTATCAATAAGCAGAATGAGATAGCTGCTCTGGTGGTGGATGCTAGGAACTGGGGAAGAAATTGTAAAGAGAAATTAACAGAGAGCTGTAGCTGCTTCACCATCCACCCTGATCATGGTAAGGTGCAGCTCCAAGATGTGATGACGTATGCTGTTCCATCACCGCGGCAGAAGTGGAATTCAACCATTCTGTTCATTTTTGTATCTGAAAAGTTGTGGGGAGCGCTACTTTATCTTTTGCTGCAGTCAGCAAAATGTCTTAGTCCAACCATAGTTATTTCTTTAAGGAGTGCTTATTCAAAAATCAGAAAATGTTAAGGGATTTCAAAATGAGAGAAGTCTTTTGCTGAATTTTTGGTTACAGTATTTTGCATGTGAGATTAACAATGTGAACCAGAATACTGATTTAAAGGAAGAAGGAAAACTGGAAAGGAGGCACAGGACTGAACCATTTTTATATCCAAGCTAAACAAAATGCAAAGGGTCACCAGTCAGTCACTACACAGCATGAAACAATGAACAATTTATCCATTTCCAAGGTTATTAGTCGCAGAGGGAACACATTTGGGAAAACTGGATGTTTCCCAATTCTCTGTTCTCGTTAGTTCCATTAAAGTCATTAAGATAGTGGAGAGCAAAATCTGACACTTTAAAAAGGTGCCCTGTCTATATATAAAATATTTTCTCATCTCACTGGAAAAGATAATGAGGGTCAAGTCCTTTAGATTAACTCTCATTATTCCTTTGGTACAGGATGAGTTCAATCAGATGTAAAATGTGAGGACCCCATCTATAGGATGTGAAGCACAACACAATACACTTGAAGCACAGAAACAATACAGCTTCTCAGTCTCCAGGGTGCCTCCTCTTCATAATGCTGTCCTTCTTCTGTGTTGCCAGGACACACCCCTGTCAGAATGTCAGATTACATTACTACAGAAATAAAACCTTATTCAGCTGCCAGGATGGAACTGTCGCCGTACCTTCAACTGTAGATGCTGCCAAAATAAATTGACAATGAACTCTCTCTTTCTGTAGTGTGTGAGCTGAAACTACTCATAATGTGCCTTGTTTGACTTGATAAACTTTGTGGCCTTAGCTTCAAGAAAATGAACGATTCAAAGTGCAATCCTCTGTGGTTCAGCATTTTAGGATGTCCACATGCAGACCTAACCTCTGGAGCTACAATACCTACTCCTTGCTTTCTAGGGGAGCAGGCAGGATTGTAGATGTCCTTGGCTACATCCCCATAGGCAGAGGCACAATTATTACAGCTGAGACCTCTGGAGGACCCTGATGGATCTCAGCAGTTATTTCCTTATTTCATGTCTGGCTATAGGGAGACACTTCTGCAATCCTGCACTCTGAATAGCTTCAGAGGCTGTTCAGTACTGTTCAGTACATGAGCGGCCTAGGGTGTTGCAGAAGGAGGAAGGGGAGACCAACCTCTGCAGTGTCCGAAGAAAGGACATACACACTTGGCAAACTTACTTGCACATACGTGTCCAAAAGGATGCCAGCCTTAGAGAAGATGTTCTAATAACTGATGAAAGCATAAGGAAGTCAGCTTGCCCAGTTATGTCCAGGAGTCAATTTTGTCTTATTTTCTTCTTCTCAAAACACATATGGATTGAGATCCTACGTTGTCTCAAAGCAGCATAAATATCTGCTACTCTAGTGCTGTGCAAGCCCTTACATTGCATACCACCATTGCATAACATATAAGAAATGGGGAATATGCCTGGCTATCTCCTCATTTCAGTACACACTATGTGTAATGGAGAGAGGCAGTAATGGAGAGAGGCAGTTCATTGCCACACTACTCTAGGTGTACATCTGTAATGGTTCTTCATGTAAGACTCCACTCCTGCTATCATCAGCTGGATATATCTGTTTCTCATTATCCAAAAAGTTTCTCATTATCCAAAAAGCACGCACAGTGCAACTTACGCCTGTATGTATCACCAACAGGATTCTGGTCTTAGATTATATGAATATTCAGCATTCTTTTCACCTGAGTCCTTTCCCATTACACAGTTATACCACTATGATTGTGCTTTAACTGCCATGGCAACATCCCATAGAATCCTGGGATTTGTCATTCGCTAAAACTTTAGAGCTCTCTGGCTGAGAATTCTAAATGCCCCTCCCTGAACTGCAGATCTCAGGATTCCATATGATGGAAACATGAAAGTTAAAATGAGATCATATCACTATAACTGTGTAGTGTGAAAGGGCCACAAGTTTTAATTCCAATGGCAACTGCTAGATGCTTTGGTGCCATTGTCTTACTGTCATCACCTTCTTCTTCCTCTTTCCTTCTGAATTGGTTAATGAGGTAATGTCACCCAATTAGGAATCACACCTTTTCCCACATTCCTTGGAATTCAATTTGCAGATTGGCACAGGGTCATCCATGCTGGCCAGAGCCCTATGTTTCAATGCATAGTGGCCTCCCCTCATGTGCTCACCAGTGTAGAGCAACAGGCTCTGGCATGGGCTTCTACTTCCAATCAATTCAATATGCGTAGAATCTTCCATGCAATCAGGGATCTTATACACAGCATGAATAAGGGACAAAGGGCAATAAAAGTCAGATAATAAAATTTCTACTCCTTTAGCAACAGAAAAGTAACTGTCCTTGAGATCCAGGTTGTCCCTTTCCTCTGCAAAGCTAACTGCTCCTTTCTTAGGCAGAGAACATTGAATTTCTCAAGGATTCTCTTTACTGTTACAACTGGGAAAACTTTTAGGTGTTGTCTAGGTAAAATTTGCCAATTGTAGTCCAATGAAAGAGTTTTACTGTTGTTGGAAGTAGAAAACCTCAAAGAGTTAAGTACCAGTTATTTGGCTCCCTCTTTTTAATGTTTCCCTGTTGTGGCTAAATGGGGTATCTTCAGATCCAGAGAACAAATTCAAGGGTAGCCCTTTCTCCCTGGTCATCACATGGCCAAGCAGGGGAATGGCCTCTGCCTGCGTTGAGATCCCTCAATACCATCTTAACTGACAATGGAGTAACATCTGAGACAGAATGTAGGCCTCTGACTCTAACATCATGACCTTTTTACTCCTGCATGATTTTAGCATCTTTGTTCAATGAAGAAGCCAGTGAAATTTTGAAAGCTTGCTTCATGCTTTGAAGGTGTTTGCTACATGGCCATCACACCTTCCCCTGAATATATTCACCCTGTAAGATGGCAACTAGATATGTTACACTGGGAAGATCTCCGTGTTTGCCCCAATCTCCTGGCCAACTCACTGAAGTGCTGCTGTTTGGAGGAGAAAAGTAAATGAGATATTCTGGAAAAATCAAGCATATTAGCTTGCTTTGCTAAGAATATGCTGAGGTTGTGGTCTTCTCTCTTCCCACTGCTGAGAATCCCCTTCACATCAGGGGAATGTAGTAATCAGGGAAATATGTGTTTGCTGTTTAGCAAAAGGGTCAAATCCATTTAGCTGGAATTCCAGTCTTGCTGTAACAACAATAGCAGGAAACCTGGGGGACAAGAGAGCTCCCTGGGCTGGCTTCTACCTTCAAGTCTTTGACAGAGGACTGTTGAAAGAGCTGGCTGGCTCTTGACTGCTGTACTGTTTCTTTGGGCTGGAATACTGCAAACTTTGCTCAAACACAACAGAAGACTTGGGCCCTTCAAGACAAGCACAGCAAAATGGCAGGAACTGCTTCTTTGATTATGAAAATTTGAGACTAGATCCATGTTGCTAAGACCCTGTGTTATTTTCAGTTGTCTGAAAGGAACACTCATCAACCCCTCTGGGTTCACAGTATACCAGCATACCAACCTCTGTTCAGTATTAATGCCCTTCATTGCACCTGCATTTACTCTATGTAAATGCTAAACAGGGATGGTTTCAACTTACCTTTGGGCCGTTGGCTTTGCACTAGCATTAACTGAAGTGTCATTCCATTCTATAGTGCATCACTGTGGTCATACATTTACCGGTACCTATATGTGTATATGTATATGAGTGTGTAACCTACCCATGGGATCTTTTCTGAACAGCTTTCTGTAATTTGTGTGATAGGATTCACAGGAGGACCTAAGTACCCTAAAAGTATTAGATCCCTTCTTATCTTGAAAGCTAAGCAGGGTCAACCCTGGTTAGTACTTGGATGGGAAATCACCAACAAACACCAGGTCTTGTAGGGTATATTTCAGAGGAAGGAACTAGTAAAACCACCTCTGAGTATTCCTTGTGTAAGAAAATACTATGAAATTCATGGGGTCACCTTAAGTTGACAGGCAACTTGATTACACACACACACACACACACAGGATAAAACTTGTCAAAGAACAGAACTAACAACTATAAAGTTGATTTTTGTTTGTTTGTTGTTCACAGCCTTTCTGTGAACTAAGAATAGGCCAAACTTCAAAAAGTTCTTTTTGTTAGACTGTTATCTCCATAATTCCCTAGCCAGCATGGCCAGTGGTCATATTAGCTGGGGGATGGTAGGAATTTTAGTCATTAAAAAGTAACAAGTCCAAGTTCTCGGAATGGGTCACACTGATCCCAATGTTATACAAGTTTAAATCCTATTAATTAAATTTGAATTTAATTTTAAATCTTATTAATTTAATTTAAATCCTATTAACTAACTAACTAACTAACTAAGTTAAGTACATACTTAAATCTCTGGGGCTGAAACTATTTAACTCTTCCTGGAAGATGTTCATTCCCTTCTCCCCCGACCCCAACGAGTTGCTTCCTAGAGTCCATATGGATAGGACAGTGGTCTACAAGGCAAATTTTACAGGGAGCTGGATACAAAATAGTAGATCAAAGAATGGAGCCAACTTCTACTTCTACACACTGGACTGACCTCTGTATACAAGTACAAATCTTCTATTGATCACAGAATTCACCAGATCACTTACTGTAGGGTAATAGCACCATCCACAGAAGCCTCATTTGTTCACCTAATTGTTTTCTTGATCATTGTCTTGATGGTTAACAACATCAGTTACTCCCTTGTTTTTTAAAAGAATCACTTTTTCATTTTTTTAGCATTTTTACCAATTGGGTTTATTGTATCTTGCTTTTATTGTAAAATGCTTTGGATTTTGATTTTAAAAAGAATGGTAGTATGAGAATGTTCCTAAACTGACCGATTAAGGCTAAGATCTATACACCATGGGCCTTTTCCACACTAGACTGTTCTAGTGCTATTATTCCACTTTCAATATCCTATGGAATCCTGGGGTTTGCAGTTTAGGGAGGGGCCTGCCCAATTAACAAGAGAATAGACTCCCATGACTCACAGTGGCTTATATCCAGTATGTTAGGATTGGAGGTGGGAGGGCCAGGAGATGCTACTTTGTTGAGTATATTTCATCAGCTGATCTCGAATCTCACCTGCTCTTTTTATCCCACATCTATAAACTAACAAAGAAAGAGCAAGGGTCTTTTCAATTAAAAATATAACTGTGGTAGAAAATTGAACAACCAGAAAATTGAAAGAAATATCCTTTTAAAAAAAATTTGCCACAGATGACAACATGTTCTAAGAATGACGTGTGAAGGGTTTCCTCCAGGGGTGTTTTCCATTTACTTGGCTTTGTTTGCATCTAACACTGTATGAGCTCAGGTGGTTGAAACAAATGTGGAGGAAGTATTTCTCAACAGCCACAGATGGTGACTGCTTTAAACAGGAAGAAGCTATTCTGCACAGACAGCAGTTTTGGAGTAAGATCCTCCACATTCCACTGGAAAGGAACCTTCAGGGTGAGAATGAATGACTCACACAGGGCATCTCTTCCAGCCTGGAAGCGTCACTCCTGTTCTTCTGCATCACACTTCAGTAACACCAAGGGACCTTCTGGAAAGGCATTCTGATTTTGTAAAAACCCACTTCCCTCTTGACATAAATCCAGCACTGTCTTCATACAGCCCAGGAAGGTCACTGTGAGGTACTAAGATACCCTATGTATCATGTGATTTGCATTACCGATTGATTGCATGCTTTTCTTTGCAAGATTGGGTTTGAAAACTTCTTTAATTTTTTCCCCCTAAAACTATACTACTAAGGAGACCACAGACATGTATTTGTTTAACAGAGGTGGATGAGGAGAAAAGGGTTAAATGTGTTTTTTCCAAACTGCAGGTAATAACCACATGTTCAAAAGGTCAAATATGTTACTGTTTTATTGCTGCTTTATCAACTAATTTCAAAATATTTTCTTGGTAGCACTGCAAATGGCTTTGGCATTTTTAAAAAAAAAATGTTACAGAAATGTCTTAAACAAATAAATCTCATTTTAAGAATGTGATTCACAGCTATGCTTGCACACAGGCATTAGCATTCATAGAGGGCTTGCATAAATATGGCACTTTATTTTAATTCATTGCTATTTACTAAATGGTTATGAATTTTCTGCACAGACTTGAGCAGAAAGGGTGGAATTGTTTGGGCAAAGGAAGGCATTTTTGTTGCCCTTCCTAGACCCAATTAGTCCTGCTAAAACAATAGATTTGTTTTTCTCTTCCCACAGATTTTTATTTTTCATTCTTTCTCCCGGCTTCCTTGAATATTTATAAGTAGGGCTTTTTTTTTTAAAAAAAAAACAACTTCGTATGTGGGTTATGATGCACAGTGGCCTCCATAAAAAGGACCACACAGCTCTAGAAGCTGTTTGTTTTCCAGAGCTGTCACCAGGCCAGGAGTGGGAGCACACACAGTAGTCCCAAATATTGGTTTTGGCAGCTCTCTAAAACATGCACAAGGGCCATTGTTTGCTTACTGGCAACAAAGAGCTGTTTAGAATATGTAGCTGTTTAGAATCTGGAGGATGTTTCTTATCAGGCCAGGTCCAATTCTTTGGTCTGAACTATGTGGAAGCAGGACTACCCCCCCCCAAAAAGGGAGGGAGGCAGGGAGGGAGGCAGGGAGGGATAGTAAAATGTAGTTCAGGACAGGACATCTTGGCCATTTCTGCCTTACACTGTTATAGTATTATTATTCCACTTTCCACATCCTGTGGAATTCTGGAGTTTGCAGTTTACTGAGGCCAAGGGGCCCTCTGGCTGAGAATTCTAAATGCCTCCCCGTAAACAAATCCCAGGGTTCCATAGGATGTTGAAAGTGGGATAATAGCACTAGAACAGTGCAGGGCAGAAATGGTCCTTGTCACTTCACCTGCAATCATCATTTATCATTGACTATGTTGGCTGGCATGGTGTGGTGGTTTGAGAGTTTGACCACAACTCTGGAGACCAGGGTTGAAATCCCCACTCAGCCATGGAAACCCTCTGGGTGACCTTGGGCAAGTCACACTCTCTCGGAAAGGAAGACAAAGGCAAACTTCTGAACACATCTTGCCAAGAAAACACCAAGATAGGTTCACCTTAGAGTGACCATAAGTTAGAAACGACTTGAAGGCACATAACAACAAATCCTGGCTAGAGATCATGGATACTGCAGACCAAAATCTGAAGAGTTACATATTCCCTGACTGTAATGTGGTTGGTTTAATTAACAGATGATTCATCTAAATTTCTGTTGATGAACTGATGAATTGTTGGGGGAGATTTTAATACTACAGCTGAGAAACCCCATTTTCACCTCTGAGGCCATTTTCGCACAAGGCGAGGGAATCGCTCCGTGCCATTACTCACCGGATCTTCTGGCTCCTCGATCTAGTCCAGGCTGAATCGAAACAGTGCGAAGTCTTAGATTCGCACTGCTCCGGCTTCCAAAATGGTGGCTTCCAGTTGGTCGTGGGTCCTGACCAGCTGCGAAGCTCGCCAGGCCTAAAGCCTGCCCTCCGCAGATCGCAGGCTCGCATTGGTGCGAGCCTGTGAGTCTGCACAAGGGAGCAGGCACGCAATGGCGCACTCCAGAAAAAAGAGAAACCTCTTTTTTCCGGTCTTTAAAAAGTACACTGGAGGACTAGTTGGGGGCGTTTTGGAGTGGACTGAGGTGCGGATCTCCGGTAAGTAGTCTGCACCTAGTCCACTCCGAGGTGCAGACGACATCCATAGAGGACGCACTGCACCATTTTAATTCCCCTGTGCAGAAAAGGCCAGAGACTGCAAGTTAAGAGCAACCTCTTTATTTTCTTCAGCCATTTTAATCTTAACTATGATTGCCTTTTTCTTTGAACAACAGTGTATTGTTGCTAATTGTACTGTAAACTTAGAACTTATTATCTGAGATAAATGCTTACGCAGACATTTTGGTAAAACACAAATTGATGAAGAAGGTGAGACCGGCATATTAACAAGTCAAAAGCAGTTGCTCTCCAGGAGGTCAGGAAAACAGCCTTGCCTATCACTTGCATTCTCAGAGGGGGAAAAAACCTGGGGATGCCTGAGTTTTGGTCCTTATGCATGCAAAAACATGTGCCCTACAACTGATAAGAGTTCCACTCCTCACTCCCCAGTATTTAATAATCTAAAAAATAGTTATCTTTCTGAAAGCTGTCATTTTTAAAAACATGCCTAAACGTATGGACAGTACACAGTTATAGCAGTTCAATACCTCATGAATTGCTATTGCTCGCTTCTGATAGAATTCTGGAATTTATAGTCTGATGAGATAGTTAGGAATCTCTGCCAGGGGCTCTAGTGAACAATGCAATCACATTTCAAGTAGAACTACAGTTCACGAACAACAGCTTAGCAAAGATTTCCAAGTACCTCCCCAAACCACAAATCCTAGGATTCCACAGCAAAGAACAGTTACAGTGGTGTCAAACTGCTATGATTCTGTGGTATAGATACACCCGGGGAAATAAAGAGGTCCAACTTTCTCCTTTTTGCCCTTCTCATTAAAGTAACAGCATCACTACTCACATAGCTGCACTGCAGAGATCAGGGCCATTTCTGCACTAGACTGTTATAGCACCATTTATTCCACTTGCAACATCCTATGGAATCCTGGGGTTTGCAATTTTGTTGAATAATGGCGCTATAACAGTCTAGTGCGGAAATGGCCCAGAACTGCCTACAGATGGCACTTGGAGCACTTAATACTCCACTCTGTTCTTTCTGTCCCTCTGTCTCTGCCTTCCCCCCTCCACCTTTTGCAGAGATGGCCTGGCACATAAGAAGGCTAGAAAAAGAGAGGAGGTAGCAAGAAGAGCAACAGGAAGAGAAAGAAAATGGGGAGATTAAGAAGAAAACACAATCAGGAAGAAATCAGGGGAAATCAAAGGCAAGAACAAAATACTGGAGATGTATTACAAGGACCTGGTGTGTTATTTCAGTTGCTATAGCATCTAGATTGTTTATTTTTTTTAAACTACCTATATTACTTTCACCATCACAGCCAACAGCAGCAGACACTAAACCCCAATGGAGAGTCATGTCACTAGGGCAATGGATCCAGTCCAGATTTTAGTCTGAACTGTAAAGAGGTTACCCAAGGTGCCGAATCTTATTCCCCAAATAGATTCAGCAACTTGGATAGCACCTTTAAAGTTCAGACTAAAATCCAGAGCACATTGTCCACTGCTGCTTCTGACTTGGAAGCCCACAGCTGACACCAGTTAATGCTGAGTTTTTAGATTCTGTATACTGTCTCTTGGGTGAAGGTAAAATTTGGCCTCTCCCAGGACCAAGCCATACTCTCCATCTTTCTCTTAGGGCTGCAATATTTGGTTTATTTTATTTTCAAACCTTGCTGGCTTTCAAGAGAGTTTGTCTTTTCCAGTGCACTTGTACACAGTCAGGGTACAAGGCACATGCATCCTGGTTAAGGGGCAACCTCGTCTGCCAGTTGATGGCTCCCAGCACCATCAGTCAATGCCAGGCAACAGGACAGCTATGCTATCTTTTATTACCATAGTGCTGTGCTTTACTTTGCTTTGCTTTGTATTGTTTTTGGACAGACCTTCCAGTTAAGGGTAGAAAAAGATCTGGAAGTGAAGGAACAAACTAATCCAAAATCCTGCCGAATTCTTGCCATCAGGGCAGGAGAGGAGAGGATTTTTTTTCCCACTTTGCCAACAACCCCCCCTCCGCTCCATCGTCTCATTCTTCCCCTACCTTTTATTTCAATGAGAGGAAAATTTTGACTGAGATCCTACATTGTCTCAAGGTAGTGTAAATAGCCACCAGCAGAGTTACACTATACAAGTATAGGTATTCCTTGGCTAAAGAAGTAGATGTGTTCCTGGCTTTAACAGAAAAAGAGGTAGAAATAACATGGAAGTTGGGAGAGGTTCTTGTACTACGAGAAAAAGGAAGAGCAGTTCAATGTGTTTCATTGATGTTTTTATTTGAAACTAACAGTTAGGACATGTGAAATGAAACAACCAGATCAGGTGAGCCATATATAAATAAATAAAGAACACTCTGAACCTTCTAGAGACCACTTGCAGGTTTCTTTCAAACTGCATCCATGGATAATTTTTTTTATCTTTCACCAGCTACCACTTTGCTTATGAGTTCTGTTTTGGTGGCCAAACTACAGCAATATGCTTCTTGAACATTAGCCTCCAGTGAAAGAGGCTATTTCACTTTCTTCCTTCCTCTCTGTTATGCTGTTCACTCGTGCTCAGTAAGCGATTCTAGAGGCAGCTGCTGCTCTGTTGCCTGTTCTAGGCAGGCACTGGGAACTAGAGTAGGATTGGCTGAGAAAAAGCTCATCCTTTCCCCACGTAAGTTTTATTGTTCTCTTTACTGCACACATGCTGTTGCAAGCTGGCAACTCAGTCTCTGTGTTTCTCCAGCCCTTCATCACCCTCCCAAAGCTAATGCTGTTTAAAAAATATCCAGCCAGCCAGAGGACAAGGAGGAAAAGAGGAAGGACGGGTGGGCAGAAAAAGAATTTGTTAAAAAGAGCTCCTTTGGCCACTTCCGCACTAGATTGTTATAGCGCTATTATTCTACTTTCAACATCCTATGGAATCCTGGAGTTTGCAGTTTAGGCAGGGGCCTTTGATTGTATAGGATGTTGAAAGTGGAATAATAGCGCTATAACGGTCTAGTGTGGAAATGGCCTTTGTCAGAGGCTGTTAACTGAAGTATGCTGGTCCTACTAACCCTATTCTGAATGCCACCTTAGCACAACAGTTGAGAAATGGTGAATTCACACAGCTGTCACCTCACTGTACAATGCAGAGCATGCAATGCACAATGGACAGAGGCAGTGCACATTGGCACATTACTCTAGGTGCATTATTGCACGTCTTTAAAGGTTCCACATGCAAGACTCCACTCTCTCCATTATCAGCAGGATACATTTGTTCCACATAGTCCAAAAATGTCACTACACATGTGTAGCACACCTTATGCCTGCAAATGTCACTGACAGGATTGTGGCCTGCATATGCCAGCTCCAAGGCTGGTGTGCTTTCCCTCCTATTCCAGCTGCATGCTCAGGGAATATGGTTATCAATCTTCTGTATCCAAACTATGTTCCACTCTGCCCACTGAATTTTCTCCCTTGCCTCTACCTACACTGAAGTTTCAGAGTTGTGCTGCTGTAGGGCAGCTGGCATTTGAACACAGTGGGACTTGAAAACAGTTTTCTGCTTGAAGAGGAATGCAGTCATTTTGCCAGAAGGTGGTGCTAAATGGTTTCTTGTGAATCGCTTTGCTTTCCCTACAGGATTCTTTTCATAACATTTTGCTTTAGAGCTGAAATATTTGTGCTGACCCTAGACAACAAGCAATGCAAATAAGATAAGGAGGCATGTTCCTTGGGCTCACAGTCACTGAAGCCAGTAAGAAGAAATGTTTTAATACATTGTCTTCTTTATTGGACTTTTTATTTCACTGATGGGAAAAGTATGTTGTAGAGTGTTGGTAGAAAATCTATATTGTAGACTGGGAAAGGTACAGAAAAGGACGACCAGAATTATATTGTTTGGGGCTGTTTAGTTCAGGTTGTTATGAGGAGGCATGTGGCAGAAGGTTAGAGAATTATATACGGCATGGAGAAATTGGGCTGGGATAAATGTTTCTTCCTTTGACACAGTACTGGAGCCCAGAGTCCTCCAATGAAGCTATATGGTGAAAAGTTAAGGACACACAAAAGGAAGACTTTCTTCGCACAGTACATGTTAAACTGTAGAACCTGCTGCCACAAGATGTCATAATTATGACTATCAACACAAACGAAATTGAAAGAGGCTTACAGAGATTCAAGGTGGATAAGTCTGTAAGGAGCTACCACAACATCATGATTCCTCCAGGAATGTTTCTGAACACCAGTTCGTGGGTGAGAAGGAGAGGGTGCCCTCGCCCTTGTGTCCTGCTTGTGGTTTAACCAGAGGTTTCAGTTTGCATTGCCATATTAGAAAAGAGAAGAGTCCTTTCTGAAACCCTGGAGAATTATTGTAAGGCAGAAAAAAAATACTGAGCTATATGGGTCCATAGTCTGACCAGAATCTGGACAAGTGTCCTGTTTCTACTATAATTCCCAGCAATGATCATACTAGCTGGTGCATTCTTGGAGTTGTCTGGAGTTGACAAAAAAAACAAAAAAAAATCCCTCTCCATAAACCAGACTGTTAAACAATGAAAGAGGGGGGCTAAGCTTCTCACTTCTGTTTATTGATATATTTCAACAGATGGTCAGTTCCAGATCTTCATTAGATGTTCATCAGATGTCTTTGAAAGTTGTCTCACCACAGTTTCCCTACCCTCCCTTTTTTCTGACCATCTACTGAAATGTATAAATAAATGAAATTGACAACTAGTCCCCCTTTTATTGTGTAACAATACAGTTTATGGAGGTTGTTTGTTGTTTTGCCAGCTCCAGAAATTTCTACTGTTGATATTTTGAAGAGTATGTATGTTTTAAAATATTAAATGCAATTAGTGTGAATAATCAGGGTATTTTACATGAATGAAACTTGAATTATGTGTTGTGCTCTGCTAAGTTTTGCATCTTAATTTATTATTGATATTTGTAGTTGTTTCCATTGTAGCCCCCAAAGAAGGCTATTCAGTTCAATGTACAGAACAAAACACACTGGGCTTTTTGCAGAATAGAATATTCATCAAGGCTTTTTAAAGAACAAAATATAGATCATCAATAAGCGCATGGAGACTCATCTCCTCCTTTACTTGTGGATTATATAAGTGCTTTGCAGTACCTGTTCATAGCTTTTTATAAAACAGCTTCCTGTGTACTTTACAGAGGACTTTATAGATAATATCCTGTGAGGGAATGTTCTGAAGACATGGCTAACACACTTCACCTTCTCTCCTAACACTTATCCTCTCCCCTCCTGTGGACTTCTGTCTTCTTTCTGATTAGAATATCTTTTTTTCTTAAAGAGACTTCAGGGTTGTGTAGCCAGTTGTGGAAAATCTGAAAGCTACAAGAAGATAGAGCAAGTGGGCTCTCAGGTTCTTTTCCAAATACTTTTTGGCGGAAATTGCAACATATGTAATATATTAGCTACAGTCTTCTACACACTTACCCAGGAATAAGTCCCATTGAACTCAGTGGGATTTATTTATGAGCAGACTTATGCAGGGTTACCCTAACACTTTTTAAATCTTTGCTGTTCTAAGCACATTAACCGTATAGTGTAGAATTCTGGGCATAAAATGTATTGTTGGGGAAAACAAGACTGGAGAGGAAGGGAAGATGAAAAGAGAAAACATCAGCATTACAGTAAATAAAAGGAAGGTTTTGCTATCTGGAAACAGAATATAGCCCTCAGTATTATGATTTTTGTAGAAACAGGGAGCTTTTAAAAAGAGAAGGAAAGGCTCAGAAAATAAATAACTGTATCATTTAATTAAGGAATAGTGAATCATTTGGAAATTCAGTTAAACTTTCTCATACCACTGAACTCTTAAACAAAATGTCATTTTCTTACACAGTCTCATAGCAGTTAAATGCTTACTTGATGCAATTAATGACACTAAAAATAATGACTGGAAAAATCCTTCCTTTTCAAACATCTATTTGCTGTGCCTGTACTTTGTTTTTGGGGATCATTGGGAGGAGAATCCTTGGCCATTTGAGGCAATTTTGTGGACATCATTTTGCTAAACGAGGAGAGATTTCGGGTTTATCCTGCTGGTTCTCACAGCAGATAAATGAAAGAAGAAGCAGAGAGTGGAAACTTCCAAATGGATAATCAAAAAATTGTTTATAAGACAGTAAATATAAGAGATACAACAACAGATGCCTATAGGCAGTACTATATAACTGAGGTATCATAACCTACAAGGCCATATACAAGCAAATTACAGCTGTACAAGTAATGTATGATACTTGAAAGAACACACTTATATAAAACAAGGGCAGTTTCAGTATTGATGACTAGGTCAAAACCAGATTTGGAGTTACATCATGAAAGACAGAGTCATGTAGATATCCAAGTCCATTCAAACATGCAGGTGAGTAGAGCAAACAAAAATACATATAATCCAACTCCTGAGTACCACTGAAGAGCTGAAACAAAGAGCTGCAATACCCTTATGTTTTTCATAGTATTATTTACTGTCTTATTAACACTTTTTGGATTATCTGTTTAGAGTCCTCACCCCCAGTTCTCAGCCAGTTGGTTGGTTTAACCGAGACTCGTTTTTACAGCAGACAGACCACTTATCCACTCAACGGCTCTAAAATTTGTTCCTCCTAGGATAAACATCAGTTCTTTCATTATTATATTTGCATATTAGCCTCCAACCCAAAAGGTCAGGAGAGTCAATGAGACGTTATCTCATCTTAGTCTTAGCAATAGCCTTGTAAAATTGGTTATACTGAGTTTAACTGATGCAAGGAAGAGTGAGAATTCAAACTTGGCTCTTCTCAATTCAAGTCCAGCACTCCAAACATTACCTTGAATGTCAGATGTTATGTTTTCTGTGAGGTGCATTATTTGATACTGAGCAATTTGTTATTTTCGGATTTCATACTATAGACTGCCAAGTACCATGAATGCATTCATGCACAGCTGGGCTGTGTGGGTGTTTTTGCTCAATAAAGACTTCTAATTTATACAAGCATATGCCAAAAAGAAAAAAGAAAAAAAAAGAATATGGCTATAAATAAACCTAAATAAGTCTAGAAAAGCCATCAATAAAAATTCAGAATCCTGATTTAGTGGAAGTGTTTTTTGTTTTTGTTTTTTAATGAGTTTGTATGGAAAGATCCTATTAGTGGCTATATGACTGGATTGCTCCCTTCACAACTTCCAGTTGAGTAGATATATTCTAACAGTCTGAACTCTCTGAAATAAATGAAAGGAAGGAAGGAGGGAGGGAGGGAGGGAGGGAAGGAAGGAAGGAATCTATTCTGTTTTGGCCTAACTTTTCACCCTGGTAAAATACTTTGGAAATCAGCAAGGAACTGTCTTTCTCCATCTGAATAAATTATATGTATGTTGGTCTAGAATTCTGTTATTGCTCCCAACTACAGCTGACACACAGAATCAATCAAATTTATGTAACTGCTGACTTACCAAATTAGCAGTAATTCAGTGGGTATGGTCTAGCTTGGACTAATAGTAGGATTGGAGCTGCAGTTTTTCCTATCCACCTACTTTTCTGCTGCAGTAAAGATCTTACAGAAGCCACTATGATGTAGTAGTTTGAGTGTTGGATTAGGACTCCCAGAAACAAGGGCTCAGATCCCCGCTTGGCCATGCAAACTTACTTGGTGACCTTGGGTGAGTCACCTTGCCTCAGCCTGAGAGGCAAACCTCTTCTGAATAAATCTTATCCAAAAAAACCAAAACCCACTCTGTTTTAGGCCCACCATATATAAGGGTCAACTTGAAGGCACATAACAACAAAATACGGTAACATAATGCATTTCGGAGGCATATGGGAGTTCCTGTACAAGCTAAGTGCCCTTCTTATGAGTTGGGACTATAAAATCTATTGGCCATGTTCACTGAGGATAGTATAAACTCTCCACCACAATAGAAAGGCTGGGAAAGGAGTGCATTATCTGTATGTTGTTAGGTGCTTTTGAGTAGACTCCAAAATTGAAAATGTCATCTCAAAAGGTAACCCATTAGCACTACTTTACATTACTCATTTGGAACTCATTGCATCTTACTGTTAATTTTTAAAAAGCAAAAATTTATTTTTGTTGTTATGTGCTTTCTTGTTTACAAGATTTATGACAATCCTTTCTCAGGGTTTTCTTTCCAAGATTTATTCTGACAGAATTTGCCATTGCCGCTTTCTTAGGCTAAAAGAGTATAACTTGTCTGAGGCCACCCAGTGGGTTTCTATGGCTAAGCAGTGATCTGAACCTCCGTTTCTCAAAATCTTAGTTCATCCTTCAGACCACTATAACGTGCTGATATTATTTGTACTGACATGGAAAATAGGTAGTAAAATATCCATGGTCAATTTTGTTAAACATTCTCCAGTTATTTTTTAGATGAATTGAGATGAATTGTCCATGGCAAAGCTTTCAGCATTTTAACTTAGATATAGAAACCTACCAGAGTCCTCTGTATACAAACCACTTTGAATCCCACTCTGAGAGAAAGGTGGTATATAAATATAATAAAGAAATATTGTATACCTTCTTTGTGATCTCTGTATTACATCTAATCATACAAGCAGAGGCCAATGAATATGTGCACTCTTAAAAAGAGGCAGCAGAGCTTGTTGATCTTGCAGCCTCTTTTCCAGAAGAATATATTCTATATAGCTGTTGTTCTTAGCCTGGGGTCTGCAGAGTCCTGCTGCTGGACACGAACAGTGGTGGCAGAAAGAGAAACACGGCAGTGGGGGGGTATGCACATGGTTGATGAAACTGGTCCCTCGTTTGCAATTGAGGGAGCAGAATGGGCATGTGCACACACCTGCCACTGTGTTCCATGACAGCCACACCCCCTGTTGCTGCATCCTTGACGAAGCGTATATCTCACTGTACAATATACCTTATATATTTGCAAATGAGGGATCAGTTTTGGCAGCTGCACCCCCTCTGCTGCCACATGCCTGATGAAAGTGACACTGCAGCAGGCATATGCGCTCGCCCCAAACTCTGGAGACAAGGGTTTAAATCTCCACTTGAACATGGAAACCCACTGAGTGACCTCAGGCAAGTCACATTCTCTCAACCTCAGAGAAAGGCAAAGGCAATAAATCTTGCCAAGAAAAACCCCATGATAGATTCACGTTAAGGCTGCCATAAATCATTTTTCAAAGGGAAGAGACATGATGCCTAGAAAGAACTTCCCCTGTTAGTGGCACTTTTGTTGTTCTGTGCCTTCAAGTCATTTCTGACTTATGGCAACCATAAAATGAACTTACCATAGGATTTTTTTTTTTTTGGTTAACATTTATTTAGAGGGGGTTTGCCTTTGCCTGCCTCTGAAGCTGAGAGAATGTAACATGCCCAGTGTCTGAGCAAGGATTTGAATTCTAGTCTCCAAAAGCCTTTAATAAATAAATAACAGAATATTTAAATAAATACTTAAATACTTCTAAATTTAAATATTTAAATCTTGAATTAAGTCTTGGGGGTCCCTGGCAACAAATTATATTTACAGGGGGTCCCTAGTAAAGAAAAGGTTGAGAACCACTGCTGTATAGGACTCTATCTTGCTAAAAAACCCTGAGCTGCCTCTCTCTATCTCTATCTGTACCAGTTACAAAGCTGCCACACCTTTAACTGCCTCCCTGATAGCTTTCTATTCCTAAACGGTTGCTGGGAAAGAAAATCCAGGACACTTTACATTTCTGTAAAATCCCATGATATTAAAGGCCCCCTTTTCACTACTGTAAGATTGTACTCCCATAAAATTCTGATCTCTGTGTATGGTTATAAAAGCTGGACAGTTAAGAAAGCTGACAGAAAGAGAATCACCTCATGTGAAAGGTACTGGAGAAGAGACCTGTAGATGTCATGGACTGCCAAAATGATCAATAAATAGGCCCTAGAGGAAATCATGCCTGAACTCTGCCTAAAAGCCAAAATGACTAGACTGAGGTTATTGCACTTTGGCCATATGATGAGACAGCAAATAGAAAATAAGATAATGCTTAGGCATTAGGAAAAGAAGACTATATTAGAGATGGATAAAGCCAGTCAAGGAAGCCAAAGCCCTGTGCTTGGAGGACAAGAGCAGGGTTGTTGGTGATAGGTTATCTTTGAGGTCTCTCATCCATAGGGCCACCAGAAGGCAGCTTGATGGCAACTAACAACAAAAAGCTTTCTTTTTTTAACCTTCCAATTTCTCTACTATACCTTTCCACTTCTCCCCATGCCCCCCCTTCCAATCAGCTATTAGTTGTGAGTTCTTCCTGGCAGACTGCTCCTAATTGCAACCCTTTCAGAGACATTGTGCTGCTATTCCCTCTTTCCATCTTTAACAAATTGTTTTGTAATAAGAAAGAAGATAGAAGAGGGGTGGGATGCTGTTACAAGTAGAAGATAAACTCTGGTCTAGAGCTTATTTAAAACTACAGCTCCCACAATTACGTAGTCATTTGAGACTTGTACACAGAAATGTACAAAATGTTCAAGCTCTGATCCACCTCTGTGAATGATGAGGCAGGGCATCTCCTGGGCAAAGGCTTTGTTTGGCAGCATCCCAGCATAGGTATCACCACAGCGATAGGCTAATTTGCGCTAACCTGAGTCAGCCGAAGGAGACATGCAGTTAAAATGCTGACATTGCATTTACTTCTTGGGAATGCTGACTAAGAAAGCACATATTGGGTCACATTCATTTCTTTATTTGTCTTTTCCAGGTCAGTAAGGCTTAAGAAGACACTGAGGCCAATCACAGAAAATAGCAAATAAAATTAGTCTATGAATATAAAATATGACAGAGATAGATATGTTAAACAGTTCTGTCAGTGCATTCACAAATCCACCATAATTACATTATTTTGACTCAGGATTAGCATATGTGAAACCCAAAATAAGAAACCACATTGACTGGCAAAAATCTCATTAAATCTTTTTGTTAAAAAAATACACATTAATATTTCAAAAGTTTTTGTGCTGCAGCCATGCGGATATCAGTGAAGACTTATTCCATGGCACTTAGTTACAGATGGGATGCTGTGTGTTACTTAATTTATAACTGTTAACTTTTTTGAAATTAATGGTAAAAAAATAATGCCATCATTCAGTTCACTCCCATGTCAAGCATCATAATCAAGTACAAATGATTCAGTTATTAAAGACAGACAACCTGTTTCAGACTAATTTAGAATCAGTTTGAATTTACTATCTTGTTTAATTCAAGTGTTAATCTTAACTCCAGATGTGATTTGGATCAGGTTCTGTAGGCCGCACCTCCCCAGAAGCATTTAAGACCTTTTATACACCAGTGTTGTCATCCAAAAACAGACAGCCAAAAAGAACTGCAGCCTGCAATGATTCTCCCAGTATATACCTCAATCCATCCCTAAGACTGACCTTTGGGAGATGGGGAAATAATTAAATCTTCACTATAATGGCTGCAGCAGACATCTAGCTTTGCATAGTATTATGGGAATTTTAGTTTCTCTAGAAATATAAAAGACATGAATGAACATCCAAGGTCTTCAAGACTGCCGTGACTCCATCACGGCTTCAGCAGGAACAAGACTGATATGGGTGGTGTTACATGTAAGAATGTTTGCCACAGCCTTTCAGGATTCTGTGCTGTGGTATGCACTGATTAGTTGGCACATGCCAGGGAACTAGAGTAATTTCAGTAGGCTTGGTATGTGGCTTGACGCATTTGGGATCACTCCTGAACTTTTTGAAATCCGGTAAATCCTTCCTGAATTACGAAAGGGTTCTCTCCAACCAGATTCTCCAAACCACCACCTGAAGCTAGTTTTCTTTGTGTGAAACATCATCTTTATATTCACTGAAAGACACTAGATGTTCAACTGGGATGAGGAAAGGTTTCACATAAAAAGATCTTCTTACTCTTCTTCACTGGTTTCATAATTGGTCATCATTGGTTTCATAATTCCTCTAGATCTTACACTGGCACATCAATGTTTCATTTGCTCTTCTTCTTGTAAATGTCAAGTATTACTATTGAGTCACCTGTACAAGGGCATGGAAGAACAGAATTGGTTACTGGAGAGATGAATAATGAAGAATACAACAAAACATGATGGCATGCTACTGCAGAAGAGAGATATGAACAAATGTAGGAGTTGGAAGCTGCCAGCACTAAACAAAATCTGGCCACCTGAATAGTCCTATTGTTCCCTGTTATTTACCCAAAAGTAAAAGATGTGGGATAGAACTTGATTGAGTGCAGCAGGAGACAGAGAAAAGATATTTCTCCTCTTCTCAGAATAACTCTGCAACAAAATTAATTGCTGACTAGAGGCACATATATGTGTTCTGCTACTGCATGAATCATAATAGCACACAATCTCTCAAATAAGAGGCAGGCCACTTACCACCATATATTGCTGTAAATGAAGTATTCTTTGAGATCCTGACCAGTGACTACAAAAGGTAAATCTTTTGGATTAAAATGCTCAGGAATCCTCATCTGACTAAAGGATTCATTAAAAAAAACTCTGACCTTTTCTATATTGTGGTCTTGCCACATGTCTTATAATATTATGATTTAGGGGCAGACTTCCAGTTTTCCACTGAATCCCAAAGTCCCTACTTCTTATCTGTGTCATGTATATAGGAAGATATGTCAGCAGCGGCAATATAAGTTAATATGGATAGGGATATCCTGCCTCTGAAAATGGCAATCATCAGAACTTCATGGTGGCTGTGGTAGTAGAGTGCCTTTAAGTCATTTCCAACTCATGGAGCCCTTATGATGAACCTATCACAGGGTTTTCTTGGTAATATTTGTTGAGAGAGGTTTGCCATTGCCGTCTTCCTAGGCTGAGAGTATGTGACTTGCCCAAAGTCACCCAGTGGGCTTCCATATCTGAGCAGGGATTTGAACGCTAGTCTCTCAGAATCCTAGTGCAATACTCAAACCAATACATTACACTGGCTTACAATCAGAATTTAATCCCTCACATATATGCCTGCATGTATGGCAATGCACAGCCAATGAGCTGTTTGCTAAACTCACTTGTTAGTTCATTTCCTTCTTCTTTTTTTAGCCTCAGTGTCTCTACACAGTTTAGAGCACTGAGAAAAAGGATTACTTTGGCATAATAAGTGAATGTACAAATTCAACAAACATCTGAAAAAGCACCAAAGAAAAATGGGCAAAACCAAACATGCAGGCAGCTGATCAGCTGTGGGAACAGGAATTGTATCACAGTGACTAGGACCTTTTTGCACACCACCTCCAACCCACAATGGCCACAGGATCGCTGTGGAATCACAATGATGGTTCTGCATGACATTGTCACGATTCCATGGCGATCCCGTAGCAACCTGTTACAATCACGGATTAAATCATTGTTGGGTTTCTCCTGATAATGATACATGATTGCGGAGTCCTCCCACCTCCCTTCCGTACTTCCCTGTCATGCAGAATGGCAAGAAGTGCAATGGCTGCGCTTCATCCCCTAGCGCAGCCTGGGAGCCAGGCTGTGCTGCAGAAGGGAGGAGCAGTGCCATTGTGCTTCCTTCCGTCCAGCAGGCAGCTGATGTGGAGAGGAGCACAGCAGAAGCGATTCCCTCCCAGAAGAGGCTTTCCCTGGATCCCCGCACGGTGGCTTCAGAGCCAGGTAAGTTGAGGAAAGCGCCTAGGAAAGGAAGCTAAGAAAGTTTGTTTTCTTTACTTCCTTTTGTTTGTTTCTTCAATCTTCCAGCAGAGGGATGTGCAGGCAGGTTAAAAATGTTCATGGGCCACTAACTTTCAAAGATCTATTTGTAAGATGGGACTCACCCCAAATCATGCGGCAGAAAAAATCTCCTATGTTATAGATAAAGAACAGGATGACAAAACTCCCAAAAGAAAAGCCTGCTATGCCAAGTGGACCTAAAGTCTCCAAGATGGGGTATACCCACTTCCCAGTTACAGAGTGAATCCATAGGATCCTAGAAAAGAAGAGAATGTATTTTAGTAAGGAGGTACTAAGTTTTGTAAAACATACACACACACACATTGAGTTTGAACTAGACATGGAATGCATCTGTGCTACAAAGTTACAGCAGTTTGACACCATCCTGTGCATTTTAGGATTTTTAATTTGATAAGAGATTTAGCAGTCTATACGAGGGCATTCTAGTGCATTCAGTGATTTATAGCACAAGAGTTCTCTAGCAGAGAATTCTAAGTACTTCCTCAAACTAAAAATCTCAGGATCCCATAGAGTGATTAAAGTGGCAATTAAAAATACAATCAAATGACACTGTAATGTAGATGCATTTCTTGTCATACTTATAATAAGCCTATTGGAATCAGTGGGACTGAAACTAGCCACATCAAGAACTGATGCCTCTATTTTCTTTGTGTTTTTCTTCTTCCCATCTTCCTTCCCTCACCCCTCAGTGCCATGTCTTTTTCTAAGCCCAAAGGCAAGAAACTGTCTTGTTTTTATTGATCCGTAAGCTACTCCAGGAATCTTTCTGGCTGACAAGCAAGCATAAATGCTTTCAAGAAATAAAAAAATGTCATGAAAATACAGATAGGACTTATAGAGGCTGGGTTCAGACACAGGGATATTTAGAGTAGACCAATTGAAATCAAGCAAGGAAATGCGTGCACAAATTCTTAATTATCCGTGATTCTTATATTGATCTGTTGTGATGGGAACAAGCTGTTCACAGTTCAAAGGCAGATATCAGCAAGCCTCTAAGAACTGACCTGGTGACTCAACCTTCCACAAACTCTTATTAGAGGCTTTGCTGGTGGGAATAGCCAGACATTTTTGTTGTGGGGATGTCTACACATACACACAGGATCCTGACCCACAGACATTGTTTGGGAAATATATATTTCTGGCTTACAGTTCCATGAAATCCCCAGTCAGCACGACCAGTGCTCATGCTGCTTAGGGGAGTCATAGAGCTGTAGTCCCATGCCTCACTTTTTCAAACTCTGTTCACAGGATGCACCAAACCCATAAGTGTAGGTGGCGTGGTGTGGTTAAAAGGTATGCATTTGTTTAGCCACCTAATCCTATACTACTTTGCAGCTCATATCTCCAGAAGGGTACAGCAATCCCCCCCTTATGGTGCATTCAGGCTTCCAAGACCGTGCACATAAATACAATGGGAATGTGCAAGTACCTTGGGTAGTAAAACAGTTCTGGTCATACTTCTTTCTTTACTGGACAACTATAAAAAAAATAACTGGAAGGGAAGGTGGCAGAGCCAGGAGATGAAGAGCAGAGCTAAGGGGTATAACCGGAACCACAAATAGGAAATTTTCTGTGAGTCACCATTTCTCTTAGAGGGAAGTTTTGTTTGTTTGTGTGACTGTGTGTGCATGTGTGCGTGCGCACATGCATGTGTGCTTTTGAAAAGGTGATCTGGCTCCTAAAAAACTTACCTAAGTCCAAAAACACCTGGTACATGGCTTCTGTTCCAAAAGGAATAAGTTTCCCATCCAGTTCAGAGAACACCAATCAATGTATGCGGTGTTCTCACCTATGCAACACTGCAATGGGAAAAGCTGCAGAAGCACCTTTGGACCTTCATATCTTGCTAGCTTTCAGTTCCCATCTGTCTTTGGCAGCATGGACAAAGACAAGAGATAATAGGAGTTAAAGACCAGCAGCATCTAGAGGATTACAAGGTCACCATCTCGTCATAAGGAAAGGTGCTCCTGCAGTTGCTCCCACTTCAGGGTTGCAGTCACAGCTTGGAAACATTATTCCAAATCTCCACTGACCATTGTGGGTTGGAGATTTCTGAGAGTTGTAGTCCCCAAAAGTAACTTTTCCAGGCTCTGGTTGCAAGCAGTGGTGGGTGAGGATTGCACATATGTTGAACATACTGAGAGGGATCTCAGCACAAGTCTGCCCTAAGCTCACAACAGCAAAACTTTTAGATAGCACAAAGCACCACACTTAAGTAACAAAGCAAACTGGTACATGGGAAAGGAATTTTGATTAGCAGTGTGCATAATCTCATTAAGTTTAGAATTTGATTAGACTAAAAAGCCCCTCATACAGCCTAATGTATGGGTTGTATAATGCAATTGTTCACAAAGTTCCAAAGCTTTTCTAAAGTCAGATCAGGAGTTCGTTGTAGCTGAACAGTCAGGACTTCTTTCAGCCAGACTGAGGAAAACAAAGTCTTTTCAACTGAGGACATCTGGCCAAATGTAATAACTAGATGAGAGGAGGAATTCCTTCTTGGCTTCTTGCCAAAACATCATGCGAAAGAGACTTCATTAATTTGAAAAAAAAAATCTTACCAACAGAAATAGGAAAACCCAGCAATTGCTAATAAGCTGAGCCCTTTACCCTTTGATGGATAACGGCGAGGAGTACTGAAGAGGTCCAACACAGCCAACGGAAATATAGCAGTGTGCTGTGAAGAAAACAAAGTTTGTGTCATGCAATATTGTACACGTGATGACTCTGTAGAATCCACCAACCCTTATGAAAATGTCTGAATTCCCTCAGGAAACAGGAGAGTGTATTCTGCTACGATTGCACTGAACAAAAACTGAGGGTCAAGAAACAAGTTTATATGTGGATATACCGTAAATAGGTGATCAATCTTATCATAACAGCACTATAGTTCCACAGTGTGTTGTATAGATTTTTAGATTCACCTCAATATGGCAACTGTTGTTTCTAGAACTTCTGTCCATGTTGCATATATCCACACCTTGGAAATTTATGGGTTTTTTAAAAAGTAATGTGTTCCCATTACGCGTTACAGTTTTTAAAAGTCACTGATTCCTACTTCTTGTAATATTTTACAACGTAACTCAGTGCATTGCTCATTAACTTTCTGTACTTGTATTTTGGAAGAAAAAAATAGGCTTGATAAGAGAATGGCAAACTTGAAAAATTCCTAAAATTTCTCTAAAAATGCCATAAAGGCCCATTTTTACAAGCAACTAGAAAACAGTCCTAATTCCACCAGTACAGTGACAACATTTCCATTCATGATGTTATGGATATAATGTGAGTTCATTGTATCCTCGTCCTCAAGAAAAGTAACATATTGCAGATAACCTCATGACTTATAATTCATTACTTCTAGAGGAAGGCAAAATGACAAACCACTTCCGAGTATTCCTCACGCAAGGAAACCCTATAAAACTCATGGGGTCACCATAAGTCAGCAAGTAACTTGAAGACACGTACATACAACAAGCCTGGAATGTGTGTACAAAATCCAGGGGTGGAGGGGAATCAACAAAGTAAAGAAGTGAAGGAATTTTGGGCAACAGATCCTGGAACCACAAAGCTAGGCTGGTTAACAATTTCATTTAAGCTTGTCTCTATTTCTCTTTTATCCATTCAGAGTAATATATCGTGAAAAAACGAATTCATTTACAAGAGTAAATGAGTTCATATAGATTTATGTTAATAAGGCCAAATACCCAAAGCATTGCATGATTGGCCAGTTATTACAAAGTTTTCCGTTTGCCAATGATTTTTCAATTAGCTCTCTGAATGAATTTCTTTTGGTAAATGACAGAAAGTTAACTGTAGTGTTGGCATTAGTAACAAGGCATATAACCGCAACTCCAAACAGTTTGAAAGCCCCTTCAACGTATTTTGTTTTCTTCTTGGAAAAGTGGTCCCTACTCATAGCAATTTTTAATATGGCTCTAGTCACCCTGCACACCACGAGCTATTAAAAGCAATTAAACTTCATTTCCACTATAATGTATTGTTTAAACTAGCATTCATTCAAATAAATGCAAGCTTTGTTCTTTGTGCAAATCTTTTAAAAAAAAACTGTTTAAAAAGCAAATCGTAGTAATTAGGCCTGGATTGACACCAATCTCTGAAGGTTGGCAAAAAAAATGGATGGAAACAGTGACTCATTCTTGTGTTTTCCATTAACAGCTTCCTTTTCAGTTTCATTTGTAACAAGTAAAACTGACAAAGGAAAACAATTATCACAGAGGGGGAAAGGAAACATTTCACTCCCCACCATAAAAATGGGGGAAAAACAGACCAAAACTACTGAACAGCATTGCATGTAGTGATCTAGATTATAATGAACAGAGTGCATGAAGAATTTTATTCAGAAAGCTATGAAAGCTTTGTCTTACTCTGAGTCTCATATTACTTTGTTTCAATTTATTTACTTATATGGTTTAATTAAAAGCTTTGCTTTCTTGGAAAAGGGTGTTAGTCTGCTGCTGTTACTGTGGTGGCATGATACAATACTAGCAATTTCAGTTTGCACACAGCTAAACACTGAAAAGAAGGCTTAGCATTTTCTAAGGTTGGGAGAATTTGCTTTTTCTCCATTACTAAGTTACCATCACTTTATTCATTGATCTATCTGTACTGGCAACATCAGTCCTTAGATCAGGGTTGGATACTTCATGACCCTTCAGCAATTCCTGTCCTTCCTCAGGCTTGCTAGAGCTGATGGGAGTTGCAGTCCAACAAATTCTGGGAAGCCACATGGCAGCCCCTCCTGACCTAGATGCTGCAGAGGATTCTGGAGATGAGTTGCTTTAGGACACACTCTATGTTAATGTGGGATGATACCTAGGCTTGTCAGACCTCACCATCACCCCTCACAAACCAAGTGTGCATTCTGCAGCACAGTTAATAATGCACAGCAGTATTACACAGAGTGATTTTGGGCATCACAAAAGGGCAGCAAATTGCTAGTGATCCAGTTTATTATTCTTGTATCTAGACTCTCAGGGAAGGTGAAAGAGAAGCGTTTGCGGAATTTTCCAGCTCAGTTCCATCCAAACTAACTTAGCTAGGTTGGCACCTTAGCTGGTCCTGGGAACTATGCACCTTGTTCTGAGGGGAAAACAAGCCATCTGCTCTTCCACCACAGGTAGCAAAAGCCACCTCTGCCCTAATAGATCTGCACAGCAGAGGAAAACTGGTGTCACTCACTTTCTGGTTGTTCCCAGGAACTTGTCCTGCACAACTCCACATTATCACCATGGAGTTCCTGTAGGACTTACCAGAAAGCCAGGGGTAGCTGGTGGCCCCCATGTCAGTAGAATAGTGAATCTATCATAGGTTTTAATCCAGAGTTTAAAGCAGCTATCCAAGGAGGTGAACTGTATGTTCAGAACAGGTTCAGCACTTTGGACAGCTCTGCTGAAGTCTGAACCCCAGAGTGGATTCACCACCTCATCCACTATCACTGTGAAACACAGTCTGAGAATCATGAAGCTGAAGACTGCTACTGGTATTTTACAACAGGGGTGAAACTCATGCAGCCCTCTTGATATCATTGGACTGAAATTCCCAAGACTCCTCACTATTAGACAATGAAGAAAAGGACTGGGAATTGTATGAGTCCCACCCTTGCTTCATAATAACTGGACTCTGAGCAGCTTCCTGACATAATAGAGTAAAAAACTTGTGAATGTTATAACGTACCATCTTGTGGGAAAGCTAAACCATTTATTATTTATAGAGGTGGTAATGACTTGTCAACAAGATTACCAAATGAAGATAAATAAGAGCTTGCATGCTCTCTTCTCTATCTTATCATCCCCACACTTTTATTATTCTCAGAAACTTATTGGAAAACCACAGTCATTTTGCAGTTCAGAGAGAGTGTGACTTAAGTAGGCCCAGGTTACCTCAATCATGAATGCATAATATGGCCTCCCCACCACCATGATGATAATGATGCTGGTCTGAGGTAGAGAATTGTTGAAATGATCCATAGAATCATATATATGAAGCCATTTAAGATTCACACTGACCTCCCCCAATCCATAATGTCTCCTTCTCTTGATTGCTGCTCATCCAGTCCTACCACTGCTCTAGGGCTCTGCACCCAAAATAAAGGACTTGTTTAGGAATATTAACTCCAGTTTGAGGGAGAAGGAAGTATAATTGTGGATAGAATCCGTTTTCCCCCTCCGGCTGCACCACACCACACCTTGTGGGGCGAGATGCCTTTGCCGGCCTCCCATGAGAGAAGACCACACAATTATTGTGCGATGAGGGTCACACAGTAGGCTGTGAGGGGGTGGAGCCAGCAGGCCTCTTTTTAAGGCTGCGCTGCCCCTTCCTCAGCATCTTTGGACTCATGGTGACCCACCCTCCGTCCCTCCCTTTGGTTTCAGTATACACTTGCTGTTCGCATTGGGGCTGGGTAGGAATTTTTTTCCCCACCAGGGGTATTTTTGGCCTACCCTACACTGCACCAAGGGAAACGGATAATTGGCTTCTTGGGGTGGTGTCTTAAATAGGTCACTTAAATATGCACATTGGTGGGAAAGGGGGGGTCTAAAAGCTTTGGTGAGTACCTATGGCACCCTATGGTGTAGGACAAGCCTCAGGAGCCCTCCCGTCTTGTCACTAGACAAGGGGGGACAATGGTGATCGACTTGTCCTTAGGATGGGCCCATGGTTGGCCCTCACTTCGGGGCTCGTGTGGTGAGGGGGGCATGGCAGGGGGCTCGCCTTCCAGAAAAAGGAGTTGGCTGAAGTTCACTTTGGGACCTCGTATCTCACCCAAGGGAGGTTGGGGGAGAGGTCAAGTGGTGATCTCTTGCCTTAGCAACTCCTTTTGTGTTGACCCCCCTTCTCTCACATCACAAAGTTCAAGGCACAAGTTCAAGCTGAAGTTCATGTTAAATAGGCATATAATAAATTGTCCTAGTTCAGCCCAAGCCCTGTGTGTTCTCTTCATTTCGTGGGTTGGTCAGCAACTGGGCATTCTGTGCTTATTTTTGGGTGAAGGGAGAAGCCAGGTACACAGGAGCTAGAAGCAATACAAGCTAGTATGCTTCAAATAAATATCAAGTAAGCAATCCACTGGGCACATGGGTGAGGTTGCAACAAGGTGAGGTAGCAGGAAATGTATCCTTAAACTTGGTTTTCCAGAGACTGGATATAATATTTGAGGTGACATGTGTATTCCCCCAGTTATACCAGCATGTGTACTTTTGGAATTGTCACAGAAGGTAGTATTCCACATCACCTTCTACAAAGCACATACTCTGGGTATGAACAGCACTGGGGGGGCACTTTCTGGTGCAGCTCCATTCTTCCTCCCCTACAGCCACTAATCAGCTGGTGGGATCACCTGTGCATGTTCCATTTGCCATTGAAACACAAAGAAGGGACAGTCTTACCCTGCCTGTACAAAAACCGCCAAAATGCAGCCAGAACTCACTAAAGGCCTTTTTGCACTACATAGGCCCTTTTCACACGTGGAGGAAGCCACACCCGAAAACACGCCAAAACGGAGCTTACCTAGAGCCGTCGCAACATGGAGCAGCGCAAGTTTGCTGCTCCACACACGGCGGCGTCCTGCGGAGTCCCACAGCGTCCAAAATGGCAGCTTCCGGCTGGTGGAGGCTCTCCGCCAACCGGAGAAGCTCGCCAGCCAGAAGCCCGCCCCCCGGCCAGTCTGCAGGCGTGCACTTGTGTGCGCCTGCAAATCCATACCGGGCGGTGCGACGGGGCTGGTTTTCAAAAAGCACACGGCGCCGCCACTTCCGGTCGCCCCTGCACGGATTGGGGTGTGGAACTACACAAAAGTAGTCCGCCCCAATCCATGTTACGGTGTAGACGACCTCCGTCAGAGGTCACTCTACACCGTTTTTTTAACCCCGTGTGAAAAGGGCCATAATTATAGCAGTGTGATTCCACTTTAACTCCCTTGGCCTGAGCCTAAGGAATCCTGGGATATGAAGTCGAGGGAGAGGTAATTAGAATTCTCAGTCAGAGAGCTCCAGTGCTTCATCAAACTACAAGTCCATGATTTCATGGGAGGTAGCCGTGGCAGTTAAAGTGGATTCACAATTGCTATTACTCTGATGTGAAAGAGTGCCTGACCACATGCCACAACTTACCAATGGCTGAGGGGATCGAACTGTGCTGGAGAGTCTCCACATCCTTTAGGAGGAAGAATGAGTAGTTTCTGTCCCTGGAGACCAGGGTAAATGCTAACTGGATCTTGGCCTCAAGCAGCTGCTTTTGGACTCTCCTGGAACCAACTAAGAGCATGCCATTGGGCAAGATAGCCTTACATCCTACCTTACAGAGGGAAGTCTTTTATTTGGATGTGTCTTCCGTTTGAAGGACTGTGCAGTCCAAATCCAGTCTAAGACAAGAATCTTAAGAAGGCAGAACAGGGGCAGTCACGTAGACAGTAGATTGAACAAGCACACTGGTAATCTGGCTACAGCCTTTTACACTATGGTGAGATCTTTGTATTTCTATTTAAATCATAGCAATGATTCCTAAAATTGCATGTACCTCTACTGATCTATCTCTATCTGCCTAAAATTCATATATATAAATAATTGCATATATACATGTTCATACAAATGGCACATGTCTGCCCCTTTTTTTTTGGTACCTATTCATTTGAGAGGTTTTCAGGTTTTACACCCTATTTCCAGCTGTGAAGGGCACAATTTTCCCCAAAGAAATATCACCGAAGCTTCTGTTTGCCATGTGGAAAGGTCATATAGCAGCAGAAATAACTCAGTTAACAAGGCCTTTGATAGAGAAGCTCCTGTTTACAGAGTCTTTATGTCTGCCCAGCTCCTCTTTTCCTTCTTCTTGTCCTCTGTCTAGCTAGAAGCTTTCAGCAGCATGAGCATTGAGAAGAGGGTGAAGGAGGGCTGGAGAAACACTAACAGTGTTGGATTGTCTGTAGTAACTAATGCAATAAAGCTTGAACTGGAAAGAGATGAGATTCTGCTGTAGTCGATCCTATGGTTGCAGGGTATGGTCTACCTACATCAACCAAGTTAAACAAAAGCTGCCTCCAGAATCACTTACTCATCATGTGTGAACAGCAAATAAGAAGGAAAAGGGGGAAGGCTGATCGGCATGTTACCCCCAGTATGTTAAAAACTAAAACACCATAGATCTATAAGTTTGGTCACAAAAATGGAAATCATAAGAAAAGCGGAGAGTGATGAAAGAAAGAAATATCCTTGGACGCATTTTGGAAAAAACTTTTGAGTACAGTCAGCCTTCCACATTTCTGGGTTTGACTTTCACAGATTTCATTATTTACAAGTTTCGCCACCCCCTGCCACCCCCACCTCAAGTGCTTATTTTTTATTTATTTATTTATTTATTTATTTGTATCCCGCCTCTCCATATGGATCGAGGCAGCGAACAACTTACAAATAGCATGTATTTCGAAACATTTCTATACATGCCCCCAACAAGCTGGGTACTCATTTTACTGACCTGTGAAAGGATGGAAGGCTGAGTCAACCTTGGAGCCGGGCAGGATCGAACTCACAACCTTGTGGCTTGCAGTACTGGCATTTAACCACTGCGCAACCACGGCTTCTAGGGGAGCCTTCCCTCTTGGCAACTCCAATCAGGCCATTCAGCCCTTTAAAAACCTGTCTCTGGTCATCTTCCTCCTCCACCAGTCACTGCCTGGCCAGCTAAGGAGGCTCACAGCACAGTTTCTCAGCACCACAAACCCTCTCCCGATGCTCCACAGACACCCAAGGAAGGAGATGAATGAGAGAGAGAGAGAAAAGTATAGCACCACCATGCTAACCCAACCCTCCTTTCTCTGACCTGCTTTTGACTCTGGGTGCCCACTCATTCTCCCCACCATGTCCTGGCCCCTTTCCCACATATACACATACATATTTTAATATTTGCGATTTTCTCACTTTTGCAGGGGTCCTGCCCCAACTCCAGTGAATGTGGAGGGCCAACTGTAGTCTCTAAAAGGTTCAAGATGTTTTCTCTATTTATGCAAGGCTTATCTGACCTGGTTGTTTCATTTCGTGTTTGTATATTGTTAGTTTTGGATAAAATGTTTGCTGAAACATATCGAACTGCCCTTCTTTTTTGTGTGAAGGAACTTATGTCTATTCTTCCCAATGTAATTTCTGTTTCTGGTACCAACTTTTCTGTTAAAGAAATAATGACCAGGAACACATCTATTTTGTTAACTGAGGTACAGTTGTACTAAGACAGCACCTGTATCTTTCCTCAATAAGGAAAACCACAGCTTTATGGGACTGAGGAAATGGAAGGGGGGAGATTAATCCCCTTTCTCCTAGTCAGATCTGTCCCCCAGGAGACTGCTATTAAACTGTTAAAACAAGGAGAGGTCTAATCATGGATATCCTATCACTACATATAGTCTGGCTTTGAGAGCAGCCTTGTAGGAAAAGTTTGTTCTAGTGAATGGTGACTAACAGTGTATACATGAAAAATTAGAGTGTGAGGGGTTGGATATTTACAAACTGCACTGGATAGTGGTGTGTCTGGTAGTTTCTGTATCAGTTGGACAGTGAAACTACTCCAGGTTTTAGGGAAAGGAAACAGGGAACAAGTGAGGAAGAGGAGATGAAAGAGAAAGCATAATCAGCAAGGATGGTAGGGAGAAATCAAAAATAAGAACTGTATACTGGAAACTATAATGTCTATAAATGCACTATTTTTTAAAAGAAAAAGCACTAGTTTTTTTTTTTAAGTACCTGCTTTTCCACAGAGACATTTTATGTGCAAAATACACTGTGTTGTATAAAAAGCAGCATCTTCAGTGCAAATGAATATTTCACTCTAAAGTCCTAAGATGGGAAAGAACATGGTAAATGTGCCAAAACTCTTGTAATCCTGCCCAAAGAGGTGAACACTTTGAAATTCTTCATTTTTGTACGTTGCCTCTTCTTGTTTACATGGTTAGAAAGAAGAGTAGAGTGTCCCCAGTGGTGACAAACATTTATTTATTTAATATATATCCTGTTGTTCTTCCAAGGAACTGAAGGCAGCATAGATGTTGCTTTCTAACTCACAACAACCCTGTGAGATGAGTGAGACTGACTTAAAGCTGGTCAGAGGTCACCCTGTGAGGTCTCCCCATCCCAGCTGAACATACTAGCCATCATACCACACTACTAGGTGAATGCTCTGAAGCCACAGGAGAGCCCTGCAGGGTTCCTAGAGAGTAAACGATAGATTTTTTGTATGCTGTCTAACTCCTTGTCCTCACCCTCACAATCAGCTTTCCAGAGTAAAGGTGGACAAGTGTGGCAGCTCCTATCATCCCTCGACTTTAGCTATGTTAGCAAGGGCCAAAGATAATTGTAAGTCAAAAACATCCAAAGGGTTACAACTGCCCATTTTTTCCCACCCTTCAGATGTTTTTCGACTAGTTTCTATCACCTCTCAACTTTGGCTTCATTAGCAAGGGCTGATCAGAACTGTAAGTCAAAAACATCAGGGGGCCACAGTTGCCTATCCTTGGTCTAGAGCAGGGATGGGCAACTGTGGAAGATTAGAGAGTTGCATTTGCCCTCCAGGAGACCTTAGGGGGCTGCACCCCCCCCCAATTGTACCTGTTCCTGGGGGAAAATAATTTTTTTTTGCTCCCAAACATCCTCTAAGGCAGTGGTTCTCAACCTGGGGGTCGGAACCCCTTTGGGGGTCGAACGATCATTTCACAGGGGTCGACGCTCCTCAATCCTGCTCCCCCTTTTAAAAGAAGGTGGCCTCACAACCAATGGGAGCAGTGCTTCTGAGACCCCTGCGCTGGGAGGAGGGGAGAGTAGGCATGCTGGGCATTTCCTCGTCTTTCCCTGCCTTGTGGGAAAGCACTAGAGGAGCCTGAGGTGGAGCCAGAGGTGTGGAGAGTGGGAGGAGAGAGCTGGAGGCTGAATGTTAAGGCGGAGGTGAGGACACCGAGAGGAGAGAGCTGGAGCCGGAGCGTTAAGGCGGAGGTGAGGAGAGGAGACCCTGCGCTGGTGGGAGGGGAGAGGAGGCGTGCAGCTGGGTGCAGCCAGGTGCTGCTTGGACGCTCGCACCTGCACACCACACACACACACACACACACACACACACACACACAGAGGGCTTCCCCTTCAGTGTTCCCTTTCCCCTTCATGCTGGCTTGCAGAGTCAGAGTTGCCTGCCGGGGCGAGTGAGCAGCCGGGCGCTGCTTGGATGCTCGCGCCCGCACCACACACACACACACACACAGAGGGCTTCCCATTCAGGGTTTATGGCGTTGCAGTGGGACGTCTGGGACCCCGTCCCCTCACCCTCTTCGCCTCACGCTCATTCATGCCGGAGAACAGAGTTGCTTTCCGGGGCGAGCGAGCAGCTGGGCTCTGCTTGCTTCTCAAAGTGGCGGGGCTGCAGCAGTGGCGATCTCCCGGTTGCCCATTCATTCTGGGCACGCCGCTCCGTGGGAGTTGTCGGTGTGGCTGTCGCCTTTGGTCTGGCAGGCAAAGGGGGAAACCTTCCTGCGGCGGATCTGCCATCTGATGGGGGAGATCGGTCCCTCCGAGACCAAGAATTCAGGCAGGAAAGGAGCAGGGGGCATCAGTCAAGGGCTTCGGTTTGTGTAGCAAGAGCCCCGAGAATCCTTGGTTGGGTTTTTTTTTTTTTTTGACCCGAAAGTGCTGCTCTGATCTGTCCTGTGGACTTTGGCCATTTCCACATTCCAGTGTTACAGAGCTATGATTCCACTTTCATCATCCTATGGAATCCTGGGGTTTGCAGTTCAAACTGCAAACCCCAGGATTCCATAGGATGGTGAAAGTGGAATAATAGTGCTATAACAGTCTAGTGCAGAAATAGCCAGGATGACTTTCTCCTCTCGCTTTTGTTGTGCGTGGACCCTTGGCGCTTGCCACATGCACGTGTTGTGTTCATCGCCCTGACTGTCTTGCATTCCTCGCTTTTTGTACGTTCAGCGTCTGCACACCCTTTAAGGGAGGGAGGGAGGGAGGGGAAAAAAACACGTCTGCTTATGCCGCTGCCATCTTTCCTCTCTCCCTGTCCTTTCCTCCCTGCGCCTTGTGTAAAATGTGGGCTGTTTCGGCATTGCCTTTGGGAGTGACTGGATTTTTGAACTGTAGAAACCCAACATTCAGAACTAGAACTACTGCCTTAATTCTGGCATTGATGGACGCTTTCTGTGCTTAAAAAAGGGGGGAGGGTTACCAGTTTTTAGGCATTAGAAGTCTATCCAGAGCAGTGATTTAGGGCAGTGTTTCCAATCTATTTGATGTTGGAAATAACTAACTAACTAACTAACTAAATAAATAAAAATAAATAAATAAATAAATAAATAAATAATAACGAAAATGATTTTATGGTTGGGGGTCACCACAACATGAGGAACTGTATTAAGGGGTCGCAGCATTAGGAAGGTTGAGAACCACCGCTCTAAGGCAACAAGTTTTTGAGTCCTTAGAGGACATTTTGAGGCAAACAAGTTTTTTTAAAAAAAACTTTGCAAAATTTTATTTTTGACTCGGGGTGGGGGGAGGTCCACGGAGACTCCAAATGTGGTGAAAATATCTAAGGCCCACATGTAGCCTATAGACCACACTTCACACACTCCAGTTCTAGAGGAATAAAGGATGCAAACTATTTTTTTTACAAGTTACAAAGTCAGAACTGGGGCTGTCCTGATACAGAATGCTGATCTTTTTGTAGCACTGGCTTGAGCTTCAGCCAATCCAAAGCACTGAGCACAGAAAGTTGAGAAAACCAAGGCTTGAGTCTTGGGTAGGATTATTTCATTTGTTTCGGCTGCTATGACTCAGTCTTGTACTGAACTTTTCCTCCCACCTAGCCCCAAGAGGATGCAACATGAATTTAGCAACACACCCACTGCTTCTATTTTACCAGCACCATCTCCCCCTTGATCAACAAAAAGATTGTTTATCCATCCTTTTCTTTTTGATTAGTTATAAGCCAAAGAATAATTGAGCTTGGAACACAGTATACAGAAACCAATTAGCCCTTGTTAAGCTTGTTCTTATTTGAGGCTACTACACAAATTAGCTGCCCAGTTGGTGAGCTTCAGCATTATAACTTGGGGGATCTGACACTGTTTTCTAAAAATTGCCAAACATTCATTTGTATTCCCAGATATACTGCATTGTATAACATGGTTTCATTCTTTTCTATGCACTGCAGTAACCTAGAAAATTTCTCTCCACTCCCCATTTAATGACTTCACATCTTTCCATTGACTTCAACTTGGCAAGCTATGATTCACTGACATTTCCCTCTCTGTGCTTTAAGGCTTCTATCATCAATTCATACATCCTCTCATTTGCTACAGTTCTTAAAGAGACAGCAAGAAAACCTCAAATGAAAATTTGTGGATATGATCCAGCCAGAGTAAAGTAATTCTCACTCATTTCACCAGCTTCTACAAGAAGGATTAAGAGTGTATCTGACTCATCTCTGGAAATCAGTGGAACTTAGAAGTGGATAATTGGCTGGGTCATGCCCACTTTCTTTTGAATAAATCACCTTACAGGGGACTATTGATTGAAAATTTGCTCTATGTCATTCAGAGTTTTTCTACCCACTCCTCCAGTTTTTTTCTTTTTACTCACCATAGCATGATTCATCCACACAGGAATGACCAAGTCAAGGCTCTTGGGGTAAACTAGCTCCCGGTCATAAGAATACAACATCCAAAATGATGAAAACACAAACTGAAACAAAGAATTTTAAACACAATAAGTCACTTTCAAAGTGTTATGTGCTTACCTAACTATTCCACAATAACAAGGTAAAGCCAAATGTCTTTTTCCAAAAACAGAGGGTTTTTGGAAACCCTCTAAAATCTTGGCATATTGGGACAATGATGTTTGAAATAATGAAGACAAGATGTACTGATTCCAGACCTTGGCATAACAGCATAGGTTTAAAGTACAGCTTGGAAACATCACTTTTTGGATTAGAGATCTTGTAATCTCCCAGTAAGCATGCGTCTCTCTTGGCATTTCACATATCACCTTCAAAATGAAGTGTGACCTTCCTTCATACTTCTTTGCAAGCAAGTCTTCTTCATGTGATTTGCCTTCCCATTTAACCACAGGAGAAGGATCAAACAAGCAGAACCTGCTTGTGTAGATGCTTATCTGCAAGTTTCAGGAAGCCTGAATGATGCACAGCAGGGGTAGGGCTGCCATACATTTCTGCAGATATAGCATCCATGTGAGCAAAAATGCATAGCGTATGCTTTTAACCAACATTTAAGTTTAACTGCACCAGACCACCTGCACCTACGGCATAGGTAGGGAAAGTATGATCCACCCAGTGCCTGCAGCCCCCAACATCTATTTTTGTGTCCTCTGAAGCATTCTAACAGTCCTGCAAAGACTACTAAAAGTTTATCTGAAAACAGCACAAACCAATCACATTTAAAAATCACCCACAAATGTGGCACTAATCCTTCAGCCACCCACTCAACTTCCCACCCACCAACTCCCTTCCAGACCCTTCATGGATCAGCTGAAAATGGTGACCAGAAGTGATGCAATATAACTTCTGATGAGCCCAGGCATGTAGGTACAGCTCATGCAGAGGGGAGAAAATTGGTCTCTGTCCCCAGTGCTCGTACCACCACCAATTTATAGTTTTACTGTTTTCTGTGACCACAGGTTACAAAATTTCCAATTACAAATCCCAGAATTCTCCAGCTAGCATGGCCACTGGCCCTGCTATCTAGGAAGTTCTGTAGGTTGTAGTCCAAAAACTCCAATTCCAAGATCAGACCTTATACACATACTGCTGCCAAGGCTGGTACCATCCATCCTTTATTGATGCATCTGACTTTTCCAGTTTATCCCTATTTAATTTCTTTCTTTTGTTTTGATCAGTTTCTCTAATCTATTACAGTGATCTCAAATTTTGATTGATAATATATATTTGATATTTGATTTATTATATACATATTTGTATATATTACCTATCCTTCTCACTTTGATTTTCATCTGCAAATTTGAGAAGCTTCTTCTCTACTCTTTCATCTAAATATTTTAAAAAATGTTGAACACTGCCTGCAGTACCCTGTGAGTCTTTTTTTCCCCCTCTCCAGGTTGATAAGTAGGCAACACTTTGGCTATGGTCTGTCAATCACCTATAAATCCACAGTGGCATCATGAAGCCCACATTTTACTAACTTGAAGGCAAAAATTATCACAAGGAACCCTGTTGGAAGTTTTACAGAAATAAAGTTACACTACATCTACAGCATTCCCATGATTTACCAAACTGATCTATTCTAGAACTTTTCCTGGGTTCTGTTAACATTAAGCCAACTGCTGGTGTTTGAGTTGGTTCCCACCACCACCAGCACTTTGAAGACTGGCCTCTTTCTAGTTAAAGGACTCATCTGTTATTCAGGAGTTCTCACGAACTCCCTTGGTAACCTTGGAACCAATTGGTCAGACCTGGACACTTGGTCATTTAAAGTGGGTGAGTATTCCTGTAATATGTCTTTATCTATTTTGCATTGTGTCCTCTCATTGTATCACTTATCTTATTTGTACCAGGTTGTAACACTGTTTTTGTTCCAGGAGAAAATAGTGGCAAAGTTAGTGTTAAGCAGTTTTGCCTTCGAAGTTACCCATAAGCATTTATCCATCTTCTCAACACATTGGCTCTACCACTTCCTTGTTAGTATCACATGGCATGGTGATGGCCACCAGTTTAGAAGACTAGTAATACTGTCAGGGAAAAGTGTTTTATTTAGATAAGATTTATGCATTTGACAAGTTGCTGAGGACAGGGCTTGTTACCTCCATCTTAAAAAAAGATTTTCTTAAACTGTGTTTTGGTTGTTTCTAATTATGCTTTTATATTGGTCTTATTTGCTATTTATACAGCATTCTGCTTCCATTTGTTATCTCCCTAAACTGTTCTGAGTCCCATTTATGGAAAAGAGACACAAAATAAATCCATTAAGTAAGAATGTTTTCAGTTAATTAAATATATTTTAAAAGAATACACCTGTTCAAGGAGGCCTGTGCAGTCAGCAGCTATTGCTCATAGTGGACTATGTGTGGATATTTAGAAGTGTGAACCATGTTGGAATGACTATGTGATTTTGGTCTGATCCAGAGAGGCTCTTCTTACATTTTCATGTAAAGTGCATCTGAGCATGTACAAAAACTATTCTTCCTCCACTGAGTAATCAAAGACGGCCTGCAGATATACAGCATCAACCCAATAGTAAGGCTTAGTCCCTAGAATCATTCTGCATTGATATTCAGACTTGATGAAAATGTAGCTTAACCTGAAAATGCTCAGATTAAGCAAATGTCTGTGGTCACATTTACTGTTAATTGCATGTTTAAAATATAATTCAATTATAAAACAATCTGGATTATCCTCTGCAAAGGTAAGAGGGATGCTATGTTATTAAAAGTCTTAAAGCAGTTTTAATAGTATATGAGCAGCACCATAACATCTTTTCCTAACAAATACTTTCATATCTATGATTTTGGAAAACTTTTGTATTTTTTCTTCGGCTAAGACTGCCATGAGCAGAGGAGCGGAACCGAGAGTATTAGTTCTCAGAGAGAGCCAGACCAGTGACTGCCAAGCACAGAGAGGTCTATTCAGGTCCAGCATGGCTCTCCAAAGCCTCTCAGGGCAGAGAGAATTCTTCAGACAAGCTCTTTGAGATCTTTTTACGCTGGGGTGAGCAGCATGTGGCCCTCTATATATTGTTGGAATGCAGCACCCATCCAATTTATTCAGTGTAGCTCATGATGAGAACACTGCAGTCCAACAACATCTAGAAAACTATCAATTGTCCATCCTAATATTATGCAGGAAATGGCAAGTAGCTAGAAAGCACAAATAGAATCACCAAGTGAAAGCCAGTGTGTGTAGTGGTCTGAGTGTTGGATTATGACCCTAGAGAACAGAGTCCAAATCCCCACTCACCATAGAAACCACTGGGTTATCTTGGGCAGGTCACACTTTCTCAGCCTCAGAGAAAGGCAAAGGCAAACCTTCTCTAAACAAATCTTGCCAATAAAGTTGGAAAGAACTGTATGGCACAAAACAACAAAAACAACCACTCCAGGCAGATACAGACAAACCTATGGTCCCTTCCCCACATATGATCTGGCCCTTACAAGCAAAAATAGATCAGTGGCAAAACATGCTTTCTGTATGCAGAAGATGCATGATTCAATGGACAGGGTCTCTGGTTAGGAAAGTGAAACCACTTGCCTGAAACTCTGGAGAGATACTATGAGATAGTGTCAAGAACAATGGACTAGATAGAGCAGCAGTTTGATCTAATATAAAGCAGCTTCCCATTTTGGACTTCACTGAGGGACAGTATTGGCTGCATTTCTTGGTTTTCTTTCCTCTTCAAGAAAGAGCTGCCCACATCAGAGGAGACTAGGAGTACAGGAGCTGAAAAAGGATGTTCTTGGCTAAAAATAGTACGTGCTGCTTATATACAGAAACAACTCCTTCATTGCACTTGCCTGTCAAAATCAGCAAAGGAGCCCCCTGCATGGTGGTAGAAAGAACAGCATCTGAAATGACCCTCTGTTCTTTCTGGTTTTCCCAAGGAAACTCTCTCAATTTTACATGGGTTTACCTGCTTGTGAGTACCCCATTTTTAAGGCGGTTAGCATCTAATGCAGATAGAGGGTGCTATCATAGACATAGGACTTTAAAGGTAAAAAGAGCTCAACTGGGGCACAGGTTCACTGACACCTATAATGGTTTGACAAATCAGAGCCAGTTGTGTCTTTAACCTCATGTCCAGGGCTGCCCTCAGGATACATTCGGTGTTGTGGCATGCAGTGATAAATGGATGGATACATGCAGCTACAGTTGTCAAGTCAGATAAGGACAACCTGTGCAGTTTCACCATGGAGAGGTGTGCCTTTTCCAGAAGTAGGGGACATGTTTGTGCTCCTTCGGTGCCAAGGCCAACCCTAGAGATTTGGCTGCCTATGGAGAAGAACAAGGTGGTGCCTCTTGTCATTCCAAAAGCCAAGCAGACTGGTGGTTGAATTTTTTGACAGCTGGTGATAGGGCAGCAGCCTGCACTACACCTGAAAGAAAGGCAGCAGCCAAGCTCAGAGAGGCATAAGGCAGCTTCCTTAGCACACAGCCTTCACCTCCAACACTCTGCTGCTGCCTCCTGGCATCATCCACCTCACCTGACCGATTCACCTAACTGCCCAATGGTAGGGCTGGCCTTACTTTACAACCACAACATGCAGTAGAAGGTATATGAACATGTGCGCGCGCACACACACAGAATTGAGCTGCATGTTGTTAATAACTAAGGCCTGCTAGTGACTTAACACACACATAAATGCAATTTACATTGTCCTTTTCTGAACTGGGTTAATCACTCCATCCAAACACTTCCCACACCTCTCAGCTGTCAGGCCCTTCCCTTAACAACAGGAAGGAACAAGAGTGGAGGGGTCATTCTGAGCACGAAGACCCAGCGGCTCTGAGCTCATAAGGGAAAGAAAGGCAAGTACACTCCATTTGAGAGTACATCCTCATTTCTTTCCCTCCCTCTCAACCAAGCAGAGATCAGCTACTTTGTTCTTACCTCTCTTTCCCATTAGTAAGTGACATCAGCAGGGGCCCCTCACAGAGTTTGACAGCTGTTACACAGTGGGAGGATGTAAAACTATGTGTGAAGAGCTATGTGCAGATGTAGGACCTTGATCACTATGGTCTGTGAAGTGGTTCTCTGGCATTTAGCACATAACAGGCTATTAAGACATAAGAAACTGCCTTATAGCATGTTGGATGAGGACTTGGGAAAGTCATCATGTAGGACTACATCTCCCAGGATTGTAGTCCTGGAAGATTCTGGGAGTTCTGGTCTAAAAAAATGACAGGTTATTGGGCCCCAACTGAGAACAGTTAACAAGATTGTTTGGGCTTTATTTTCCCAATAGGGGCCAGTTTACATATTGTTTAAAAACATATTTTCTTTTTAGCATAGTATTCTCAGTATTTCAGCAGAGTATTCTCTGAGAATTTTCCCTTTGTCCTGAGATCTGTGAGATCTAGAGCCTTAGAATTAGGGCCCTAGTGAACAAATGTCCACCAAGATTTGGGGGGGGGGCACAAGTCCCCCCAATATAAAAATATTCTTGAAAAGCAAAACTTGCACCCAAAAGCCTTTAGTGGCAGGGAGCAGAATTTCACCATATTTTTGGCATGGTGTCCTATTTTAAACCTAAGTCAGGCCTTTTTCCTACAGGAGATGAGCTGGAAGCTGACTTCCTGTTTTGTTTTGTTTTTTTCAAGGCCTTTCCTGGCCCCAAAATGTGACAAAAGTGCCCTTGAAACAGTTTTGCTGGGCATTTGACCAAAAAAAAAAAAAATAATGTAAATTTGTGGGGTGGAAGGTTAATTGCAGGTAAAACTCTCCAGGGCCTTTTCCGCACTACACTTTTATAGCGTGATGATTCCATTTTCAATATCCTGTGGAATCCTGCGGTTTGCAGTTTCGGGAGGGGCTGGCTGGAAAAGGCCCAGGATTCCTGGGGGGGGGTGCAATGCAATCCCTGATAGCTGTCTACCCCTGATCTAAGGCCCCAGATCACCACCACCTCAGAATAATCCTTGCATAAATAATGACAGCCAGAATATTGTAGTGGTTTGAACACTGGACTAGGGCCCTGGAGACCAAAGTTCGATTCCCCACTCAGCCATGGAAACCCATTGGGTGATCTTGGGCACATTACATATTCTCAGTCCCAGAAAAAACTGAAATAGTTACACCTTAGGGTCATCACAAGTCAGATTCGAAAGCAGACAACAACAATAATGTTATTGCTAGTTCCAATGCTGTAACAATAATGATTATGTTTCACTGTTAACTTACCACAGACAGAGGAAAAGCCAGGCTACCAAAAAGCAAGTCCCTGAAGGGAAACACAGACTTAGCAATTCGATGTTTCTTCATTAGTACAAATGCATCAGCGAGCATGGAGACTCCATAGAAAATGGCCTGCAAAACCTAAATTAATTACAGCAAATGAACAAATCTTCATCAGGTTTTAATTGTAAATACCTCAACAAACTCCCAGTCTTGCTCTTAAGGGAATCATTTCCAGGGTGAATCATGAATCAGCTCCTTGGAAATTGCCACTGGCTATATCTTATCTCATCTAGGCAAAATCTTTTAATACATTAATTTGGTTAGTAAACTTTAACACTGTCTTGTTTAATGGACTTAAACAAGGTTTCATAAGACTAAGCTGTTTTGTTGAGCCTGAATGTGGAAAGACCCATAAATAGGAAGGGTGGGGGGAGAGAAATAACATCAACAAAGTAATGTAAATTATATGGAATTAGTTCAGCTATAGAGAAATTGTTAGTAACACAGAGTCGAGGATCAGTCATGTAAGAACAACGAGAATGAAGGAAAACATGTGAAGTTAAAGCCAAACATCCAAGCCATCAAGAGAAGACACTGTAGCAATGAGACATTTATTACCAAGCACAGAGAAGTTACAGGAAAACCACGGACAACACACTGGGAAAGTAATATATAGTGTTAACCTTCATCACATGGGTGCAGTCTTCCAGAAATTGTCGAAATCCACCTCCCATCATCCTTCCCTATTTGTTATGCTGATTCAGGCTGCTGGGAGTTGTAGTTCAACAACATCCGAAAGGCCACATGATTGTCACCCTTGCTTTACCTAATAAAAAGTTCACTGCTGCTGCTCCTCGCTGCTTTGTGTTATTCAATCCCGATAAGTGAAGGGCTCCTTGTAAGCTGATGTGGCACAGGATTGTAGCTACATGAGGCAGGGGCAAAATTATGGCATCACCTCCTCTAAATAAGAATTCTGCCTTTTTTTTTTTCTTCAGTCCCTGAATTTCTAGCATTGCAGACACTTCAAACCGGCCATTTCCGCACTACACTGTTATAATACTATTCTTCCACTTTCAACATCCTATGGAATGCTGGGGTTTGCAGTTTAGGGAGGAGCCTTTAGAATTCTCAGCCAGAGAGCTCTTTGGTCTCAGTAAACTGCAAATCCCAGAATTTCACAGGATGTTGAAAGTGTAATAATAGCACTGTAATGTGTAGTGCAGAAATTGCCTTAGAGATACAGTTTAGGCCAGGGCTTTCCAAATAGTGTGTCGTCTACCGTGTGTTGGTGTGTTGCCTCCCTGGCCACAAAAGACTCCCCAACCAACCTGGCCCACTGCGGTCATTCTTGCTGAGGCTTTTTCCTGGCAAGAATGATGGCACCAGGCAAGAACCGGGTGGGAGGGGGCTGCCTTTCCCTCTGTCATCGGTCTCGCCGGGGTCTTTCCTGGCAAGAACAGCAGCGGCAGCAGCAGCCACTGGGTGGGAGGGGGCTGCTTTTGCCTCTGCTGCTGGGAAGAACAATGGCAGCAGGCCAGGATCAGGGTGGGGCTACCTTTCCCCACCCTAGATATGCTTCTGGGTACCTCCAGTTTGCTAGTAAAACTGAATTACTGTGTTGTGAAACGATGCATGTTGAAAAAGTGTGTCACCAACATGAAAACTTTGGAAAGCCCCGGTTTAGGCATTCAGAAAAAAGGGGAAGGCAAAATTACCAAGGGACTGTGAACACGCAACGGTAAGAGTTCTGGGCATGAACAATTGTCAACATCTCACTCTTTGTAATGTTAAAAATTAGGGGACTGAAGGAAAATTTTGACTTGGAGGACAAGATGCTATTGAGGGGCAATACCCTCATTTTGCTCCCCCTGGGTGTAGAAGTCTCCGCTGGCAAAGATTGTGTGCAAGGTACTTGTACTTTCCACCAGTGCTTCTTCACCTATATGATTTGGGAAACAGGCTTTTTTTTTTCTTTTTTTTTGGCCTAATAATCCAGGGACTGCTATCATACTTGTGCCTACTGGCTACCATTGATTCTTTCTTTCCTACCAACCCTCATAGAATCATAGCGTTGGAAAAGACTACAAGAGCCACCCAGTCTAACCTCTGACTTTGCAGGAACACAAATCAAAGCACTCCCAACTGATGGCCATTCAATCTTTGCTTAAAAACCTCCAAAGAAGGAGATTCCACCACACTCCAAGGCAGCATATTCCACTGCCAGACAGCTCTGACCGTCAGAAAGTTCTTCCTGAGGTTCAGGTGGAATCTCCTTTCCTGCTGCTTGAATCCATTGCTCCTTGTCCTAGTCTCTGGAGCGGCAGAAAACAGGCCCACTCCCTCCTCAACATGACATCCCTTCAAATATTTAAACATGGCTATCATGTCCCCTCTTAACCATCTCTTCTGCAGACTAAACATACCCAGCTCCCTCAGCCACTCCTCATAGGGCATGGCTTCCAGACCCTCCACCATTTTGGTCACCCTCCTCTGGATACGCTCCAGCTTGTCAATATCCTTCTCGAATTGAGATGCCCAGAATTGGACACAGTATTTCAGATGAGGCCTGACCAAAGCAGAATAGAGTGGTCCCATTACCTCCCTTGATCTAGACACCATACTTCTATTGATGCAACCAAGAATCACGTTGGCTTTCTTGACTGCTGCATCAAACTGCCAACACATGTTCAGCTTGTGACCTACCAAGACTCCTAAATCCCTTTCACACATACTGTTATCCAGCCATGTGTCCCCCGTCCTATATTTGTGCATTCCATTTTTTCTGCCTAGGTGCAGGACCTTACATTTCTGTCTATTGAAATTCATTTTGTGAATGACCTCCAGGGACTGCATTTGTCCATGGACCACCCCTCGGAGTAGTACTGCCTTATATCACATGAAACAGATGGTGCCTGTACCTTAAGGTATATCAGTGCGTCCCACAAATTTATGGTCTATATCAAGGGTGGGCAAAGTCAGCCCTCTGGATATTATCAGACTGCAATTCCCAGCAACAATAACCAGCATAGCTAATGCCAAGGAATGCTGCAGTTACAGCCCAACAACTGCTGGAGTAATGCATTTGCCCCTTCCCAGTTCGTACAAATCTGTTAGGATATGTTTGCATAAATCTCTTAAAGGGGATTGGATCCAAAAAGGTTTTTGAGGCTTGCCTTTATGGATGAGACTCATGATCTTTGTCAAATTGGTCTTTCAGGCGTCTGCTCCAACAGATTAGCACAGATGGTCCCCTGAGATTGTACAAAGGAGATTTGTCTACGCAGCATAATATGTGGGCTACTATCTGAGCATCACAACTTCAAAGCTGATTTCCCAACCCTTTTTTTTTTCCCCTTTCCAGATAGTTTTTAGTTGTCAGTATTAGGTCAATGACATTTATCACAGTATCTGTACTGGGGAGTGGGAAAGCACCTTTTTTAGCTACAAGTCCCAGAATCCCCCAGTCTAAACTGGTGGTGCAGTGGTTAAATGCCAGTACTGCAAGCCACAAGGTTGTGAGTTCAATCCTGCTGGGCTCCAAGGTTGACTCAGCCTTCCATCCTTCCGTAGGTCGGTAAAATGAGTACCCAGCTTGTTGGGGGCATGTATAGAAAAATGTGTCGAAATACATGCTATTTCTAAGTTGTTCGCCACCTCGATCCATATGGAAAGGCGGGATACAAATAAATAAATAAAAAATAAATTAAAAAAAATAAACTTTGTCGCTGTTTTTCAAACTCTCCTCCTTGTAGATGAAGGGCCTTTGCACACTCCAGTTAGAGTGCTATGATTCCGCTTTAACTGCGATGGCTGCACCTTATGGAATCCTGGAATTTGGTGTTTCGGGGCGGATGATAGAATGGCTTGAGAGATTTTTCCTCCATAGGTCGAGGTCCGACCGGCAGTAAACCACAACAAATTCACAATTTGGAACCCAAGAGCGCCTCTGCTGCCTCTGACTAAACTACACTCCCCAGGATTCCTTAGGAGGCAGCCAAGGCAGTTCCAGAGGAAGGATACTGCTGCAATTATGCGGTGTGAAAGGACTCTAAGGCCATTTCCGCACTAGCCTGTTATAGCGCGATGATTCCACTTTCCAACTCCTCTGGAATCCTGGGGTTTGCAGTTTCGGGAGGGGCCGGCCGGCCCCTCCCGAAACTGCAAACCCCAGGATTCCAGAGGAGGTGGAAAGTGGAATCATCGCGCTATAACAGGCTAGTGCGGAACTCAGCGGCCGCAACAGATCTCCCGCTTCCGTAACCGCGGCACGTTCCTTAAGAGCAGGACGCCCGAGGAAGTTTCCCTTTCCTTACCAGGTTGAGCACCGTCAGAAATTTCCACTGCCCGCCGTAGGCGAGGACGTCAGAGGGCTTCTCTCCTCCCCTTCTGGAGAGGCGGCTGATGGAGGAGACCAGGAAGGCGTACCAGGCGAAGGCGAGGCAGTGGCAGAGGAAGAGCGAGGAGGGCTTCATGGCTGAGCCGGGGCGGGCGGACCAAAGGCGGCTGCGTCTCCGTCGGGCCGCTCACAGGCACCTCGAGATCGGTCACGGGCGGGAAGCGAGCGGGAAGCTGGGCGCCCGCATGGAGCGAGACTTCCTACATTGACCAGCAGAGCCGAGGGAACTTTGCCTGCCTGCTTTCCTCCCAGCCCTTCCCCTTTCCCTGATTGCTCCTCCTCGGCGCTCACAAAACCAGGCTTATTTCGCTGGATTTAAATGCCTTGCACAAGATTACCGAAGATTAGTTACCAAGTTACATAAGTTTTGGTGTTTCATACAAAGCCGGCAGGGGAGGAGTTTGCATAACTCGGAGGCATTGAGAGAGAGAGAGAGAGAGAGGTGTCTCCGGCGGAGCAGCCTTTTCTTGGCCGGGCAAACGGTTGCCAAAGCTTCGTCCCTCGACAATTGGCGTCTCTCTGTTGAAACTTCATCCGCCTCACCTTAGGCCAGGGCCATTTCCGCACCGGACTGTTATCGCGCTGTGATCCCACTTGCAACATCCTGTGGAATCCTGGGGTTTGGCCCCTCCCGAAACTGCAAAGCCCAGGATTCCATAGGACGTTGCAAGTGGGATAATAGCGCGATAACAGTCTAGTGCGGAAATGTCCCAGAAGGGAGGTATGTTGAAAGCAGTATTGACTTTCTTTCTTTGAAAGAGCTGGTATGAAGGAGAAGCGGAGTGTTAGCTCTCACCTGTTGCAGCTTTGGGCTTCAACAAACAATTATGGCAACCCTATGATGGGAGTTTCTGGAGCTGAGAGTGTATGACTCACCCAAAGTCACCCAGTGGGTTTCCATCGTCCAGCCAGGAATCCAACCGTGGTCTCCAGGGTTGTAGTCCAATGCTCAGACCACTATACCACACTAGCTGTCTCTTTAACAAACACTGCAGGATTTAATATTGGGGGACTGTGGATGCCTGTCCACTTCATGAGTCTTACTTCTGAGTAAATATGATGTCTACTCCACTCTTAATTATTCTTTTGGGGAACTGTGGGCCTTTCCGCACTAAACTGTTGTAGTGTGATGATTCCACTTTCAACATCCTGTGGAATTCTGGGGTTGTAGTTTGCTGAGGCCAAAGAGCTCTCTGACTGAGAATTCTAAAGGCCCTTCCTTAAACTGCAAACCCCAGGATTCCACAGGAGGTTGAAAGTGGAATAATAACACTATAACAGTCTAGTGCAGAAAAATGAGGAATGGGCTTCTCTTCCCACACTTTCCGTGAGACAGTGGCCATGTTCACACTAGACTGTTATAGTACTATTATTCCACTTTCAACATCTTGTGGAATCCTGGGCTTTGCAGTTTAGGGAGGGGCCTTTACCACAACAGTCTAGTGTGGAAATGGCCACTGTTTAGTGCTTTACATTAGCAATGTCCTTTGTCCAGAGTGCTGAGTAGTATAAACATGAAAGTGCAGGCTGAAGGGCTAGAGGCCATGGGTAATATAGCTTAAGGTTGTTGTTGGATTTTTTTTCTTCACTGAGCTGCTGCTCAGATGCTTGTTTGCTTAATCACATTAACTCCCACAGAAAGGATTTCTCCCTGAGACAGCAGCTAAAAAGGAAGACTCTGCCAGGGAAAATAAGAAAGGACAAGAAGAGGCAAGGATGTCAGAAGCCCCCTGGAAAAGGAAAGGAACTCCTCCAGAAAATGGTTCTTGCATTAGTGTATTACCACTAGGCATACAGCTTTACAGGGCAGGCCATGGCTTCTTTGTTCAGACCTGTTCCACCCTAGGAACTGGCAGAACACCTCACCGTACAACATAGGTAGGAACTGTGCAGGCCTCTGTTGTTGTTGTTTTTTCTTTATTAAACTTTAATTATATACAGATTTTTCTTGGTTTATAGTTGTTGCCAAATTAACAATTCAAAAAGTTTCCATACAGATCAGAGACAAACTTAAAAAGTAAATAAAGCAATACAGCAGCGATAGCATTAATCTAAATCACTCTTTATAAACTATAACCAAAGAATCTCCCCATTTTTGACCCAGATATATAATTAAATCCTCCTATTCTTTCCTAAAATTATCTAAAGATTTATCACTTAGTAACTTTGTTAATTTATCCAGTTCTACTATTTCATGAATATCCACAAGCCACATATCTATACTAGAAATTTCTTCCTTTTTCCAATTTTTAGCATAGAGGATTCTCACTTTGGTTATTAAGTATCATTTTTATGCTGTTTTTCTATGTAATTTCCCACCAAACTAAACATATTTAATAAATACAATTCTGGTCTCATAGGGAAATTTTTCTTAATAATCTTAGTGATTTCTAAATGTGTATTCTTCCAGTATTTTCTTGCCTTTTTACAATTCCACCAGCAGTGGTAATACAAACCTCTTTCTGTTTTACACTTCCAGCATTTTTCGTTACCTCCCTTGTACATTTTTCCAATTTTAGCTGGTGTTAGATGCCATCTATAAAGCATCTTATAATAGTTTCCTTTAAGTGCTTGACAAGCTGTAAAGTTTAAATCTTTCCAGGTTTGAATCCAATCGTCAAATTGAAGAGGATAGCCAATATCCTGAACCCATTTAACCATAGTATTTTTAACCATCTCTTGTTCTAGCTTCCATTTTAACAAAAGTTTATAAAATTTAGCTATCAGATGTTTTTTACCAGCCTCTAAGATGACATCTAACTCTGTAGGGACGTTCTTTATATTTCCTTTCATGTCCTGTTTATATCTATGATGAAGTTGCATATATAAAAACCAAGAGCAATTCATCCCTTCAGTAAGTAATTCTATTGTAGATTTCAAAGTCAGGACATTATTTGGGAATTTAATTTTAATTTGTAATATGTCCACCAATTTGTTTGTGAGTTATTCAAGGTATTGAAAAAGGCTTCCTGCGGGGAGATCCATAATGGTGTTTGGGGAGCTAACCAGTACTTGTATTTATTCCAGATTCTGAAGAGAGACTTTCTTATTGGGTGTTTACAGAAATCTTTATCTGATTGTTTCTTAAAATACCATAGATAAAAGTGCCACCCCTGAGGTAAATCTACTCCTTTTAGGAGCATTGTGCAGGCCTCTGTTTTCATAGCAGAACGCGTTACCTTAGAAATAGGTATGAACTGTGCAGCCCTCCCAATGCTATTGAATTGCTGTTCCAAGCATCTGTTACCATTGGCTGTGCTGGCTTGGGCTGCAGGAAATCAGGAACTAACATTTGGAGTGCTCTGAGATTCCCACCCCTGCTCCACAGCCTGTCAAATCCTGCCTCATTTTAGCTTTTCGTGCAAAGCCATTAGTTCCCGTTCAAAAGGCGGTGGGTGAGAGCATGCTTTGTGTAAAGTTTGAGTGTTGGACTAGACACCAGGAGGCAAAGATCTGAATCCCCTTTCAGTTGTGGAAAGCTATTGGGTGACCTTGGGCAAGGCATACTCTCTCAGGACATTCAGGAATGGGCCTTATGTGAGTTTCCATTTCGCCTCCTCCCTCGTTTTGGCTAACATGGTACAGTGGTTTGAGTATTGGACTAGGACTCCAGGTAACTAGGATTTGAATTCCCACTCAGCCATAGAGGCTCACTGGGTGACTTTAGTCACACTGTCTCAGCCTAAGAGGAAGACAGTAGCAAAAACCTCTAAATAAATATTGCCAACCCCTCCCCATAGGTCAATTGATTTGAAGGCATGCAACAACAACAATAGATGGAGGCTGTTTTGAAGGAGGTGACTGCAGTGTAAGATAAACAATTTTTAAAAGTTACAGGGTTTGGGGATAAAGAATAAAACCTGAAGAACATTTGTGTCAGCTTTCCATCTACTGTGGAGGTGGCCTAAATTTTGATACTGTGATAGCAAATGTCAAGGATCTTTGTATATACTGACCAGTTGTTGCTGCTGTTGTGTGTCTTCAAGTTGTTTCTGACTTATGGAGAGCCTAAGGTGAACCTATCATGGGATTTTCTGGGGCTGAGAGTATATGACTCATCCAAGGTCACTCAGTGGGTTTCCATGGCCAGAGTCATAATTCAGTGCTCAAACGAGTACATCATGCTGGCTCTCAGCCAGTAGATAGCTTTCTGTAAAGACAGATAAGTTCATAGCTCCGGGGGGGGGTGGGGTGGGGTGGGGTGGGGTGGGGTGGGAACATCCTTTCCCAAAATATAGGTCAGGGAGTAGGCATCATGCAGTCCTTCAGATGTGGCTTGGCTGCACATTTCAGCAGCCTGAGCCTGCATAGCCAATGGTGGGTAATGCTGGGAGCTGCAGTCCATCCCTTCCATGGTTGGATCAAAATATATGAAAAGGAAAGGTCATTCTCACACACTTTCCTCCTCCACTTCCCACTTGTGTGGCTTGTGCAAAACAAGTATACATTCTTTTCTGGGCACCACTGCAAATCCTTCCTGATCATTAAGGAAAGATTAAAAAAAAAACTTTCACATATCTGTCCATAAGTAGCTTTGCTTGCTCTCTCCTGAAGTAATGACTGCTATTGTGAAGTATACTTTGTGTACTGAATTGCAAGAACATGTACAAACATGATCCCTTTTTCTGATGTTTCTGGAGAGTAAGGCAGAGCTCTGGAACATCTTACTAAACTATAGACCCTAGAATCCCCCAACCAATATGGTGATAGGTGCAATGCCACAAGCACTGTAAGTGTTCCTCCTATTAGGCTGCACAAGCATAGATCTGATTTGTATGGTGTTTCCCACTCCCCAAAATGCAGAGGGAATGATTCTGCAAGTGAAAGTTATGCATTTGAAGACTTATACATGGAGTATTTATATTTTATGGGACCACATTTATGTACATGATAACAGAAACAGGGAGCCCTGGTGGCGCAGTGGTTAAATGCCAGTACTGCAAGCCACAAACCACAAGGTTGTGAGTTCAATCCTGCCGGGCCCCAAGGTTGACTCAGCCTTCCATCCTTTCGCAGGTCGGTAAAATGAGTACCCAGCTTGTTGAGGGCATGTATAGAAAAATGTTTCGAAATACATGCTAAGTTGTTCACCGCCTCGATCCATATGGAGAGGCGGATCAAATAAATAAATGTTCCTCAATATAAAGAGGTTCCTGAATTCTTTGCAACAAAACTAAAGTTCTTGTTTGATTTGTTCAATCAGGGACCCTCCCTGAATGTCCACGTTGACCTGGACTTTGCCTCTGTTAAACAAGCTTGAGCAACATTGGCCCATGAAGAATGGTTTGAAGTCTAAAGTGAATTCATAGAGATTTCTAATGGGTCTTGAAGCTTTTTTACTTCCTTGGTTTTCATCTTTATCTTAAGCTTTTGTACCTCACTCCCAATGTGGTTCAGACATCCTTTGTCATCTTTCCCTAGGCCATTGGTCTGAAAACTGTTGTCCCTCTGCGATTGTTGGACTACAGCTCTCATGTCTGACCATTGACTATGCCACAACATCTGAAGGCCACGTGTTCTCAACTCTTCCTTAACCCTTAGAACCATTTTCTTCCTGACTGTCATCCCATCTGCCAGTCTCTCCTACTCCCAATCTTTCCAGTTTAGTGAAACCTCCATATCACAGGGCTATATTTACAAACATAGACTGAGATCCTGCATCAATCGCACAACCATAATGTTGTAGCTATGCCTGAACTCCCTATATGACTGTAACCCACCTTAAAAGCCAGTCAGATGTCTAAAGCAACAGAAGGCTGTGCTGGTGCTTAGCAGACTTGCTGCAGGGTAACATGACCAGCCTTTTCCCACTAGCAAGGCAACACTGTGAGGAGCCAGAAGCAGGGACCCTGTGGGAACCTGTTGCAACTTTTTGTTGCAGTTTTGCCAGTTTGTTCCTCTGAATTATAGCCCACAGCATCTGGTTGGTGGTCTCCAGTCAAAGTACTAACCAGGGCTGCTTGGCTTCCAAGATCAGATGGAATCTGGCAACATTGCCATCACCATCATCATCTATTTATTTATATAGCACAATCTATGTACATGACACTTAACAAATAAAACAACCCAGAACAGAGAGGCCTGCCAAAGGCATACAATCTATATTTGTACAACACATCTTTAGCACATTTAGGCTGAATAAAGCATACACTTTCATTGTTTCTTCAGCACTTCAACTATTAGAAAGGTGACCAGCTTATTAATGGTTTCTGCTCTGTGCTTTTAATAGCAGTATGTTGTTCATACAGAAATGAACCATTAATTGTGCTTTTGTCTTTTTAAAAAATAATCAAACTGCCATTAAACAGTGTTTGGAAAAGTTACTTTTTTGGATTCCAGCTCCCAAGCTTCTGACCATGAGAGCTGGGAAATTCTGGGAGGTGTGATCCAAAAAAGTTAACTTTCCAAACTCTGAATATATAATAGCAGAGCAAGCTGACCTGACTGATAGCTGTGTAATCACTTGCAGTTGTAGGTCATTTGATGTTGGAACCAGTTGTTTTTAATTGCTGCCAAGTTGGCTTCAACTTATGGCAACCCAACAAACCAAAGATCTCCAAGACACCTTGTTATTAACAGTGCTGTTAAGATCCCTGAAACTTGGGACTGTGTCTTTCTTGATTGAGTCTATCCATCTTTACTTGGTACCAGGATTATGGTGTTTTATTTTTTAAAGAATAGAGGGATTCTTTCTTTTTCTTTGCTTCACCCAGCACAGCGTTCCAAAATCAGTGCAGCACTGAAGGATTCGTAGGTTTCTTAGTCACATGCTTCACATTCCTAGCAGCAAACAAAAGCAAGCTGTTCTTATAGATTTTTAGTCACTGAATTAATCATCAAAGGAGAAAGCCTGCTTAGGACCAGTAAATCAATATTTTGCTCCACCATTCTGAATTTGCCCATGTTCTTTCTGATTAAAACAGCCCAATTCTTCATTTGTTTAAGCACACCACATAAGTGTCTTGCTCTTCATTGTTCTCAACAAACATCCACGTGAGTGCTTAGCAGCAAACTTCTTCTCCAACGTATCTCAGTGGGCCATAGCTGACACGGATAGCATGCGTATTTCATGTATAAGATTCTAGGTTTGACCTTTCCAGTTAAAACAGGATCAGAGAGCAAGTGATTAGGAGAGGCCTCTTGCCTGGGAAACTTTCAAAATACTGGGTTAGATGGACAAACAGATGACCTGGTACAATGTTGTTTGCTGGGATATTCTGTAGTAAAGGACACACCTTGCCTGGTTAAGCCCCCTTGCTCAATTCTTGTAATCAGGTGAGCATCTCTGAAGTGATAAAATCCAAACAATGGTTTAAATCATATCAAGAACTAGGCTGTTATTTACATATTTGTTTGTGGTAGACTAGCACTCACACAAGAACACACTGGAGCCCTGTAGTGTCCTGTGTATGGATTTGTCTTCTCAAGTGGTTATGCGCCTTCAGGTTGTTTCCAGTTTATGGCGGCCCCAAGGCAAACCTATCACAGGGTTTTCTTGACAAGATTTGTTCAGAGGGAGTTTGCTTTTGGTCTCCTCTGACTGTGAGTTGCTCAAGGTCACCCCATGGGTTTCCATGGCCAAGCAGGGATTCAGACACTGGTCTCCTGAGTAGTAGTCCAATGCTCAAACTACTACACCATGCTGGCTGACCATAAGGCAAAAATGGAAATAATGATGTGGAAGTACTTGTAAACCCATAGCTCCTGAATATCTCCACATGTCTGGTGGCTTCCTTGACCTTTGCACATTAAGCACAAAGTCCTGTAGAGGGTTCTGTAATTGTGGGTTGTTGTGGGTTTTTTGGGCTAGGAGGCCGTGTTCTAGTAGTATTTGCTCCTGATGTAAATGTGGTTACAGAGACCCTGCAGCTGGATGTGGGCCTCACCAGGGGGAACAGAAACATGATATCTCCTACTGCAGGTGGCATGGCTGAGAGAGACTTCTGCCAGAAACCCAGGTGGTCCATCAAGCCCACATTTATGGGGATCAGAGTGGTGGTGCCATTATTGTCACTTTGGCTATGAGAGTTCCTGGCTACAATTTCCATAGAAGCAATGTGGGATAGAGTGGGGGAGTTGTACCCCAGATGCATTTAGTCCCAGTCTCAGTCGTCACTGTTCCTACAGCAGCATTACAGCGTACATTTTTTTAAAAAAATTGTAGAGGTAGCTATTTTGCCCATACCAAAAAATGCAACAAAATCCAGAATAAATATCATGGTGAAAGTTTGATTAGGGCAACCAAAAGGTGCAGAACACATCAAAGTTGTGGGTTCTTCATCAAACAATCATTACACAGGAGAAAAAATGATGGTGTCAGTGTCACAGATCTGGATCTTGTGCGTGTGTGCATGCATACATATGCATGCATGCATGCTGTTAAGTCAACTTACTACGACCACATGAATTTCATAGGGTTTTCTTAGGCAAGGAGTACTCAGAGGTGATTTTGCCAGTTCCTTCCTCTGAGATAAAGTGAAAACACCTGGTATTCACTGGCTTTGGTGTTGTTTAAGATGGTCTCGATGGAGGGTTGATAGAGGCCACATTCATTGTTGGGCTTAATGGGGCTTTAAATAAGGCAGTAAAAAAAATGCAAGCACTGGCAGCACAAGACTAATGTTGTTTGAGATCTGGGCCTATAGCTATCTTATTGAGGCCAAAAGGCACTTCACTGGGAAGAGTTACAGTCAGTCTCTTAAGAAGTTTCTGCACTGTCAGGATTGAAGACGAATTTAGACATTGTAATCAATGTCCAGCATGCCAATTTCAGAGTATTTTACCTGATGTTCAAGGCTGTTCACTCATTTTTGAGCACCACAGATTGTTTATCTGGACTAGAAGGGCGTGAATAAGAAAGTACATGTTCATTCCAGTTAGAGGACACTGAAATACACCAATAAGTGCCTATAAGGATAAATCAGTCTAGCAAGAGTGGAGAATTAATCCATTTTAGCCTGGCTACTCTAATTCAGTGAATTCTTCGGCCAAGCAGGGCTACACTAGCTATCTATTTCTGTCCTCAGTGGAACCACATACCTTCCAATATTTCACAGATGAAAAGTGGGGCATGTGTGGCCAAGCAACGTCAGAGTGTGGTTATGATAGCTAAAGTTATTAATGAAGAAGAACACATAAGCTTGGAGAGGCTGCAGCAGTTTGCTTTTGCCTATGCCTGCTGGAAGGGCAAGGTTCTGCCCTCTCCTTTCCTTTCCTCTTCTGTCTTCTCACAGAGTTAATTTTTTGCACTCTAAACTCAGTTTGTGGCACTGGAAGTAAGCTGGGGATGAAGGGGGAAAGTGGGAGGAGGAGAAAGAGAGAGAGGAACCTCAATGAGGCTACAAAGGGAGACATGAAGATGATTGGCTTCTGTGGCTTTAGCTGTCCTCAGCAGCAGAATCTCCACCTCCACACCCCAGGAAAGCAAGTCTTCAGATTCTTCACCAACTTCTTTTCCTCTGAGACCATTTCCCAAACACTTCCTGGCCAATTCTGATTGCCCACAAAGGAGCATGTGATGAGGGAGGGGACAGTTTCTGGGTGTGGTTCAAGGAATGAAGTCAGGCAGGTGGTCGTGGGGAGGCTACAAGTTCTGGGTGGCAGTGACTGTGTTAAGTGTCTCCTCCCTTTCAAAAAAAAGATCTGAGAAACTTTGAAAAGAGGAGTGAATTTCTGGGACTTGAAAAATAATTTCATCACCAGGGCTCAATTATGCTCTTGGCAGCCATGCCCAGTAGCATTATATGGAGATGTAGGCGGATGGTATTGGTGCTGGATTAGATTTACTTGAGATTTGCACTTGGGTAAATCTAGGTTCTTAATGACCCACAAAAGATCTTTAACCAGGGCACTTAAGGCAGTAAGAAAGAACTTCACTGCCACCTAATGAACCAGCAATGTTAGTTCTTTGGAACAAAATTTCCTGGGAGAATCAAAGCACTCCAGCTAGATAGGTTTTTGTTATCTTTGCTGTTAACACCCCTGTGCAAAGCTACCCAGGGAACAATGTGTTTAAAACTCTGAATGAAATCCCAACAAGAATTCAGAAGGCCAAGATATTTTTTTCTGAAGCATTCTTGAGTTGCTCAATAACTTTGGAATTTTCATACTAGATTGTACAATTTTAAAAAGAAAGAGATAAGGATTACAGCAGTTACATATTTTCAAAGGCACCACAAAGTGGTGAATTGCAAGCTGACATGCCCCCATATTCAGGGATGCTCACATGACAGTTTAGAAAACTTACTTTTTTGGACTTCCTGCTTCTCAAATTACTCTAGCCACCATTCTGGCTTGGGGCAAGGACTGGGAGCAGTACTTAGAGATGTTTCCAAATTCTGCCACATGCTCATAAGCACATATTCTCACCTTGAGGACTTCACAATAGGTTTTTGTGAGGCCACTGGGGTCAACCCTGCCCCCAACACTGCTGTAGGCTACACTTATCTCTCCCAGCTGTTATCGCCTAGTGTAGAAAAGCAGTGTACATTTGGCCAGCACAGGAAAAGGACATGTACAAATCAGTGTAGAGAAGCCAGGATTCACAGGTCTGAGAGGCCCCAAGACTTTTTGACAAGCGGTGACTAGGACATCATCTGCTGCAACCATCTTTAATCTCCCCTGTTCTTTCATTCTGCTGCTGCATTCCCCAGAGTAGCTGGAGAGAAGTGAATTTTCAAAGCAACAATATGTGCTCATGAGCTACCCCTAACACAAAACATTTTGGGGTCACTTGGTTTGAGCAGACAAGACTCATTAGATTTACAAGATACTAACTTCTGGTTGATCTAGAAATTCCTATATACATAAACACACACCTATATGAGATAGATAGATGATAGATAGACAGACAGATAATAGATAGATCAATCAATCAACACAGGCACATTTTGGAACTTTCTTTGTAGGTCTTTTTAGAGACCACTATGATAAAGGATATCACTTCAGAATTTAGCACTACACCACTGGTGTTGAGGCATGCGCAGAGTTTTTCCTTATGGATGGGTATGGAATCCAATCCAATCAGGATCCCTCCTTCTATAGAAGAGCCATATCACTGTGAACAGAGGGCCTTTTTCCTAATCAATCCAAATCTATGGAGAATACAGAAGTATTTCTGCTGTTGATAGCAGGGAAAGTGTCTGTGGCATGCACAGAGAGGCATGGCCTACATGGCTCTTTGAGCTTTCTATGTCTCACACATTCTCAGAGATGGCAAGTTAGGGAATGCTGTTCTACAATCCCACACAGAGCATGGACTCAGTAAGTTACTAGTAACATAGCTGATAGTAACTAATTATTCCTTTGTTGGCAATGAGAGTGCAACAAGTATTCAAAGTATTCAAAAGTAATATAGCAAGCATGAATTTTGATCTCTTCACTTTTTAGACCACTATAGTACATTGATACCAGTGGAACTATCATGGCTTCATCTTACAAAATCCTGGGATCTGCCTGAGAGCTCCAGTCCTTCACCAGACTAGAAATCCTAGGATTCCAGTGGGTGGTGCCCTGGCCATTAAAATACCGTAATATGAAAGTGCTATAATTATGCAGTATGAAAGAGACCAAGGCCATTTCCACACTACACTATTAATGATGCTATTATTCCACTTTCAACATCCTATGGAATCCTGGGGTTTGCCATTTAGGGAGGGGCCTTTTGAATTCTCAGCCAGAGAGCTCGCTTTGTGCTTCATAAACCTACCTGAGTTCCAAGATGATATTTCAGGGCTCTTCTTAAGTCTCCATCATCTTCTGTACTGACTGGGAAAGACTCTTTCATGTTATGTGCCATGGTCGTGGATTGTTCTCCCCAAGGAAGTCATCTGTTATTAACTCTAGAGTCTTTTCAGACACCAGTTTCACATCAACCATTTTAGAACTATTGGATAGCTGAAATTTATTTATTTTTACTTACATTCCAATGTAGAACCCAAGGCTAGAATACAATGAAACAATATATAATACAAAAGCTAAATAAGTTAAAGAATCCTATTGAAACATCATTGTTGTTGTTATTGTTATTGTTGTTATCTTTATTTATATCCCACTTTTTTCCTGGTTGGGATTCAAAGCAGCTTACAATAAATTAAAAAAGAAATACATAGTTAAAAATCATGGAACACAAAAGTTAAAAACACAAATTAAACAATCAAATAAGAATTAAAACAAGGACCATTTCCACACTACACTGTTTATAGCACTATTATTCCACTTTCAACATCCTATGGAATGGTGGGGTTTGCAGTTTAGGGAAAGGCATTTAGAATTCTCAGCCAGAGAACTCTTTGGCCTCAGTAAACTACAAACCCCAGAATTCTACAGGATGTTGAAAGTGGAATAATAGCACTATAACAATGTAGTGCGGAAATGCCCAAGTCACTTAATTGGGTGTAATAAGTAACATTTTTAGATACTTTTCAAGGGAATTTTTGAGACATTTTGATAAGATTTTTAAAATTTGATGTGATTCTTTTATGAATCCTAAAGTTTGTTTGTTTTAAATAATAAAAAGTGTATGAGTGATGCAAGGGACAACAACTAAGGGACAAAGCAAAGCACTGCCTTCTTAAAATGCTGCAATAACAATGGCAATACATTATTTTCTAGGCATTATAACAAGTACTTTTAGATACTTTAAAAATTTAGGTACTTTTAAAAATTAATTTTGCAAGCTTTGGTCTCAGATACAATGCTTGCTTACCACTGAGCCATCACATTTAAGGAAATGAGGGATGTTAGTTCACAAATGTAACAGGATTTTCACAGAAGCAGAGGAAGAGGAGTCATGGCAATATCCATGATTTTTTTTATCATGTTTTCAAAAGCTAGATTTCTCACACTGAAATTCAGACTCATAAATGATTTTGATTGTATGATGAATAGAATATTCCGAGCTCACAATGCAGACCACCTATAAAGGGAGACACTTTACTTACAGAGCTGTACTCGTAGCCACATCTACTATATAAAAGTCAAAGTTTATCTGTGAGTTTGTCTGTGTCAGGCAGGTGAAGACCTCATATGATTGACTGTGTGAGGCGAGAAGACCTCATACAATTGGCGGGCTGTGAAGATTCTATGGAATCCTGGGGTTGGCAGTTTAGGGAAAGACCCTTAGAATTCTCAGCCAGAGAGCTCTTGGGCCTCAGGCTGGTTGCTATGGAGACGAGGCCTACCAGCAAGAAGAAGGGCAGTGTATTCCCTCAGAAACCAAACCCCCTGCATATTAACAATTCTGAATACAGATTGGATTGGGGAATAAGGGGATAAGTTACAGCTGCTGGAATAGGCCAGTTGCTGTGGACACAAGGTCTAGCAGCAAGGAGGAGGACAGTGTATTCCCTCAGGAACCCGACTTCTGTATATTAACAACTCTGAATACAGATTGGATTGGGGGCTATGGGGAAAAGTTACAGATACTGGACAAGGCAGTTGGGGAATTACAGACACAGGATATAAAATCTGCATATTTCAACTGCATCTGATTCCTAAGGTAAGGTAAGGTAATTCCTAAGGTATTTCTAACAAGCGTTACCTATGAGAAAATAAAATCCCAGGCAACTCCAGGTAAATACACTACATGATACACAGAAAATAACCAGTATGTGGGATCTGCTCAGAATTGTTCTCCATGTCAGCAACCTCCATTGAGAAAACCATTCACATGCCTCGGTTTCTCAAGCAAATTGTCTCACTACAAAGTCTCCAAACAAGCAAACCGAACAGATGCACACACATCAAATGCACACATTTTGTCATCTTTTCCATATTTGAAATCTACACGTAGGCTGAGATCGTGGCTTGGGAGATGTTTCATAGGGTTCCACACAGACATATCTCCCTACTCTGCCCTGCCCTGCCCTGCCCAAAACCCATCTGTTAAGCCACTGCTGGCCATTAGAAAGAGGAAGGTAGCAGAGCAGCATCCAGCTGTGCTTTTATAGCTGGATCCACAGCAATAGGCATATTCTAGGACCTCCTGGTGGTCATCTAGAGGTCCCAAATGAGGTCAGTTTTTCACTCTAATTGTGTGAAGGGGGGTCCCACTTATCCCACCATTATCACCAATTGTGAGGGTTATCCACCTGTCCCACTGCTATGGCATCAAATGTCAAGATCTTCTAGATTCTCTCATGATTCCTGTGTGAGACTTTTTTCATCTAATCCTACCATAAGGCACCACCACTTTTGATTAACTGCTGCCATCACAGACATCATGCACCAATCATTCCAGTAACCCTTATGTATCATTCTCCAAGACACAAGTATATAATGTAACAATAATATATTAAACAACAATTCAAAATAAAGTTAAAAATTACTTACTTAAGCATCTAAATCTGACTAACTCACACCTCTCACTCATATTCCTAACTCCAGATCTTCACTCCTAATCCTAACTGACCTGAGTTTAACTAATCTCTGGCCCTTTCTGCTCCCTACCTTCTTGTGTGGTCCTCCAGTGGGGATCCTGGAAGTGGCTCTGCTGGGAAGGGAGCATGACAGGAGCACTCCCCTCTGCACCAAACTGGGTCTCTGCAGAAGGGAGCAAGATAGACACACCTTTTCATTCTGTAGTGCAGCTGGGTACTTTCCCAGGCAGCGCTGGGGCAGGAAGTGCTGCCATTGCACTTCCTGCCCTTCCACAGGACAGGTAAGTGCGGGATGATGGCGCGATCGAGGGTCATTGATGGGGAAAATCCGTTAATGATTTAATCTGCTATTGCACCACCTGGGAATGGGAGAGGAGCAGGATTGTGACGATGTCAGTGTCGTCACAGTCCCGCTTCTCTCCCATCCCCACTCCAGGATGGGAGGCTACTGTGGAAAGGGCCTCTGTTGCCAACTTTACTAACATCTATAATTCATATTCCTAACTCTGACAGACTTGTTCCTCTCATTCTCTGACTCTGTGTGCTGCTCTGCCCCCCACCAGTCTTCACCGGCCTGTAAATGGCCATGTGGGGCAGAGGGAGAGGGCAGACTGCAGCAGTTTAAAATGTGAGTTGAGGGGGCAGAATTTGGTAACTGCACAGTGAGTAGAGACTATAACCAAAAAAGCAAGTTACCCAGGTGTGTTAGACTTCATATGTCACTTCCAAAATGCCAACTACAGTTTCATGCATATTTTATTTCTCTGCAATGTACCGTATGCTTTGCAAATGTGTAAAACTTGTAGGCAGGCTGTGTTTTATCTTGCCATGAGCCTTGAGAAGTATAAAACATTTTCCCCTAGAGAAATACAGACCTGACAGAATTCTTTTCCAGTCCTACTAGATGGTACTGACTTGGAGCTCTTCTGTACAACAAGATCCCTTTCTTTCTTTCTTTTTTTTAGGATTTTTTAAATATTTTATTTATTGAAAAAAGTAGTATAAAAATTTCAAAACCATCTATCAAATACAAGATCACTTTCAAGATTAAACACGCTTAATTTTTAAAAAATTTTTAAGGCAAATTGTTATGGCCCGTTTATGGATATAGGTCTTTCAGAAACAAATGTAGAACAGGCCACTACAGAATAAATAAACCAAACTTTCAACAGGGCTGAGGATAACATTTAAGATCCTTAGTGTAAGAGCAGGGCTTTTACAAATACCCAGTTTTCACTAATGAAATATTATAGGTTATGAAATGGGTATTTAAAGGCATCCAAGTTAGCTGTCCCAGAAGTAGGCTTTGGGTTAGGCCCAAGTGGTTGTGGGCAGAACTAATGAAGAAAGTTAAACTTTATTATTAATTTTATGGTACTGTTACCGTTATCTCAAAATAAAGCATTCTAAGATGTCACTAGTAAACTTGAAGAGGCCTTCTGTTTCCTATGGAATACATTTAAGCAGGTTCCCATTCTCTGGCCACTTACTCCAAGTTTGAATTTGTCCTTAGAAATATGTATTTCTAAATTGTGCTATGTCATTCTGCATCATCACAGTGAGAGAGTTCTGTGGGTCTTTGTACTGATCCAGGCTTGTTAATGTTTAGACTTCCCAAGATAGCCATTTTTGCTATGGTCACTCTATAAAGGACTAACAAATCGGTTTCACAACTACGTTGCAAACTGTTCCCGCATCCTCCTCATTCTTCTCCTTTTTCATGAGGGGAACATGAACCATGAGGCATTTGCTGGCCTTTGTTTTCAGAAGGGACGGGACAAATCCAGAATTTCCCAAATCCAAATCCAGATCCGAATTCCTGAAAGGTTCTGGGAATCAATGAATCTCATGAAACTCGAATCTTTCGAATCCTTTTTTTAAAAAGAGTTTAAAAAGCAAGGGAAAGAAGGATAATCCCGGGCAAGACACACTCTCTTAAATATGAACTTAAATATGAAATGTTCAATTTAAATATCTTAGAATACAACCCCAGCTGTCATTTGTGAAATTGTTAGCAAAGGCCATTATTACTCCAAGGGAAAACTTCACCTACTTACTATTTTCCCTGATATGTATGGTCTCCCAGGTTTTCAGGCATTTCGATCTCGCTGGTTTTCAGGTACCCCAGTCTCCAACAATCTATTTAGTTGGCAGATTCGAAAGATTCGGTTTGCCTATTTTGGCACAGGGGTTCGGATTCAGGAATCTCGAATCCTTAACCAAGGATTCGAGGATTCGGTTGGCCCATCCCTCGTTTTCAGATTTCACTTCCTCCCTGCAAAGAAATGGAATGCCCCTCTCAACTGATAACTTACTTTATTGCTTTCAGAGAGCCAAATTCCTAAAAAGAGTTGCCTCAGGGAAGGCGTATGACTACGAATTATTTTCTACAGCAGCCAGAACCACAGTTGCATAATGCTTTGTTGGCTGTTGAGTTTGTGAATTTTCACATTCCAGCCATCTTAAACAGTACCCTTTCTTTTATAAAGAAGAACCTTTATTCCTGGGAAAGAAGAGACCTTTTGGAAGTTAATATACAAGGGGAGAGTTCATAAATGAGGACTGTTATATGGTTAAATGTCAGCTATTAGAATCACAACTGAGCAAAAAATTTGCGCTTTAACTCCCTCCCGCCCTGTTTTAATTGTAAGATAAAACAACTAGAGCCCAAGTGTTTCTAGAGGACAAAATGCTGAGTTTGGAATTAGTTCAGGTCTCTTCTCAGCTATGAACTCTTCTCAGCTATGAACTCACTGGACAACATTGGAAAAGTTATCTTTTCTCAGCAGAGCTGGGTTAACAATTGTTGGGTATACTCACTTATACATAGCTGAGTTTTTCAGTTTCATTGGAGATTAAGTGTTTTCCTCCCTGCACACTGCAGAATCTGAATATTAGCCTGATCACAAATTATATTTGTATTTCTGTTATCCTGCAAGGAATTCAGCACATCATTTTAATCCCACAACAATCTTCCATAAGCTTCATAGCTAAGCAGAGATTTTAACCTGGGTTTACTATATGCAAATCAAACATGTCAGCTAATGTACTAACCTGACGTCAGAAAAGACGGATGACATTTCTTCAAAAGCACATTAAGGGCATTTCACTGAATTGGTGTCTGCTATCAGGGGTATTATCTTTAATACAAGATAGTTTTATGTACCGCCAATAAAGGACACAAGGTTTAGTATTAATTCACAAACTCATTGCTGTGTGTATGTGTGTGAAAGAGAGAGTAAGACAAAAGTAGGTAAACTTTTGCAGTCATATTTTATTACATTAACAATGTGACTTAGCTTTATGCCAACTTAAGCTATCATTGTTTTTGTGTGCCTTCATCCTGAGATGAACTTATCATCAGTGGCGTACCAAGGCAGGGACGGGGAAGCAGTGCGCCCCAGGCAGCACATTTTTGGGGGTGGTGCCAGGCCACCCTCCACATGCTGGCAGATGGCCAGTGGCTAGATGGGTACTGGAGCCTCCCAGAGAAGTCTGCTAGAGGGGGTATGCCACTCCAGGAAAGGGGGATGTCCATTCCCCCTCCTCTCCCTCTCTCCTTCTCTCTTTCTCTCCCAATCCAGAGTCAAACCTGTTTCCAACCAAAGCAGCAGCACATACCCTGGCAGATCTCCAGGTTGAGCAGAGAAGAAGAGAGGGGGGAAAGGATGTGAGGAGAGGAGAGGCGAGACCCTGAGGAGGCGGGAGAGGCGGCCACCTTCCCCCCACCCCACCTCCAAGACCAGAGACAAGTGCAGCCCAATGGAGCCTCCAAGGAGGGAGGGGGAAAGAAAGAGAGCACCCTCACCACCACAGGAATGCCGGCATGCCTCTGATTACATGCAGAGTGCCCCCTCTGAGCATGCACACCCAGAGCCCAATCACCCAATACCAATCGAGCGGTTTTTATTTGGTATTTTGGATAGGTCCTCTCTCCCCTCAGAGGGGTGGCAAATTCAGGGAGAGTCCCTGGGCAGCAAAACTCTAGCTATGCCACTGCTTATCATAGGCTGTTCTTGGCAAGATTTGTTCAGAGAGGGTTTGCCTTTGCTCTCCTCTGAGGCAGAGAGATTGTGATTTGCCCAAGGTCAGCCAATGGGTTTCCATGCCCCACTTGGGATTTGAACTTTGTTCTTCAGAACTGTAGTCCAATGCTCAGACCACTACACCACGCTGACTCTCAAGCTCTCATGCATATCTCAAAGGATCTTGGGAAATGTAGTTTAGTAAAGGCGATGAGTTGCCCTTCCAGGGCCACAGTTCTCAGGGTTTTCTAGAAAGGTAACATGACTATTAAGCCATTCTAAGTCTGATAGTATTGCCTTGTTTGTTCTCACTTCTAGCTCTTTATAGCCTATCTACTATTTGTACTTCAACAAATTCAAAATGCCTATGCATGGGGTCAATTTTGCTTTCACAGAGAATAGAAAGCCTGAGTAGGCTGTACCTCAGCACGTTAAGCACATGTAGTTGTTTGACTTTTTTTCAGCATAAAGGTGCTATACAATTGTAAGAATGTTATTATTTCATGGCACAAACTCCCATTTAAAGACAGCAGGAGCCATGCGATTTAAAGCTGCGAGAAGCTATTTGATCGTTTACTTCTAATTTGCAAATTTACGAAGCAAATCCCTCGCACCTGGTGATTAGTCCCTTCAGCAGCAATTCCCATGCCATGAAAATAGAGGCAATAACGTACACATACTGTAGCTTTCGCTGTGTGAGCGGCTGAGCTCTCTGAGTCACAAAGACCAAGAATAATATGCCACATTTAAACAGTGCTAGCTCTGTGATAGAAACTGACAAAAGCCAATAAAATTTAAAGCGTCCCTGTCAGAGACACTCTAAAATTAAACCTGCTAGCTAGCTGTGCTTTGGTCAACAGGGGGAACTTGGTCATTTAATACAGCAATGCCTTCATGCTTGCGTGGTTCTCCAGGAACTGGCAAGCTGTCAGAAGAGTCACAGACGATCCTGACTGGTTGAAGCAGAACATGCGGTCAGGACAGTGATACCTTAATAGCCTCTGTAGCTACCGGAATGAAGCAGGAAGGAAGAGCATTTGTGGGCCCATTAACACCGTAGTTAACTTCTATCGTACACAGAGCCTCCAACGGTCCTGATATGGCAGGGATAGTCCTGATTAATCCTCTGTCATCCCATTTTCTCAGTTGCTTTTAAAACATGCCAGTTTTTCTCTATTCATCTTCCACTTCCCCCCTTCATCTTCAGCTTATTTCCATTGCTGCAAACGGAGTTCAAAGTGCAAAAGTAATTTGTAAGTCATTTAACTCAGCAGCAGGGAGAGGAGAGGTGGAAGCTTCCTCTTCCCAGTAGACTTAGTCAAAAGCGAACTACCGCAGCCTCTCCTAATGTGTTTGTTCTTTACCTTTAATAACTTTTGCCAGTTTAACCACACTCTGATGTTGCTTGGCCGTATGTGTCTGGTTTTCACCCATGTAATGTTGGAATGTACGCCTACATATCACCAGAACTGGTCACACCAAACTGCCCCTTCCTTGTGGTCAGCCAAAGGCAATTCTGTATGCTTTCTTCAGAGATACACAGAGGAAAGAATGAAAAGAAAAAGAAAAACACAGTATATGATACACGTTTTGAGAATTTTAATGTTCAGCAAAAGAAACATAACAAGTTCTTTGACCTTGTGGCTATGAATATTGCAGATGTATGGGGAATGCTGTTATTGTTGTATGCCTTCAAATTATTTCTGACATATGGCAACCCTAAGGTGGCCCTATCATGGGGTTTTCTGGGGCTGAGAGTGTGTGATATGCCCATGGTCACCCAGTGGATTTCCATGACTGAACAGGGAATCAAGCCCTGATCTCCAGGGCCATGGTCCAATGCTGAAAGCCAAACTGATGTAATAGTTTGAGCACTGGACTACAACCCTGGAGACCAGAGTCTGGACATTTCTGCACTAGCCTCTGGTAGCGCTATTATCCCACTTTCAACCTCCTATGGAATCCTGGGGTTTGCAGTTTAGGAAGGGGCCTTAAAGTTTAGGGAGGGGCCCTTAAGGCCCCTCCCTAAACTGCAAACCCCAGGATTCCATAGGAGTTTGAAAGTGGGATAATAGCACTATACCAGGCTAGTGCAGAAATGGCCTCTGATTCTCCATTTGGCCATGGAAACCCACTGGGTGATCTTGGGCATGTCACACACTCTTAGCCCCCAGAAAAGCTTGTGATAGGTTTACCTTGGGGTCACCATAAGTCAGATATGACTTGAAGGCATACAACAACAACACAATAATGTGGATAATGCCTAGCGAAATGTGCAAAGACAAAAGTGAACTCAGTAGCACACTGAAGGGAGAGCTGGCTAATTCTCTAATTCTGATGGGCTGATTTTTTACCTTTTCTGCAGAAGTGGGACTCAAGGTGCTTATGAAAATTGAGACAGCACAGTTTGAAAACACACATACACACAAGTCAAAAGATACAAAACAATTTAAAAGATATAAGTTTAAAAGGCAAATAAGAAAATAGCTTCCAGCATTTCACAAATGAAAACTAGGACATGTGTGTCCAAGCAACTTGAGAGTGGAATCAAGATGGTAAATGTAATTAATAAGGAAGAACACACAAGCTGATGTGTGTGCCTGCAAATAAGTTTGCTTTTGCCTGAGTCTACCAGGAAAGGCAAAATTCCTCTCCTGCCTCTCCTCTCCTCCCTGCTGAATTAATGGAGAGCAAACTATTTTTGTACTTTGAACTCAGGCCCTTTCTGCACGAGGCTAGTGAATCACTTTGTGGCGTTTCTTACCGGCTCTTCTGGGCTCAAAACAGGGCGGACTTTCCCTGACGTCTTTCCGCAGCTAGTTCCATGCCGATTTGGAGCAGTGGGAGTTCATACATCCACACTATCTCCGTGGCTTCCTGTGGTTTGTTCAGTTGGACCAATCACTGCAGCTGGCCACGGCCACTGCCCACCCTCTGCTGATCCCCAGTTCGCATTGGTGTGAATGTGCACATCTGCGCAACTGCGCAGGTACGAATTGGCGTGATCTGGGGAAAAAGAAACCCATTTCTTCCATTCTTCAAATAGCGTGCTGGACGACCACTTGGGGGCACATTTAATTGGACCTAGGTGCAGAACGAAGGTAAATAGTCCGAACCTAGTCCGCTCCAAGGTGCAGACGACCTCTGTGACAAGACGCATTGGCCCGTCTTAATTTCCTCGTGCGGAAAGGGCCTCAATTTGCAGCAACTGAAGCAAGCTGAGGACAAAAGTGAAAAGTGGGAGGAGGAGAGAGAAACTGAGGCATTTTAAAAGCTGTTGAAAAAGTGGGACAACAGATGGGACAGTTGGAGGGTATGTAATAAAAATAGTACAGCACACTATTAAAATTCTTTCCCTTTTAAATGAGAGGGGCAACTGTCAGACATCACAATATCATTGGTCCCCCAGGAAAATTTAGCAGGCCACACCTATTGCAAAAAAAAACCAATTTTTTGCCCTTAGATGCCCCCAATGCTCTCTAGGGAGTACAGGTGCATTTTTTGCCACACACCCACCCTCAGCCAGTTTATGCTCAGGACAGGTCTTTTTTAAAAAAGTCTTTTCTGGTTCTAAAATGTCCCAGGGAGCAAATGTGTGGCAAATAATTTCCCCAAGTCCCCTAGAGGTTATTTGGGGGCATTTTCTGACCCTGGGGGGGGGAGCTTGAAAGCCACAAAAAGCCCTGGGGGGGGTTCATGCAGCCAACTGACCACACTTTGCCCACCCCTGTTTTATGCAGCCCTTCCTCAACAGTCTGCCATGTCAGGAAGAAAGGTCTTCACCTGATGACAGAAGGACCACATGGAGGGGAAGCCAGTCTAGCCTCCTTACTAAAGGAATTCCAAAACCCAGAAGCAGTCACTGAGAAGTCCTCTCTCATATTTCCACCAGACATGCCTGTGTAGATCCAAGATAAGAGCCTCCCACCAAGATTTCAAAATTCAGGCTTATATGGAAGGGTACAGTATTTTAGACAGCTTGGACCTAAAGGTCATGAACAGTGCTTTGAATTGTGCCTAGAAATGGATGGGCAGCTGGCATATGCTCCCTATAACCCAACCTCAGTCAAAAGTCTGGCTGCAGCTCTTTGGGCCAGCTGAAGTTTTTGAGCCCTTTTGAAAGGCAGCCTCACATAGAGTGTACTATAGTAATCTAACTGGGATGTGATACAGGTTTATGTCACTGGGATGAGATCAGACATCTGCAGGAAGAGCTGTAGCTGATTCATAGGCTTCAACTGTGCAAACACATGCCTCATCACCACAGAAGCCTGGACACCCAGGCTCAGATCTGAATCTAGGAACACGCCCTAAACTTCAAACCTGTGTCTTCAGAGGGAATGTATCCCCATCCAACATACACTGAATCTCTATTCCCCATCTGCCTTTTGAGTGACTGGGAGCACCTCTCCTTTCTCCGTACTTAAGTTCAATTTGTTCACCTTCAGCTAAATCCATACCTGATGACAGATTCCCATTTAGAACAGGAACAGGTTCCTTGGATTTAGAAGGAAAGGAGAAATAGAGCTGGACAGCTTGGGCATGCTGGATATTCACTTGGGAAGCAACACTTTTGGAGAAGTTACAGAAAATGGTCAGTATTTCAAAGTCATTTGGTGTCTTTTGCTCTCCTTGGCTGTTGCTGTTTTCTATATTTTTGTTGAGCCATTATCTTTCTTCTCTTTGCTCACTGCCTTTGACTTTATTCATCAATGCTGCCATTTTAACCAATTGGCTATGATGACCGAAGTGATTTTTGTTGCAAAAAGTCTGAGGACATTTATGTCAGGTGTGAATGGCATGACATCCTCAGTCAAATTGCATGAGGTCATTACAGGAAATAGGACTAAACAGCAGCTTGAGCAAATCTGGCCAAGGACTATGGAGGTGAGGAAAAAGGAGGAGGGAAATGATATTGAGAAAAATAGAATTGCAACCATAAGAATGTGTTTGCAATCATGACTGAAAATTACTAAAACAAGGATACAGTCTCAGCCTTCATAGATGCATAGACGAAATTAGGATTTTTTCCTCAGCCCAAGTATTTTTTACCCTTCCCAGATTAACCCACAAATATTTAGAAGGTATATAATGTAAATATGGTTAATTTCTTTCACATATATTTACACACATGTATACACACACACACACACACACACACATACATACACACAGAAGAAGGGAGAGCAGGAATTTCATTGGTATGGCACAGAATATTCTTTTTTTCATCTTCAAAGAGACACTGATCAGAGCTGTAAAGGAAGACAAGTTGGTTTTATCTCTCTCTCTCTCTCTCTCTCTCTCTCTGTTACAGGAATGGAAGGAAGAAACATACAATACTGTCAGCAACCTTCTGGATATGCTCCCCCTGGGGAAAAGGGGGATTCTTCATAACTTGATTATTCATTCCTCATTTGCAAATTCATCATACAAATTCCGCATACCTACTGATTAAATCTTTTCAGCCACAATTCTTATGCCAGAAAAAGCAAGGGTAATAATATACATGTGTTCCTGCCTCTCTTACTGTAAGATCCTATGAATCCAAGTTGTCACAACCAAAAGTAATTCCTAAAATGAGAATCTATTCTAACTGGGCAGAAAATGCCGGTCAAGTGATCCTTCCAACTCCTCAGGAAATGATAAGAGCAATAGCAGTGAGCAGGAGGGACATCAGCAATACCCTACCCCCATGCCTGTGACAGATGTTAGATTGTTTGGACAGGGTAAAAGAAGGGAGGACAAGCACTCATGTACTTTTGTTCTGTGAAGATGATTAATTTTGAAAAGATGTTGATTAATTTTGCTAAAGTGCGATAATTTCTTTGCTCTCTCTCCTCCCCACCCCACCAATCTCTGTGGAATTTTTCAAGCTGCATGATGTGGAACCCATGCGCAGAACTTACTATCTCACACAGCTGGTAACATTAGGGTGAAATTCTCACAGAACACCATAGGGCGGAGCTGATCTTCTCAGTTACATCACACATTCTTTCTTCCGACATAGCATGGTGGTTTAGCACTTCTGTCTTCACGCCTATTACCAAAGAGGGGATTTCCACTGGTGTAGTATTTCTGCACAGTTAAAGCACCTTGAGCAAAGTTCACTATGACAACTTTGTGCAGGGCTAAATCCAGTTCTTCCTCATGCTGAAGCAAATATGGACTTCACCTGTTTGTAAGAAGAGATTTTTGTTGGCTCTGTGCCCTTACTCCACATTAGTGTCTGTATCTGGCATTCAGTTTTGGCTACCATGTGTCCATAAAGTATGAATGATTCTCACTCTTTAATATGATTACCTCAATGACATCAGAAACTCATAGCTCCATTACATGTATAAGGATAGGATTATTATACAGAAAATATAAACTAGAGTAATGGGGAGAGAAGAGTTCTGTTTGTTTCTCTGCGAAGTATGCTTACTTCAGTCTTCAACTGCAACAGGCTCTCAGAGCAGCAAACAATAAAACTGTCCCTGCCCTCATGATTCCAGTCTCAGACATGATGCAAAAAAAGAAAAGAGGTTGAGAGGGAGGAGGCCCTTTCTGCAGGATGTTGTCTTCCCGCACTGGGGACGGGAGAAAGACGGGACTTGGGCGACATGTATGCACAATGTGGGCCCTTTCTGCACGAGGTGCATGAAGCGGTTCATGCTGTTTCTTACCATGCCTTATCGGATCCACATAATGCAGGCTTTCCCTCATTTGCTTCCGCACTGCTCCTTTGTATGTTTCCTTTTGATTCGGAAGAGTGCGAGTTCATGCATCTGCACTACTTCAGCAGTGACCACTCCCACTACTCCTCTCACCCTGCCCCAGTGGCTATGATTGGCTTTTTTCTCTTTTGGGTTGGTACATTTGTATGTACCTATGTAGGAACATATTTGCCACTGTATAAGAGGCACTCCCCCCCCCAAATGCCTTCTGAAAATGGAGTGCGAATATGGTAAGTCTCCCCACCCAGGCAGATCACGTGGCAGAGCAAATTTGAGAGAGTGATCTCGCGCTCCCCGTTCATCTCCACCCTGCTGCCGGCACAATCCTGCCCCAGAAAGAAATGGGGGAAGGAGCTTCTCTGTCTCTCTCTCACACACACACACACAGCCTCTTCTTTCTGCCTTGGCAGGGAGGTCCCCCCACCCAAGCAGATAGGACAGGAACCGGGAACAGAGTACTAAAATATTTTTTCCTAAATAATATAGTCCGAAAATAGGATGCTTTTATAGGGCAGTGTGTCTAATGCTGGCAAGTACAGTAAAACAGTTGCAAAATAGAAAACAGCTCTCTCCTTTTAACATGCCTGTGCCATGTTTTGTCCGGTTACTCCATTTTCTAAAGTTTGCTGAACAAAACAAAAAATGCACCTGCCTGTCCTTTGGTGGGCAGGGAAAGCTGAAGGAGGTGAGTACACCCACAGCCCACTCTCCGCTGCACACCAATTTGCATCGGTATGAATGTGCGTATCTGCACCACTGCGAAAGTCTGAATCTGCTCGATCTTAAAAATTGTTTTGGGTTTTTTTCGGTTTTCAAATAGCATGTTTTCCCACCACATGGGGGTGCATTAACTTGGGATTACGTGTGGAACAATGGTAAATAAAGCAAACCTGATTCACTCTCATGTGCAGAACAGCTCCATGCCAAAACACATTGACACACATTAATAATCCCATGCGGAAAGGGCCGTGGTCTGGGTCCCGTCCTTTTTCTGTTCTTAGGTGGCGCAATTGCACCATAGATCATTGATGGGTTTTCCTAGTTCAATGACTGGCAATCGTGCTACCCTCCTGCCAACTGCCTGCACTTACCTGAGCTGTGGAGGGTGAAGAAGCGCAATGGCTGTGCTTCTTGCCCCAACACAGCCTGGACAGTACCTGTCTGTGCTGCAGAAGTAAAAGGCCATTGCACCTCCTGCATTCCTATAGGCAGCTGGTGCAGAGGGGAGTGCTCAGTTGCTCTCCCCTCTTGGGACAGCTGCTGCCATCATCACCACAAGCCACCGAGATTATAGTAAGATGCAGAAAAGGTCTAAGTCATGTATGAGATATTGGATCCCAAGTGACCAGTTGGGAATGGAAATAAATCAAGGAAAGGAAAAGCCCAACCTAATTGCATCAGAGGAGGAGCTCTGAGTCCTATTCTTCCCTTTGCTGTAGCTCAATGGAAGGTCTGCTGACAGATGAGGGAGGAGGTGTGGTGAAGTTGGGTTCCTCTTTTTGCCCTCTGCTGTAGACAAAATTCTAACCAAGGAATTCTAGTATTTTTCTTGCCAAATGATCAACATGATACAACCATTGTTAACATCAATTGACAAAATGGGAAAGTTCCCTCTTAATGATTTTAACAATCTATCCCTCTCTATAGTCATGTTGAGGAGGGAGTGGGCTTGTTTTCCACTGCTCCAGAGACTAGGACAAGGAGCAATGGATTCAAACTACAGAAAAAGAGATTCCACTTAAACCTCATGAAGAACTTCCTGATGGTCAAATCTGTTCAGCAGTAGAATATGCTGCCTCAGAGTATGGTGGAGTCTCCTTCTTTGGAGGTTTTCAAGCAGAGGCTGAATGGCCATCTATTGGGAGTGCTTTGATGTGGGTTCCTACATGGCAGGGGGTCAGACTAGATGGCTCCTGTGGTCTCCTCCAACTCTATGATTCTATGATTCTATGATCCCTTTCTAGGTCCTAGAACAGAAATGGACAACAGACTGGTCTCATGCACCCCCGGTCCAGTTTTCCAGAGTCTAGATTATCATCATCACTGAGAGGGAAATTATTCAAAAGAAGGAAAAGTTTATTCCTGCAAGTATTCCAGAAAACAACTTTCATTCTAGCAAGATTGTTTTTTTAAAAAAAAAAATCATGAAAAAGCAAGCCAAAGTGAACTTCTGGTTACTTCCATTTAAAAAAAAAAAAAAATAGAAACACATGTTTAGATGGCACCCTCAGGCCCTTCAAAGTTGCCTACCCCTAAAATCTAGAATGACTTCATAATGGTGGCCCTTTGCTTTCAGTCAATCTGTAGAAGAGAAAACATAGTCAAGAAAAACATTGAGATATTATTGTCTATCAGGTGTTACAGGCAGGGGACATTTCTCATCCTTGGCATCTGACTTCCCTGTCCATTCCTCCATTCTTGTCGTGTGCTAGAGAGTATAGCAACTACATCTGGCCAATAAGAGTTGCCAGGTCTAAAGGCACAGACTGAAGTTTCAAGGAACTGCTGCATTTCTCTGGATCTTCAGGCAGAGAGACAAAGCCCAGGGTGAGCAATACTGAAGAAGGGGAAGTTTGATTTTTGTCTATGAGCTGACTTAAAAATTTGGGGACCCATGTCTGTGACTTTCAACTGCCTCCAGAGCTTACTGGCTCAGCTTGAAGGTGTTTATATGTGGTTTGTGCTTGCCAGAAGTGAGGAGAGGAGAAAGTGGAGAGAGATAATGGACAAGGCAGAATGCCAGTAATGTGGCTCTTGGGGTTCACTGTCAAAGAAGCCCCGGCAACAGCAGGAGCCCAGAGCAGGCCACCCCACCCCATGGGCTGTTGTGTTGAGCCTTCCACAAGCCCAGCATAAATCTAGGATGCAGAAAAATTCCCAAGTGTCACAGGTGCTGTAGGTGGGGCATGTGGGATGTGAGGAGCAGGAAGGTAACCTTACAGCTCTCAAACAGAGAATTCTAAGTACCTCCCCAAACTACAAATCCCAGGATTCTGGAGGGTGGAGTCATAACAAAGTGGTCTCAAGCTACTATGATTATGTAATGTAGATATTCTCTGACCAATTCTCCTTACAGCTGATTTGATGACAGTTGGAAATCGTAATTCTTATAGTCCATCATGAATTTTTGATCAAGTGATCAGAGGTTCCAGTGTTACATAGAAAGATAAATATGCTTCTGGATTAATAAGACATACGCATATAATTCCCAAAAAGAAGGAGGACTGGGTCTCCCAAATTTAAAATGGTATTACAGTGCAAATCAATTGAGATATATTATAGATGGAGTGACAGGAAAGGGGGATTTAGATTGGTTAGAGATGGATGCAATAGAATTAGAGAAGAACTTGAATTTCTTTTTAATCCTATTATGATGGAAATGGAAAAAATAGAAAACCCTTTTTTAAAAAAATATAGTAGAGATTTGGAAGAAAAATAAGGAAAAGTTAATGCCTGCTACTTCACCATTAACTACAGTAGTGATAGTGAAAAAAATTCCGGTGAATTAGAGAACGAATTAAAGGAGCAGAGAATATACAAGTTAAAAGACTGGATGAATATAATGAGGAATAAAGATAAAATAAAGGAGAGATTGCAGAGTATAAAGCTATCATGGCTCAATTATATTCAGTTAGAGCAGTGGACAAGGAATTGGAATAGGAATAATAAAGATTTTAGAGAATATACTAAATTTGAAGAAATGATTAATCAACGAAAAAGTATGGAAGAAACTGAAATTTTGAAGAGTACCACAAGTGAAATATATAAAATGTTGTCAAAACATAAAGATCAAGAGGAATATCTTAGAAAAATATGGGAAGAAGAATTAGCACAAAAAATAGATATTCAGGACTGGGGAAAAATTTGGAATCAGCATCATTTAAAAAACTTATTTGTACGGATAAAAGAGAATTATTACAAATTGGTTTGGAGATGGTACCTAACACCAGTTAAATCACATAGATAAGAACTATTCAAGGTTGTGTTAGAAGGGATGCCAAGAAATTGGTACTTATCTTCATATGTGGTGGAGTTGTAGTTGTGTACAGAAATTTTGGCAAAGGGTGTTTAAAGAGATAAAAGAAATAACTGAAATTGATTTAGAAATATGCTCTAGTATAGCATTGCTATCTATATATAATAAAGTTAATTGCATCCAGGTAATGAAGGGTTTAATTACAAATTTACTAACTGCAGCAAGGTTAATTATATCAAGAAATTATATCAAGGAGATTTTCAAATAGAGGATTGGTATAAAGAAGTATGGAAAATTGCGATTAATAACAAGTTAACACGTAGAATTAAGGTCAAAAAAGGAATAATGAAAGGGATTTTCATTATTTTGATGCAATATGGTAGATATTCGTGGAAAAGGTGTTAGTAAAAGAGGAAGGTGTTACACCTCTACAAGAAGAGTTACAATTTTGGAATGTGGAATGATTTGAGATATAATAGGCTCAGGGGATGGGGTACACTTAGTAATAGTAATAGGTTAAATTTAGAGTAGCATAGTTGAAAAATATATATTAGAGAGAGAGAGTATATGTAGGGTAATTGGTATGTAGGGTAATAAGAGTGATTAGGAAAAGATAGTTAAGGTTTAGGAAAGAAATAAGAATGAAATTATGAATATTATATTTTGAAAAAGATAGAAATAAGAATGAAATTACTAACAGTATACCTTGAAAATGTTAATTCTGGGAATAATTAATAACAATGGGTATAATGAGAATGAGATTCCAATATATATAACCAAAATATATAATCAGTATGATTTATAATACATAGTATAAGTAATACTATGTAAATGGAATTTGGAGATAAATAGAAATGTAAGCATTTTTTACCATTACCTTCACTTTTATGTTTGTTACATTATGTATTCTTTTTTGTATTTCTTTTTTTCTTACAATAAAATTTATTTTAAAATTTTTAAAAAGAAAGATAAATATGCTTCTATTCTCCATTCATTCTTTAAATGTTCACAGCCTCTGTTCCTCCATCCATCCATCTGTTCTCTGGTTAAAATGGAAAAAAGGAGGAGGTAGAAATGGTTTCTCCTTTCTGTGATTACAAGAAACACACACTGGCTGGGAGATTCTGGGACTTGTCCCCAAAAAAGCAACTAACTGCTAATTTTCCCCCTCTTGCCTGCAATGGTAGCAAGTAGCTTCTGTCCATGCCTAGGCTGGGCTGGCAGCCAGGAGAAGCTGATAATACAGGTCAAGAAGCTCAAGTAGTTAAGCAATTTGTCAGTTTACTTTAGGAAGAAAACAACCTTACATTTGAGAAGCAAATAACAATCCCAACAATGTCCATAAATCAATAGCAGGCAACATAAACACAGGTCAAATGGCAGAATAACAGGCAAACAGAAGCATGCACAGGAGAAATGGTTAGTTGATTGCTGACAAAGGCTAGAGGGGAAAGGCTCAGTTCTTATAGGCTCCAGGGTCAGCACAGCTGGTGCCTGATTAATTGGTGCTTGGCATAAATTCACTGGGAGCAACACTGGAGATCCTTTTGGTGTCTATGCTGAGCAAAGGTAGGTATGGATAGATCATTCTCTATGTCAAAATGAGCATGGCTCCCTGGTGGGACTGACATTGTCTCTCTGGGGCATTTGGTGGTACTGTCTGTTCTGCAGGTTCTGCTGTAGCAGTCTCTGCGTTCAGAGCAGGTTCTGCTGCCTCAGACTATGAGTCTGAGTCTAGGTCCTGGAAGCCCATGACAGCTTCCATATCAAAGGGCAGTGAAACATTCCAGGGTTAAGTCCAGTATTCACAATAGCTATCATAGAATCATAGAAATGTAGAGTTGGAAGAGACCACACGGGCCATCCAGTCCAACCCCCTGCCATGCAGGAACACCCTCAAAGCACTCCCAACAGATGGCCATCCAGCCTCTGCTTAAAAACCTCCACTACACTCCGAGGCAGCATATTCCACTGCCAGACAGCCCTGACCATCAGGAAGTTCTTCCTGAGGTTCAGGTGGAATCTTCTTTCCTGCAGCTTAAATCCATTGCTCCTTGTCCCGGTCTCTGGAGCAGTGATAAACAAGCCCTCTCCCTCCTCTATATGGCATCCCTTCAGATATGCCAGGACATGGCTATCATGTCCCCTCTTAACCTTCTCTTCTGCAGACTAAACATGCCCAGCTCTCTAGGTCTATCCTCATAGGACATGGCTTCCAGGCCCCTCACCATTTTGATGGCCCTCCTCTGGACTTGCTCCAGCTTGACCATGTCCTTCTTGAATTGGGGTGCCCAGAACTGGACACAGTATTCAAGATGAGGTCTAACCAAAGCAGAGTAGAGTGGTACCAGTACCTCCCTCGATCTACACACCATACTCCTATTGATGTAGCCGAGAATTGCATTGGCTTTCTTGGCTGCCACATCACACTGCTGACTCATGTTCAGCCTGTGATTTATTAAGACTCCTAGATCCTTTTCACACGTACTGCTATCCAGCCACGTGTCCCCCATCCTATATTTCTGTATTCCATTTTTTCTACCTAAGTGTAGGACCTTACATTTCTCTCTGTTGAATTTCATTTTGTTAGCCTTGGCCCAGCTCTCCAATCTGTCCAAGTCATTTTGAATTTTGATCCTGTCCTCTGGCATATTAGCAACCCCTCCCAATTTGGTGTCATCTGCAAATTTGATGAGCATGCCCTCTATTCCTTCATCCAAGTCATTGATGGAGATATTGAACAGCACTGGGCCCGGGACAGAACTCTGTGGAACCCCACTAGTCACTTCTCTCCAGGATGAAAAGCAGCCATTGGTGATCACCCTTTGGGTTAGGTTGGTCAACCAATTACAAATCCAACTAACAGTAGCCCTGTCCAGCCTGCATTTTACTAGTTTCTTTGCAAGAATGTCATGGGGAACTTTGTCAAAGGCCTTACTGAAATTGAGATATGCTACATCCACAGCATTCCCTTCATCTATCAAGCTAGTAGCTCTATCATAAAAAGGGATAAGATTAGTCTGGCACGACTTATTTTTGAGAAATCCATGTTGACTTCTCATGATTACCACATTGCTTTCTAAGTGATTAGAAACTGACTGCTTAATTATCTGCTCTAGGATCTTTCTGGGTACTGATGTCAGACTGACCGGGCGATAATTATTTGGGTCCTCTTTTTTTCCCTTTTTGAAGATGGGGACAACATTTGCTCTCTTCCAGTCTGCTGGAACTTCTCCTGTCCTCCAAGATTTCTCAAAGATTATAGCAAGCGGTTCCAAAATGACCTCTGCCAGTTCTTTTAATATCCTAGGATGCAATTCATCTGACCCTGGAGACTTGAATTCATCCAGTGTGGCCAGGTATTCCTGTAGCAGCTCTCTACCTATTATATGCCACATTTCCCCTGCTTCCTCACCTGCTCCCCAACTGCCAGGTTGAGTGCTTGTATCCTTCTGGGGAAAAACTGAGGCAAAGAAGGTGTTAAGTAGTTCTGCCTTTTCTCTTCCCCCTGTTAGTAATTTGCCATCTTCTCTGCGCAGAGACCCTATCATTTCCTTCTTTTTCCTTTTGCAGTGGACATATTTTTAAAAAAGCCCTTTTTATTGTTTTTAATGTCTCTGGCCAGCCTAAGTTCATTCCGTGCTTTAGCCTTTCTGACCTCCTCCCTACATCTTCTGGCTACTTGCTTAAATTCTCCTTTGGTGGTTTCCCCCTTCTTCCATTTCCTATACATGTTTCTCTCAACACTGAGCTCAGCTGAGAGTTCTTTAGTCAACCATTCGGGTTTCTTCAGATGCCTTCCATTTTTCCTCCTTATTGGCACAGTTTTAGACTGTGCCTTCAGTATCTCCTTTTTAAGGAACTCCCATGCCTCCTGAACTCCTTTCCCTTTTACTATTCTTGACCACAGAATTCCAGCCAGCAGCTCCCTAAGTTTACAGAAGTCCGCTTTTTTAAAATCTAAGATGAGTGTCTGGCTACACTTATCTTCTCCTTCCCACTGAATGCCAAATTCCAATAGGGCATGGTCACTCCCCTCTAAAGATCCAACCACTTCTACCTCATTAACAAGGTCATCCCTGTTGGTCAGGATCAGATCTAGAATATTTGATCCCCTTGTCGCCTCTTCCACCCTCTGGACCATGAAATTGTCTGCAAGACAAGCAAGAAACTTGCTGGACCTTGCTGTCTTGGCAGAGTTTGACTGCCAACATATATCCAGGCATCAAAAGTGTTGAGTCTTATTTCAACCCCCCATAGTTCAGTACCATGGATATGTCAGGAAAGGTTGGACATAAACTATGGTCCAGGAAAATACTTGTGATGTACATTGTTAATTGCACCTGTGAAAAGACAGTGATTGACATGTAATTCTAGCTGTGTCATGCTGATGAGCAATCAGGGGAGAAGGTTGCATCAGACATGGGGAGAATGCAAAGGCTGGCCAGGATTGCATCAGCTAGGTGTGTATAAATGTAGCTGGGTCCTAGCCAACAGTGCACACGGTGCCTGATCGTGTCTGCCGGAGGCTCTGCCAGATGAGCATGCTGAGGAATGCTCGAATTCCATCTGAAGATTCTTGTAAATATGTATATATCGTAACTCAAGAATAAACTGCCTCCTTATTGGAAGATAACAAGTGGCGTGGGTGAGTTTTTCTGGCTTCAGTGCATTGCTGCTAACACTAAACTCTGCTGGGCATGCTCCAAGCTGTGCAAGCAATCTCTGCTATTTGGGCTTTTTGCACACTTGACTCTGGTACAGCTTTTTGGCCAGAGCTCAGTGGGTGGGAGGGAAGCGCTATTGCGGTTTTTGCGTAGCTCCCAGCGTCCCCAACCCTCCCAGACAGGATAGACCTCATATAGTTGGGCCTACTGCTCCATGAACACAGAAGCCACCAGCAGCCACTGCCTACTTGGGTCACAGCTCCTGTTACCTCACGACTTCTCCTTTTCCTCTGTTGGAGGAGGAAGAGTTGCTCTCATCCATCCACCCATCAGTTAAAGCAGACATCTTAGTTTATTACATTTATATTACTGTCCTTCCTTAAAAGAGATCAAGCTGACATACGTGGACCTCCTCTTCATTTTTATCCTGATAATAACCCTGTAGAGTGAGATAGTGGGAGGTCACCCAAGTGGGGATTTGAATCTTATGTTTCCTCAAGTTTTAGTCAGACCACAATACCTTGCTGTCTCTCCTTGAACTGGCCTTTAATTGGATTCAGTTCTTCATACGTATTTGTGTATGTGTAAAACTCCATCTAATTAAAGGCCAGTTAAACGAGAGGCAGCAAGATACTGTGGTTCTCCTAAAACTTGGGGAAACTTAAGATTCAAATTCCCACTTGGAATTTTTAGTTTGTATATATAAATATTTATGCAACATATGATGTGCTCTGTCACCTAGCAGGGCTTGCACCAAGTCTAATAGCCCCTAACCCAGCATGATCTGAGCATTGGACTTCTGTTTAAATTCAAGTATTTCCCTTCATTAAGCTAAGAAGGCTACCCAGCTTGCAAAATGAGGGGTTTACATGTGCCTACACTGTTTATTTTCTTACCAAGAGCACACTCAACAAATAAAAAATGATGAATTAAAAATGCCAGGGGGAAAGTCCTGGGGAGTCATCACTATAAAACATTCCTTTTTATATTCTTATTTCCTAGGAAAATAGGCGAATTGACTGTAGTTGCTTTTTCTTTAGAAACAAGCCTGACTGCAGTGACTGGAACAATGGTCACACAGCAATGCTAAAGAGCGTGGTGCTGTAATGAATGAACCTTTCAAATTACATGTGGGTCATGCCAGAATATTATGGCTCCTGTTTTAAATATATACAGCATTTATTATCTCAACAGTTCATTACATATTTCATGTAAGCAGGGGCTTAAGTAAAAATCCTGTATATTTCACTGGTACTTCAAATGCATTCAATGAAGTCAAAGTGTTACCCTGTATTCTGGGAGTCCCGGGAAGGACGTCCAAATAACCAAATAAAAACACAAGATGGGGAATTTAACTCGAGCACTCTCTTAAGCTAGCGAGAGGCTAGCTTATATTCTCCTTGAACTCTTAGGGCTCCATCCTTTGGAATCTTGTGACTTTAGCTAGGATCTTTTAACCCTATGTGTACAGCGTCAGGTCAGAAGAGCAGTCTGGCAAGGTTTTAAAATAGTAAAAATGATAGTTTTATTAAAGGACAAACAACAGAAAAGACACCACAAGTACACAGAAATCTAGAAAATTAGAAATGAGAGTTTTTGGGGAAAATGGGTGATATGACACCTTTTCTCGTAGTCCTGGAGAGAAACGGAGGATTGCAGGGAGGAAAGCTCAGCGCGGTTCGCTGAGGGGAGCTCTCTGGTCAAACCGACAGCAAGGCTGGATGAAACTCAGGAGCGATCCGAAGTGTCTGAGAAAGTGATCCAAGGGGCACTCGGAATCAGGGGGCCTTTATAGGGTGGATTGCGCCTACAGGCCATGCCATGCTCGGTGAGAACAAATGGAATTTGGAGCAGGACAAAAGAGTTGGAAAAGGTCAGGTTTTACATGATTAGCTTAGCACTGGATAACAATAGTGTAGCCAGTATGCAAATAGCTCAGCATTGAGAGGTTGCCGGCTCAGGGCCGTGTGTCTTTGTGTAAAGTCGCGCTTAAGCAAGGTGTGTCTGCAAGAAATGGTCCCTGAAGCAAAGGAGTGGCATTAATCTGCCTGCCTAAGTGGGGATTGGAATGTCCAACCATTAACCGGCCGCGCCTGTTTACGTGCTTGTCCGGTGGCCCTTGCAAACACGTGGAGCAGGGTGGCAGAGAAAGGTCAAGTGAAGGCCAAATAAGTTTGATATCAAGAGATATCTAGTGCTATCACCCGGCATGTCAGAACCATGGTAACAAAAGACTAACGTACACAGGTAAGATGGAATCTGGGCTGTCAGATCAGCAGATTCCCAGATATTTTAGAATCAAAATATAGATCAGGGGGTGGTTCCTTGTGGTGTCACAGGGACAAGGCTGGCAAGGGTTTGGGGCAGACAGAACTATTTCTGTTATGGATGATTTTGAAAAGGAGTACAAGGTAAAATTGGGGTAAAACTCAGTTAAGTATGTAATATGGAACCCAGAGTCACAGACATGCTGTTCCTCCCTACTGTGCTCCAAATGAGGCCAAGGACATGCAACCATCATCTCTCCTTCTGTTCTACTCCCATGGTTCCTGTCTTTTTGGTACACCAGTTTTGCACCTATACAAGGCCCCTTCAGGCCACACAATTATAATCCTATATTCTCCTTGAACTCTTAGGGCTCCATCTTTTGGAATCTTGTGAGTTGTAGTTTGGGGAGGCACTGGAGCTCTCTGGCTGAGAATTCTAAATACCCTTTCTACAAACCCTAATTATGTAATGTGAAAGAGCCCTCACACCCCGCTCCTCCAAAAAAGCTTCATGTTGAGCCAGTGTGAATGTTGTACCAGCTGTGAATGTGTGGAATAGTACCCAGGATTTAAAACCACTTCCTGGAAAGGTATCCAAGGGGGACTTCATGGGCAAAGGCTTCCTCACTGCAGGATAATGCAGAACTCCCAAGGCAATGGAAGGACAGAACAAGGGACTCCACTAATTCAGAGGATTCGAAGCTCTCCTTTTCCCCTGAGATGCCCCTAAATGGTATGAAAAAGCAGAGCTTGGAAATGTGACCCCCCTCCCTTTTTGGGGAGACTATAGTGCTCAGAACCCTACAGGCAATCCTGGTAGTTGTAGTCCAAAAAGTAACATTTCCAAACTCTGCCCCTACCCTATAGGCACTTCCTCACCCTTCCTTTGCTGCTGAGAGTTGGAGAAGAATACCCTAACACAGTCATCACCTACCTGCTCAGGAAGGTAGGGGGTGGTTGTGTGGAACCATTCTTCTACTAGCTGAGTCAAGACCAAAATGGATTCCCTTTGGAGCCTCAAGTGAGTTTCAAGTGCACAAAGGTGGGATTTGCTTGGATTTTATCTCAGCAATCCAAAAATTCATATTACACAGTAGAAGAACTGTGTAACATGTTTTAAAATATTGAAAACATGTTTAGAGCAGCCACTCCCAACCTGGTGCTTTCTGGATGTGTGGGATTACAGCTCCCACGTTTCTCTGGTGGGAATGAGTATATGGGAATGCTAGCTGACAGCTTCAAAAGCTGTCATATATCTCAATATCAGTTGTATACTTTTGTTTGCCAATTCAAAGTACGGTATTACAAACACAAAGAGGCGATGATAAATTGATTGAAGTTTTTCTTTGTGTGATTCTGTACCTGGATTCTCAAATACACAATGGAACATACAGCTTTATATTTGACTTGTTAGCTATACAGTGGAATATATCGCATATTATTTAGGCTACTGGCAAAAGTGGCCCTACAGAAATGAAAACAAATTTGTCAATATCTGGACTAGTTGGTGTGGTTAGATGAAGGAAAGCGTCAACCAGAGTAATTTATCACTAGTCACTTCTGAGCCATTTAACTCAGAAAGTGGATGCTTCAGCCTCAGTAAGTACAGTAATTAATCCGGTAACATTATTAGCTGCAAATGGCATGATGTTAAGTGAACTGTCCCCAAGGAAGAACAAAAGCATGATTTTGTGAACATGTGACATTGTCTGTTTTATATTGTAAGCCATCACTGTGAAGAGTGCAGTCTTTAAAGGCAGCTAGGAGATTCATTATACTAAACAAATAATTATACTTGAAGGGGATCTGTCAGTAACACTGGACTGAATCCAATTAGATTAGACCTGCTGAATTCAATGGGATTTGTAGGCACCAGATCCCATCTGATCTTGGAAGCTAAGTAGGGTCATCTCTGGGTAGTACTTGGATGGAAGACCCCCAACGAATACCAGGTGCTGTAGGCTATGTTTCAGAGGAAGGAACTGGCAAAACCACCTCTGAACGTTCCTTGCTGAAGAAAACCCTATGAAATCCATGGGGTCACCATAAGTTGACAGGCAATTTGAATACACACACATGCACGTGCACACAATAACTTGTTAGTTGTTTTCTTAAGTTATTTTGATTTCAAAGGCTCTATTATAAGTATGACCAATTTCAGTGGGTTTTCTTTAAATATGACAAAATCTGAGCCTCACCTACTGCTCATAAGGGGAAAACACAGATCAAATTCTATTTTCTGGGCTGCCAATGTCATGTTTGAAAACAGAGCAATATTAACTGGTTTTGTCCATTGCTACTTGTACATGTAATAATAATAATAATAATAATAATAATAATAATAATAATAATAATAATAATAATTTATTTATATCCCGCCTCTCCCCATGGATTGAGGCGATACTACAACAATACATTAAATACATTAAAAGCATTAAAACATAACCAATCCTCTCCACCCACCAACCCATCTAAAACCAACCCCCTAGAACACATTAACTACATTAAAGAACAGGAGGACAGTTGGTGGGAGGCGGTGGAGTACTAGTCTGGGAAGGCCTGTCGGAAGAGAACAGGAAGGCCTGTCAGAAGAGAATGTATAGAATGAAAGAAATGTATGGTACAGATTTTATTTTATTTTTTGGTATCGTTAAGTGTGACCAACCATAACAAATAGCAAGTTGTTGCTTACTAATTCCTCCTTCCCCAAACAAAGGCGTAACTACATCATAACCTAGGGAAGAACAACTTCACTCTTTTTCTTTAATATAACAGCAACTTTTTAATTACTTTTACAGGTGTGGGGATGTAGCCCCTCTAAGTGATGGTGATGGAATATTACCTAGTTCACACAGTGGTTCTCAGTAATGCCTTGTGTTCTGTTGTGGGCACTAGCGTGACAGTAAGATGGATGAAAAGAGGTGTTTCTTTGTTCCAGAGGACAGTACCTTCTAGCAGTCAGATGCTTTTAAAAATAAGAAACTAAGAGTAACTCTTTTAGTTGCTCTAAGAGTTACTATTTTTTACAAAGAAATCACAGCTGTAATAGCAAATAATTTTTTTGGCAGAAGGGAGATTGGAAGGCTAACTGCAAGCCTTTGCTTTCAAAAAAGGAACTTACAAATGCCCAACTCAGCATTCACTCTGACAGCCCACAGCATGCAAAGGGCTCTTGTAGCACCTTTGAGACTGAGAGAAAGACGTTTGGAGCATAAGCTTTCATAGACTGAAGTATATTTTATCATCTGATGAAAATGATTCATGCATCTGATGAAGTAGGTCCAGTCTACAAAAGCTTATCGTCCAGATGTCTTTCTCTCAGCCTCAAAGCTGCTACAAGCTTCCTTTACATACTGATGTGGACTATAGGGAGCCCTAGTGGCACAGTGATTTAGTACCGGTACTACAGCCACAAGGTTGTGAGTTCGATCCTTCCGGGCTATAAGTTGACTCAGTTTCATCCTTCCGCAGGTCGGTAAAATGAGTACCCAGCTTGTTGAGAGCAATTAGCTAACACATTGTAAACCACTTAGAGAGTGCTGATAAGTGGTATAGAAATACACATGCTATTGCTATATCATGGCTATGTCTTTGGGTAGCCTACAGGATAGTTTACTTACTTTGTGGTAGTAAGAACCTGTGACACCAGATTAGACAAAAGACCCCTGCATGAATTCCATGGGATGGATGGACACACACACACACACCTCCCACAGGAACAGGCATTCATATTGTGCTTTTAGGGGGTGAGGGCTGTCCCATTCACCCATTCCTTTTCACAGAACTGTCTGTGACCTTTTCTTCTCTGTAGGTCACGTTCTCCCATCTGTTCTTCCAGACTCCTGATTTCATTCACACCTCTGCCTTCCTCAGCCCATATCTCTGCTACACATTTACAGAGTCCAAAACTAATTTAACTTCCATGGCTTCTTTCTATAGAATCCTGGGATTTGTAGTTCTAATGAAGTACATAACATTACCCATAGGGAACTCTAGTACTGTAGTTCAGTTGGAGGCCACTAAAGGTCTCTAGAAAAGCATTCCAAGCAACTCACCAAACTATAAATCCCAGAATTCTGTGGGATGGAGCCTTGACAGTTAAAGTGGTATCAAAATGCTGTAATTTCCTCCTCCTCCTCCTCCTCCTCCTCCTCCTCCTCCTCTTGTGTGCCTTCAAGTCATTTCAGACTTATGACAAGCTGAGATGACCCTATCATAGGGTTTTCTTGGCAGAACTTGTTCAAAGGTGTTTTCCCTTGCCTTCTTTTGAGGCTAAGAGAGTGTGATTTGCCCAAGGTCACCCCGTGGTTTCCATGGTTGAGTGGGAATTCAAACCCTGATCTCCCAGTGTCCTAATCCAACATTCAAACTACTATACCACATTGGTACTTATGGAGATTTTTCTGAAGTTGTATGCGTGTACCTGAAAATTTCAAGGTTACCCTGAGTCTGCCAGTACTGTCTCTTGTGTGAGAGAGTGTATGTGAACACCCAGTTTGGGCTCCATCTTCGCTAATACAGAGGTTTGAATTGGAAGCACAGGGATAAATAGCAGCCATCTGAGCTCAGCTTTGGGGCTGGTGCTGTAGATTCTCCCCATAATTCCATGAAACTATCCCAGGAGTGACTCAAGCATTGCCTTTTTGCAGATGGGAATTCAACTGAGAAAATGTCTGACTTGCTGATATTGTAAAATCAATAATTCCCTAATGGGACTGTCTTTTCCTATGTATACAGACTCCTACATATGCAGATCAGCCTCCTGCTCTCCAAATTACATCTAAATAAACTTTCAGCTCACTGCAGCCCAGAAGATTATAGAAATAAAAAATACTGTGTGAAAGTAACAATAACCAAATGACATCTGGCTGATATGGATGTATGAGTCACTGCTTATTTATCGGGTAGCATCAAACTTTCCATTTTACTAAATGTTAATAGCACAAATCCCCTCTCCAAGTCTAGGCAGAAGGTTTACTCCTTTATTTTTACTGTGATGCTTCATCAGTTGTTGACACTAATACAAAATAATTGGATATATGTCAGTGGATGATACTGAACAGCAAATGTTCACTGAATATTTAGAAAATATTTCTACATACACAGAAGATTTGGAGAATATTTGCCATCAATCTCTGCAAAGGAGAAATGGACTAAGGAGAGAAAATTTATTTTGGCTCTTTTCCCAAGATTCACAGGGAAAAGGCACAATTATTAAATCATTTTAAGCAATAGTTTAGATATTCACTTGGTCTTAATGATCCCCCAGGTACAGCAGTAGTAAGAAGATGAGAATTTACAGCTTTCAGTTCTGGAAATATTGGAGACATATAAGCAGAAATAAAATATGCAGTCAGATCAGCTGACATCCTCCATTTTAGACCATACTATTTATCATTTTTCTTAGGTTCTTTGCATTGTTAATAGAGCTGCAAACGCAATCACCAAGAAGTCTTCACTTTCCCATCACAGAGTCTGCTGCAAAAGCTCTGTTCTGCAAATCATGCCCTCTGAGTTTTCTGGACATTAATAATCCATAGAAAAACTTGACTGCCCATGTCAGATAAAACAATCCCTTTATCTCATACATCTGGTGAACTTTGTATTTATTCCACAAGTTGAAAAAAATCCTAGTGTTGCATAAGAGCTGTGGGCATAAATATTTGATAACTAATCCTCCCATAAGTGTAACAAATCTGATATGCCGCTGGAAGCCATTAGGCATTCTGTTTACTCCATAAGCGTACATTTTTAGAAATCTATGGAGAGCCACAGTCTAAAGAGATTTGAATCTGGGTATTTATTATGCAGCTAAGGTTTGGAATGTAAATGATCTACTTCCCTGGGAGTTTAGCAAATGCTTGCATCCACTTGTTATATTTCTAAGCTTAATTAATGATTTTTGCATTTACATCATACTTGTAGATGTGTGTTTAACAGATTGCTACTATACACTGAGACCCAGCATAATGTAGTGGTTTGAGCATTGGACTGTGACCCTGGAGACCAGAGCTTGATTGCCCGCTAGGCCATGGAAACCCATCAGGTGACCTTGGGCACATCAAACACTCTCAGTCCCAGAAACCCCTGTGATAGATTTGCCTTCAGGTCACCATAAATTGGAAATGACTTGAAGAAACACCACCACCACCACCACCACATACTTTTCACTCCAGCATATTTGTACATTGTAGGAATGTAGTTATTCTGAGTTAAGAACTGAGTTTAGAACTAGACATCAGCAGTCCTGTATCTCTTTCACACAAACCAGCACCCTTAATCACATATGTGGCATCATCGCACACCGTTTTTTCCTACCTTACAAATGGTACCCCATTAAAAGTCAGAACCACGTATGTTAGTTCAACCTTTGTGGGGGGGGGAACACACTAGCTTCTCTTTCTTACATTTATAACCAGCAGATGAAAACAAGTAAATTCAACAGAAAAGTTCCTTCTGCAGCTTGGAAACATTATGATGCCTTTCTTGTATGCCTGCATGGGGTGGGGGGGATATCATGTGTGCTGCTGTTATTGGTACCAATGACGATTTCTCATGGAGAGAAATGGTCGTTGGTACTTGCCGTAGTTGCCATCCTCATTCTTTGTTTTGGCAATTTCATATGTGGTCTCAAAATGTGAAAGAGGACTATTTCCAATGAAGATTTATCCATTTTTTTCTCCCCTAGGTGACTCATTAATAAAGCCTTGGAGAGTATTCAGAGGATGTGTGTTAATCTGAATGCTTGTCCCCAGCATCTGTCATAGAGAGAGAGTCATTTCAAAATTTTACCATCACTACCTTCCCAAAGGAGAGCCATCTTGTAGTGTGGTGTGGTGTAGTGTAGCAGCTTGAGCATTGGACTATGATGCTGGGGAACAGAGTTAGAGTCCCCACTCAGCCATGGAAACTTACTGGGTGATCTTGGGCACAGCACATGCTCTCAACCTCAGAAAAAAACCCATAATAGGTTTGCCTTTGGATTGCCATGAGTCAGAAACAACTTGAAGGCACACAATAACAACACCTTCCCAAAGACAGACCCCTTCCTTCTTTCCTAGTATCTCTGTAACAGTCAAGGTCAAACATGGCTGTCCATACTGGTGAGGAAGAGGAAATGTTCTCCTAGAAATCCTAGTTCATTTTATTGGTTCTGTTTTTTCTTTTCAGGTAGAAAGGTATTGCTGTACATAAAAAAATAACAATGAGAAATCCAGAGGTTTAGAGTAGCAACAATTGGGAAGAGGTGTGCCTACGCACACACATCAGCAAACAGTAGCAGCCAAGACAGGAACTCGTGTTCTTTCTAACTCAAGTCTAGTGGCGGAGCTTGGAGTTTGTGGAGGGGGTGGGTGGGAGGGGGCAGGGCTACAGTGTGGGGGTGTGACGGCTGTGCGTGGGGATGTGGCCACGGTGTGTGGGGGCATGGCCAGGGCATGTGGAGGCATGGCTACATGGCTACATTGCCACCCAGGGTGAATTGCCTCCATCACCCCTCTGTCCCTACACAACTGTTCAAGTCTCACTTAAAATTGTGGATTTTCCCTAAACTTGTAAACTTTTAAAATTCCAACTAATCCACACATCTTAAAGTTCATCATTATTATACCAATACTGTAGGAGGCAGGGCTTTGCTGAGAAACAGTGTGGGTTGCCAGTCCAGAAAAGGATTCTAGTGTTGCCATATCCATTTTCTTGAAGAGGATTAGAGCGCTCTTGAATAACAAAATATTTTCAAATGCAAAGGGTACAGCTCCAAAAGAATATTTGTACAGTTTAAAATTCAAGTAAAGAAAAAAAATATATGATATTGTTAGTTGATGGTTGATAACAATGTGAAAAATAAAAGGAACAGTCCATGCACCTTTAGAACCTCCAACCTTGTTCATTTCTCCTTCCTCTCCCAAAGATACCCACCCTGCAGAACTTATGGCTATTCTTGACAATAAGTTAACCAATGATGCCAAGAAGAAGGAAATCCTTCTAGAATATGGAGATTCTTTTGCTGGAAAGCTTAGCAAATGTTGATATAAAGGTGGTGAAGCCAGAAAGTATGATACATTCTTAAAAACTTTGTTCATCTGAGTCTTTTCCTCTTCTCTTCTTAGGGCCTTTCTGCATGAGAGGGTAGAAATGCCTCATGGCATTGTAGGAGCGGAATTTATGGCTGCATTTCTGTGAAGTTTCTGTGACAAAGCATTCCGCACTGTCCTCCACTTCAGGCGACGAAGACCGCTTTCTCATTACGCACTACAGCGTTCATCACCCCTCCTCTGCTCTGCCTGTGGCCTGCCCCAGCCCATTTCATTGGATCCCTTTTTTAAAAAAAAATCTTGGGAAGGATGTTCCTATGCAGACACGACGTCACATGTGCCGAGCCGGGCCTGCCCTGAACCTGCCCATTCCTCTGAGAATGCGCTTCAATGGTTCCGCATGTAGTTGTAGAAACATAGTAGAAGCAGTCTCAGAGAGTGAAAACACATTTTGTCCATTGCTCAAATATAACGCTTTAGCAACACGCAAGATGTGCCAGCAACTTAACATCAACTTAATAGCGATGACGTTGTGCGGATGCACGCCTCCTCAAGCCATCACAGCTACACAGTGACTACACCATGCACAAAGGGCCTAAGTTTCTTTTTAAAAGGTATTCTTCCTTGAACATAAGTAGTCAGAGTTCATGATGCCTCTTGTGTTTTCCACTAGTACAGTCAAATTCTAGACTCTGAAGATTTTCCACCCACTGTTTTTAATAATTCACTATGACAGTAAGGATCAAAGCGCAAGGAAAGCATACAGGTGTGTCACAGTGTTTTGCATCAACACACATGAATTATACTCATACATCATTGTGCAGTTCTCCCTTCCCCAGAAAAAATCCTGTAGATACCTTTGTGGGCCAGCCCTAGGTACAGCTGGGCATCAACCTTGGACAGCAAAATTCCTTAGGCCTAAGCCCTGTTAATAGACACAATCTACCTGACTATTTAGAAATCAGGATTCCAAAATTTGAGTGCTGCTGATCCCAAGCTGGGGAGACTGAATTTACAGCCAGCAGTTACTTGCTCCTCATCACAAAATTTCATTCTGAAAGGACCTAGGTCCTTTTCTACAGTATTAGGTACAGACATGTGCTGGTGCTGCAAAACTCCTTAGGCTAGTTTTATGTTATAAAAAGACTGCTAGCTGATTCCCAGTAGTCATTACCAGCAGAGTTGAAAATGTCAGAAATTTTATTGGTCTGTTCATAGGACAATTTAAACATCACGGGCACCAGGAATTTCTCCCCTAGCCAAATCAGTCATCTTTAAATACATGAACTTTTCAGGCATGCATACAAATACACAAGACAAGGCCAAACACTGGCCCTGAGCCATAAATTAATGAGGAAACATTTTCCTTCTTTGCAGAGGCTATACAAATGTCACTCTTGGCTACAAGTAAATGCATGACGAAGCTAGCTTAACACAAACATATTTGGAAAATTCTGTTTTTTTGCCTGCTTTGTCCTCACATTAATCATACAATTAATCATACAAAACCTATTAGAGAATAGCTGCTTGCTTTCTGCCTGTAAACATTGCAATTTCCTTTATATTTCTAATATTGGTAAAGTAAGGTATACACTTAAAACTGAGTTTCTTGATTTACATCAGTTAGTTCCCATGTAAGCTGATAAAACTTAGGAGAAAGGATATCTTAGATTTTATTTTTAAAAACGTATTTGCTTCTTTCAAATGTTTTTCTAAACCCTCTCAAGATTTTGATTTGCTATATTGCTGCATTTCCACCATGAATTTCCAGATTGTTTTACTGCCTCTGGTAAAATCTGTTCTCTTTGATTCTTTTCCCCCACAAGGAACTGTGATGGAAATTGTTTCTTTTTCATTTCCCCGATACAGCTACTAAACAAAACCCATGAAGTAAATTATCAAAACTTTTCTGTTAAGTGGCCTGATATTTTGGGTTCTGGAAGTGATTGGAGCTGTAGTCCAACATCTCTGGAGAACGTCAGGTTGAGGAAAGCTGCTTTAAAGCAAGAATGCTGTTAACTCCCTTATAAGAACTTCCGCTTTCAGATTTAAAGGGCACAATCCAGCCAATGTTAAGCTTTTTTAAATGCCATTGATTTCAATGGGGACAAGTTAAAATAATACTTAACTTATCCAAATAAAAAAGATATAAAAGGTCTTATCTTCAATGGATAAGATCCATTATTACTAGGAAAACTTGACTTAGAAAGAATAAATTGAAATGAACTGTGCCTGTAAAGATAAGTCAGAGAGAACTAGTAACAATACTGTATCATACTTCTCTCTGTATGAGTCTCCTGTCGATGTATGGCAATCCCATGAATTTTGTAGGATTTTCTTAGGAAAGGAATACCCGGAGGTGATTTTGCCAGTTCATATCTCTGTACATGAACATTAAAGATTCCTGTTATATAAATAACACAGAAAATATCCCAGATTGAATGAAAGGAACTACGGTATATTATAAAATATCCATTTTTTACACAAATGTATGTGATTAGAAAAAATAAGAGAAGTTCAAAAATTGCTAATCCTAAAGCATTTAGGATCCCAGATACCCCAGCCAACATGGGCAAAAATTGTGGGAACATCAGTAGATTCAAAAGTACTCCACCTCTGTCAAAAGCAATGCTAAGCTGGGAGAACCCCCTTTAAAAAATCCAACATGTTTTGAACATGACAAATCAGATTGCTTGCTTGTTTTGTTTTGTTTTCCTGAGAAACAAACTTGTATTTTCCATATCCAGCTGCCCCCACTCCCTGCATTGTTGCCACAGCTATTGTTTCTGTTTTAAGATTACTTCACACTCTCTCAGACCAAAAGAAGGGCTATGGCAAATCCCCTCTGAATAAATTTTGCCAAGAAAATCTTGTGATAGGTTCACTTGAGGGTTGACATAAATCAGAAATGACTTGAAGACACACAACAACAACAAATGCATGCATGCATGCATGCATACACACCCACCCACCCACCCACACCATTTACTTCAGTGGGATTTAAGTTGCCAAACATATCCGCAAATAAAATAAAATCAACCCATTACCCTGAATGAGGTGATAAAATCTACCACTGCAGAATTCTGTGGCACTTTACCATCTCAGACAGCAGGCGAGATCTTAAGCTTGGTGCATAGTTTTATGCTGTACGGAGAATTTTTACATAGGAAAGCATTAAAAATTATGAGCTCTCTCCTGACATTTGAAGTGGTACAATGCAGAGTTCTTCCATCTCATTTTGTGGAATGGCTCGATGGGGTCTCCAAATGGAATTCTGTACCCCCCTCCCGCCCTCCTCCTCCTCCTCCTCCTCCTCCTCCTCCTCCTCCTCGGGTGCCCTCAAGTTGTTTGGCAACTCTAAAGCATACCTATCATGTTTTGTTTGGGGTTTTTTTGCAAGATTTGTTCAGATTTGTTGCCTTTGCCTTCCTCTGAGACTGAGAGGATGTGATTTGCCCAAAGTCACCCAGTGGATTTCCATGGCTGAGCAGGAATTCGAACTCTGATCTAATCCAGCTAATCCAGCACTCAAACCACTACACCATACTGGCTCCCCATATGCCTTTAGGCTGCTTAAATCCCACTGCAGGTTGAGATGGGGAGATGCAATTCACTGGGCATTGCAAAAAGCCCAGCCCCATCTCACACCTTAGCTGCTGGGATACAGAGATTTACACTGCAACAAAATGGCAGTCAGTTCCAGACAATTTTGCCTCATTTATCAATTAAGGCCCTGTGATTTTGCATGTAGCCCTCCCCTGCTTCATAACATATTAGAGGAGTGGAGTTGGTAATTGAAACATAGCCCTGGCATAAGTTCAGGTGGTTACTTGGTTGTGCCGAAAAGCAACAGCTGTGTACAATGAAGCGCTGAATCAGACTCGAAGAGTGAAAGAATGATAAAGTTGAAGGCTTTCAAGGCTGGAATCCACGGGTTGTTATGGGTTTTTCAGGTTATGAGGCCGTGTTCTAATAGTATTTGCTCCTGATGTTTCGTCTGCATCTGTGGCTGGCATTGTCAGAGTCTGAAGATGCCAGCCACAGATGCAGGCAAAACGTCAGGAGCAAATACTACTAGAACACCGCCTCATAGCCCGAAAAACCCACAACAACCCAGCCAAAGAATTGTGGGATTTTTGGTGTCCAATACAATGCTTAGTACATGGTTGATACTATTACATAAATGTTTGGCATAACAAAAGGGTCTAGTCCCAAAACATTTTAAGAAATTAACAATTGCAAAGCCAGGGTTGCAAAGAGAACCTGAAACAGAACCATATTCTTATAGGTTGGAAGGTAGTTCAGTACTCCTTTCCTTTTTATTGTGCCGAAGAGCAGCAAGTGGGTTTACAGCGCAAATCATGGGAAGTGGCACAAACATTCAGCCTCAATCTTTCTAAATGGCATATTACTGCTTTCTGACAGACCACAGCAAGACATCCATTTCATGACCTGCATTTTACTTCAGACAGAGGGAAAGAGAGGGATATGCTGCAACTCTTTTCATTTCTAACATTTAATTTTGTAACAGGAAACGTGTATTTTCCCTGCGTGTTTGACATTCTGTAAGGAGTGTATTTTACTAAAATTGCCGTCTGTTTTCCATTATCACAACTATGTTAAGTGCCCTTCTAATGAAAATTACTATTCTAATAGAAAACTCTAGCCATATTATCTCTACCCTCCCCCTTTTAAATTATTGTCCTGTTTAATATAGAATAAAAATCATTGCACCAAAGGACAGATTGTGACTTTAATAGGGTTTGGGGGGGGTACACTATTGAAAGCCCTATGCTTCCATGGAATTCACTCTTGTTTTTCCCCTGAGCTCTTCAAGTACTTAAACAAGTCTGCTTGTTTCAAATATCAGAATGTTATGGTGTAGTGATTGGAGTGTTGGACTAGGACCCTGGAGGCCAAGGTTCATGGAAACTTTCTGGGTGATCTTGGGCAAGTCACCCATTCTCAGCCTCAGAGGAAGGCAAAGGCAACCCCCCTTCTAAACAAATCTTGTCTGGAAACCCCCACAATAGGTTCCCCTTAGTGTTGCCATAAGTTGGAAATGACCTGAAGGCACATAATGACAATAAACACTACCCTATTACAGTGCTATATTCCACTTTAACTGTTATAGTAACATCATTTGGAATCCTGGGTTTTGCAGTTAAGGAGTGGCAATTGGAACTTTCAACCAGAGAGCTCTTGGACCTCACTAAACTACAAATCCCAGAATTCCAGAGAACATTGCCATGAATTCAAATAATTTTTACAGAAATATTTGAGGACATTTGTCTAACTAAAGGCTTCAAAGTTTCTGTTATAGCAGTCAGTAGATCTTTTAGTTGTCTTTTTCTAATGCTATTATTATTTTAATAGCACAATACATTTATGACTTGTATGGACAGCAGAGAGCTGGATGAATGCAGACTGGGTACACTGAAATGCTACAAAACCTGTTGTGGAACCTGTTAACTTGAACACACAGGAAGAAAAAGAAACAAAAAACTGAAAAACGAATCAAGCAACATTGCTATAAAGTATAGCAAAAGGGACTTAAAAATTCATAATAGCATGCACATATTGGAGCAGATGTGAG